>WEIU01007886.1:281473-408095 GCA_013389925.1 Aegithalos caudatus | reverse complement strand
TGGTGGGTGTGTCAGTGCTGTGTGACAGTGACAGTGGTGGGTGTGTCAGTGCAGTGTGACAGTGACAGTGGTGGGTGTGTCAGTGCTGTGTGACAGTGACACTGGTGGGTGTGTCACCTTAGTCTGAGGCAGTGGCAGTGGTGGGTGTGTCACTTGGGGTTGTTGGGGTGGTGTTGGAGGCAGGAGGATCTGTGTTGGGAGCAGGGAGCTGCCTTTGGAAGAACAAACACAGTGCAGTTGGGCTGTGCCTGGGCTGGAGAGGGCCATGGAATGGGCACTGAGGAGCTCTGCTGTGGGAAGCCAGGTGTGATAATTCAGATGTCTGAACAAGGTCTGGAACATTACAGTCAGTATGAAAGGTAGTGTTCAGAGACAACTGATTGTGTCATTTCTGCTTCTGGAACAGAATACATGCCAGCTTCTTAATTTCTTACTGTTTACTGTCTCATTAACTTTTGTCTCAAGGCTATGTAATATTTTATTACCTGGTTTTCCAATACTTGTTATAAACACCTACTGAAGCTTCATATTAAAGTAATCTCACTTCTGGCATTCCAGACTAGTGTTCTCAATTCAGATTTGCCATAAAATGCAGCTTGTGAGATAATTACGTTAGAGAGAACTGCAGTCTGCAGAATGCTTTAAAAGCTGGAGCATAATTAATTATAAAGTGACCTCTTAAAGAGAGTAGATTTATTTCTTTAGCATGAATTAATTTCCTGATAGTGATTTTGGATTGCCATCAAACCAGAATTGAATCTGTCAGTGTCTGTTGCTATTACCCCATCTAGCAGTATTTACCAACTTTGATGTGATGGGAACTCTTCTGGGGGAAAAAGGGCTGCTTGGGGGCCAGAGCTTTCCAACCCTTAACTTCCTTTCAGAATGTCACAGTAGTGCTGATAGCTATTGATGTGTCTACTATAATTTACTAGAAACTGTAATGAGATCAACAGCTCCATTCACAGAAGTGGCCGTGTGCCAGTGAGGAGGTGTAAGGCTGGCTCAGTCCGACTTGTACCAAACTGTGATTAAGACTGAAATGATGGAGGTTGTACTTTGCTACTGCTCTGCTGGGCACCACAGCATTGATCAGCATCCCGTTGCTTTTGTCTTTTTAACTATCTGTGCTGTATCTCTGCAGGAAATGAGAGCTTTTCAATGGATAAACCTTGTTTTTCCTTGTTTTGTTTTTTAAAATACAGCTTTTGTATATAAGTTAGCTAGACAACAGTTCATTTTGGATATAGCCTGTTTCTCTCTGTAGCCACTCATAGTTCTGACTTAAGCTACGTTCTGCTTGTCCTTGGTTGAATACTGAGCCTTTCAAAAGTGCTTGGCAATAGCTGGCTGATGTGGATTGCTCTGTGCAGCTGCTGATGTTAAAGCTTTGGAAAATAATTGTTTTGAGTATACATTTAATAGGGCTTCTCATTGTTATTTCAACTGTATTAGCAGTAAGTCCTTTAATTGTAATATTACTAATCTGGCTGAATACAGCCAGTGCATCTTTTAAATATGTTTTTGTTTTCATGACTGGCAATATGTTTACAAAGATTTTTTTTGCTGCTAGGTCTATCTCTCTACTCAGTCTGCATGCCAATGCCAAGTATATGAAATACATTTTGTTGTTTTCTTCCTTAATCATCTGTACTTTGAAAACATAAAGGTGTTGTTGATGAGTGTTTTAGAAGCATAAAAATGGAATTGTATCCTTGAGACAGATCTGAGTGTTTCTACTTTGAAAAGAGCTTTGGATATTTAATTTGAAGTAGCCAATGGAAGGCCCTTGTGAATGCCAGGAACCTTGTGCTGCGCCCTGGTGAGTGTTGCAGAGTTCATGTGCTGTGTTGGAGCTGTCAGAGAAAAAGGCTGGGGGTGATGTAAAGTTTGGCCTTTTGCTGGTGAGGATGAAGGAAGCCAAACATCCTGCTTTGGATCCTGGCCCCTCTGCTTACGTGGGATAAGATCTGAGTGCAGGAATGTTTGCCATGAGCAGAGTGTGCTGCCCAGGAGGCCTCCATCAGGTGGAGTGGTGGCACTTGCACACGAGGCTCTGGCCCAGTCACACAGCTCAGGATGCCCTAAGGGATGGCTCACCTTTCTCTGTGGCAGGGTAGTAGTGGCTTTTCAGAGAGGACAAGTGACTCCCACCAAGCAGCGTGGCAGGAGAAGTTTCCAAAGGATTCATGGCAGGAAAGGCAAAAGAAAATCCTGTAGCAGGTTATTCTCTTGGCCTGGGTGTGCTGTGGCTGGGCAAGGCTTGTTGTCCATAGTTTAGGAGGAATCTCTCTTGAAGACCAGTGAGAATGTTGTTTTTATTTTTGTGCAGATCTGACTGTGCTCTGGGGAGGAGGTGACACATCACAATGTGCTTTGCATTTCTTTGAGCATGAGCTTCTCACAGGGGATTGATGTCCCACTGGTGGATCTGAGATGATTCTTCACTAGGGGTATCTGAATATAAAGATTCAAAAGAAAGCTGCTAGGGCAGAATGGGACAGAGAACCCAGATGCTCTGAACAAAGGCTACTGTATTCTCACAGAAAATTTTGCTTTTTTATTTTTATTGGCACAAAGAATCAGTAATGTGTATCTTGTAGTTTACCTATCTAGGGATGCACTTCAGTTAGTGGGACTTGAAGCCCAGTTTGGTTTGCTTATATGGAGAGCTGGTTGCATTCAGGAAACAACTGTCTTTGGCTTGTGTTCTTTATCTAGCTACTCTTTAATTTTTAAAATAAGGCAGTCCCTGCTGGTGTGATTGAGAAGGGAAGTGGGGATGTATTGATGAAAGTCCTGCATGGCAGCAGCCAGCCTGTGCCTCTGTCCAGTCGCTGTAGCCTGTTGCTTTTACAGTGCAAAATACATGCTGAAAAGTAGTTGTATATATTTCTATGTTTGAATGGATGCAGGAGCCTCCAGGTGCAAGCTGAATGAGGGTGATTCCCTAGCCATTATAACATCCCTTTCAGAGCCAAGAATGAGAGAAGCCAGCAGATGAGAACAGCCATCCATCATTTGTCTTGCTTTCACAGTTTTCCCAGCTTGACCTCAGAAGCAGCCATCATGCCTGGCTTTGGAAGGAAAACCCCCAACGTTCTGTGTGTTTATTGATTTAAGGACACGTTTGTTGTCTAGAATTAACAGAATGCAGAGCCAAGTGGGTATTGATGCTGATTGCATACAACTCTGATTTGGATTTTGGAGCTATATACAATTGCACAAATTGTATCAAAGGCAACTTAATTGCCCTAGATTTATTTCTGTTTGTGCTGAATCATAATGAGAGGTCAGTTTTCTTACATGGGAGATGAGATTTAAGCAAATTCAGCCTCTGCTCACATGCTAAGGTTTGCTCTACCTCTAAACCCACAAAACTATTTCTTTTCAGCTGTGTATATATGATGATTCTGTATTTTGCAAGTACAGTGTAATGAATGTGTTTTGGCTAGAACATGGGAAAGTTACAAGTATGGTATGAAAGGCATATCAAACTTGATTATCTTCCTGATAGAGTTACAAATCTGGTGAATGAAGGGAATGCAAGAAATGTAATGGATTTGGACTTAGGTAAAGCATTAATCATGCTTTATGATAATCTGTTTCATGAAATCTTACTTGAAAATACTGATTCAAATTTACTGTGATGGAGATACTGCTATATGATCTAAGAGTTGGCAGGGCAAATGTAAATGAAGAATAATCTTAAATGGATGAAGCTGGAGCCTTTGAAAAAGCCTGGGGAATCTTGCTTATATGTGTTCTAATGTTTAATATCTTTGTTAGTAGCACAGACAATGAAGTATATAAACGAAATTCTGTGGAGGTGCTGAACCATGAATATCTCCAATACAGAGGAAAATAGATAATGCAGAAGACTATTGAGAGTTATTAGAAATGAGGATGAAAAATAGGAAGATGAATGTTGAAAAACATAATCTGAATCATGGCTGAAGGGAAGAATAATGCATAACAAAATTGAGAAAACAGTGAACCTCTGGAAACAGATCTTTCCTTTTCTAGTTAACTCAGATTAATTGAAGGTTGAAGGAGCTTTTCTTCGGGGCTTCTCCTTGTTAGGTAAAAAGGCAATCAACTCCCACAAAAAACCACACCCAGCATCGCTAAAAGGCGCTGCTTAAGGGGAGGTGTAGTTATACTCTCCAGAGAGTCTGCTCAAGACTTCTTGCAGGATTTATCACCTACAGACTGCTGTTTGGAAGAAAGTAATGCTGTCCATGCAAGTGTGACCTCAGAGACTAAAATGGTATTTTTAAAACTTATTTTTTTTAAATCCCCTTAACCAGTTTGTCACTATGAAGCATGTGAAAAAAAAAAAACCAAAAAACCAAAAAACAAACCAGAAACAAGGAAACTGTCAATAAAACAAAACACAAAACCCCATTATCAGTAAGTTAATTTTAAAGGTTTTTATCTGGATTAGATGCATCTTGAGATTAAAACTTTTTTTTTTTTTTTTTTTTTTTTTTTTTTTTTTTTTTTTTTTTTAAAAGAGCTCTTTGACAAAAGTGGGTATGAATAAAATGCAACCCATGAAGTCTTTCTCTGGCAGTGTGCATGTAATCACATCAAAGGAAATGGCAAGGTCACTGTGTATTAATTCTCTGGGTATTTTATGAAGTTGACCTTTTCTGGTGTTGTATCCTAATTAGTGTAGGCAGACCCGCTGAGCAGTGATTTGAGGAACATGTAACCTTACCTCTGAGGTTTTGGAGGTCTTTGATCATCCTATGGAGCAGAATCTCTTCATGTCCCTTCTGCACTATGGGCAGACTGAGCTTGGCATTTCTCTCACTCACATGGTTTCCCTCTCACTGATGGATGCTGCTGTTACTGAGACATGAAGGGAATCAGTATTTGAAGGCTGGATATGCACAGATGCAGGCAGAGAGTGGGAAAATGGTGACTTATGTTTTCAATAATTCAAATGCCTACCTGAACTTAATACCCTGCTTAGGCTTTTTGTCATCTGATGGTATCAACTAACTAGTTTTTGTGAACATGAATAATTTTTAATATCTCAGTAAAGAGGAGGAATCATTAAGGAGTAACCAAGTCAGTTTTCAGGTAAATTGCATGGGAAATGTTTACAACTAGGCTAACTAAGGATTTGTAATTTGGGCTGGTATTTAATTATTTACTGTTATTGCAAAGAGCATTTCTGTCTTGTAGTCATATTAAGTGCTGTGAATTCATGTTTCTAAGAATGCAGGGTATGTATCATACTTACATAACACAGAGGTGTGTATTTTGACTTAGTAAACAATATGAGTCATTATCTTCTGTGACTTCTAAACACAAGCTTTTAAGGGTTTGTGGCAGATATGAGTGCAGAATATTGATTAATAGCAGTAGTACCACTCTTACAGTAAGCAGTCTTAAAATACAGCTTTTCTCAGTTG
Source organism: Aegithalos caudatus (assembly GCA_013389925.1). Taxonomy (NCBI): domain Eukaryota; kingdom Metazoa; phylum Chordata; class Aves; order Passeriformes; family Aegithalidae; genus Aegithalos; species Aegithalos caudatus. The sequence goes on along the minus strand of WEIU01007886.1, from coordinate 402,669 downwards.
TGTGGGCTTTATGGAGGATATGAGAAAGTCACTGTGCTGAGAATTGCAAGGCTGATCTGACATCTGTGTCTCGTGCTCTAACAACTTAAAAAAGGTTTGCCTAGTTCAGAAAAAGAAAGTTTGACAATCTTTCTGTAATGACTTTGAGACAATATTTCTGGTAGTAAGTTGCTGCATACTCATGTAGAAAAAGTCTTTACAAAATAGAGAAGCTGAAGGTGGGAAAAACTGAGGCTTGAACAAGCCACACATTCTGAAACAGTTATGGTGATAAAATGTTGGATCACTGAAGCTGAGCATGTGGCGAATTGAAGAAGCTCTAGACTTGATGTGAGGGTCATTTGATAAAATTTCAAAGCAATATGGTACAGAACCTCAGACTTAATGGCTGTAATGGAATCTACTGGCCTTAAAAATATGAAACTTTATATTTATTGTTGTAATTTCTAGCTAGTGAAATGACGATGTCATGTGTTTAGAGGGTGAAGTATTATTATCATTGTTTTTATATTATTATTGTCTCTATTAGATTTTTCCAAGTGATCAGTGACAGCTGCCATATTGACATGGTAGTAAATTTAATGTAGCTTATTCTGGCATGTATAGATATTATTGAGTTCAAGATGGCTATTGTGAAGTCTGGAAGGGTGTACCATGATCATCTTGTAATAATATCATCAGTGTCTCACTGCCCATCTCCTCTGACCAGCTGCCTACAACAGCCAGAGATTCACACCCCACACCCAAGTGTTATTTAAATTTTCTTTCTGCCAGATGTTTTATGTTTTAAAGGCTGAGAACATGTGCCCTTTCCCTCCCAAACTGGTGCCTGTTAGCCCAGTTAAAAGTTGCATTTTTGTTTGGAGGTGGGGTGAGCTGAAGTGTTCAGTCACAGTGGGGAGCACAGGAAGGGGGCGTGTGCCTGTGCCAGCTCTGCACTGAGGACAGCCCGAGCCTGGGGTGGCACGTGGTGCCCTGGGATGGCTCTGCTGTCCCCTCTGGGGACATCTCTGAGCTGCCATGAGCTGCCAGTGCCTCCAGAGCCTCTTAGTGCATCTGCCCCACTGACTGTTGCTTTCAGACATTGTGTGCAAAAATCTTATTTTAAAACATGCCGATGATCTCCTGCCTGAATATCACCTGCCTTTTAGAGTGGATCTAATTGCACACCTGAAGCTACAAATTTTGGCAAATGTTACTGTAAATTTTTATTTGCACAGGTATGCATTTATGGATTTGATCATAAGATGATTTCTGCTCTGCAGTAGGCAGTGGAGTCTTGCAATTGGAATGACTGAGAATCAAGAAGTGATATATCCTTATTTTAGTTTTTTTGATCTTATGTATGCCCAGTAGCAGAAAGATAGTGGATTTTCTTGGGGGGAAAAACCCCAGCCCCCCCATTTATTATATGTATATTTAAAACAGTGATTTAAAGTACGTAATATGTAAGCATTATCAAATATTTTCCATTATGTATAATTATAAAAATGATTAAATGTATTTTTAATATTATTCATGCAAGACTTATTCCAGATATTAAAAACTTTCAAATACTGAAATGAAAGATTTTTCAAGCCAAACTAATTTAATCTGGTTTTTAAAGTGTTTCTTGTAATATCATTCTAATTTATTCCATGATTCCAGTCGTGTTCACTGTAGACCACTTAACAGTGCATTCATCTTGTAATTGTTGCTGTCACTTCTATACTGTTTCCGTGAATTAGGAAAAAAATCTTGAATGACTAATTTTTAGTGAACTGTCCCTAGGCTCTTGCAGGGCCCTCAAGGACTGCTCAGCCTTTTAGGGAAGGTGGAGAAAGGAGGTGGTGACCCTTGCTGTGCTGCCAGCTGTGGGATTTCCAGTCTCCCATCCCTCCACTGGAAAGCCTTCTTGCAAAGATGGAAAAACACTGACTAGGTGGTTAACATCATCAGCATTGAAAAATGAATGATTTTGTGAATAAATATTGTAAATATTGATATGAGACAGATTGCTCCATATGTCCAAAGACAATGAGTTAAAATGTAGCCCTGTGTTTCCTTGAGCAGGACCTTGCACAGCTGTGCATGAGGGTGTTTTATTGTACAGCATCTGGAACCTGTGTGACCCCTGTGTCCTTTGGGGATCACCCATGCAGTCTTCATCCCTCCCTGCATAGGAGCCATAATTCAGCCTGTCTCTGTTACCTGCTGCTCCTGCTGTCCTGCTTTTTCCTGCAGTTCCTTCTGTTGTAACCCTCTGGGCAGTGTCTCCTGTGAGCAATAGAGTAATAAAGCCTCAGCCTGGTGTTGGTAAGATATCTCTGACAAATGAACCCCCTGAAAGACAAAGGCTGTTTTCATTCTGCTTGCCATCTTACTGTGCTTGAAAGAGCCATGAAGTAAATACAGGGATATTATCAGTTTGTGATACAAATCAGGCTGACCCTGATGGACAACAAGTGGGTAGAGCCCAGTGCTTTGGAGATGCTATTTCAATAGGGAAAAACAAGCACATAACTAGATTGTGGTGCTCAGAAGGAGAGTTTAACTTTCCTAAACTTTTTAATGTGGAGTAATTAATCTGAAACAAATGAAGAAGTATTTCAATAAGTAAAGTATTTTAAACTCCTCCAAACAAGGGTGCTATGTGGTTAAGGTTAAAGCATTGGCAGGGGATACTTTTTATCTGCCAGGCTTCCAGCCATGTTAGAGTATGAATTTTTGTGCTGCTTGGAAAGTGTGTAAATTGTGCCAAAGAGATGTAGCCAAATGTTGGAAGCTAATGATATGAAAAAACCTCAGATTTTTTGTTAGTGAATTTAAGGTGCTTTTTCTATTATCTGTTTATAGCACCAGGCACACATCTGATAGTATCTGCTTTGAGGATTAAATTAACTTCTTGGTATTTTTTGAATTAGGGAGCATATAAAGACCATTTAATAGGAGTGCTTCATTTGATGAGCAGAAATTGAAGACAACAAGATTACATAGAGCCCATTCTGCAGATCCTGTTAGGATTGTGCATCTTTGTGATGTTAAGAACAGACTGTTGTTATTTGCTGCTGCAGTGTAATTTTTCACTTATTTGAAACAACATGAAGTGCCTCACTCTTCTTTCCTCTCCTTTAAATTAACTGTGGATAATGGAGGATCTGCTGCATGTACAGATCATAAAATAATTTAAGGAAATACTTTTCTAAGATGAGTAGAATTAAGATAAGCTATCTTGGTTTCCTGTGCCTTACAAAATGAATATTACTTTTGCCACTGAGTGGTTCTCCTCGAGCACTTGAGTTCAGTTCTGGTTTGTGGTTGTGCCATTCTTTTCCACCATTTACTCCAGCATGGGCAAATGCATGGCTGGAGCAAGTCTGGAGCGGGGGAGAGCTAATGTAAAAAGAAATAACTCTCCATTTGTGCAAATAAGTTGCAGTTGCAATTTCATAAAATTGAATAAAGTAGCTAAACAGGATGATATATGCTAGAAGATGGAATTACCAACTGGAAAACAAAAAAGTTATTGCAGCAGATGAACAGGCCAGAACAAAGGAGCTGGTGATGTAGCAGTGCTCAGTTGGGTGCAAATGAAAAAAACACCCAGACAATCAGAAAACACAAATAGAAAAGCTGGCAAGAAAATACCTTCTGGTGCTTCAAAATATGCTCTTTGATTTCACTGAGGCAGGTAAAGATGGTCTCAATATTTTCTGAAAAATACGAATTTACATGTAGCTCAGAAAGACTTTTCTGAAGGAATACAGTCATATTTATTTGAGTGAGTTGAGATGGAGAGAATTGGACTGTTCTGTGTTTCTACAGGATATAAGTTTTTCTTTCTTAACAAGTACAGTATTCATGCCTGTGCTCTGTGGTGTGTCTGTCTAGTGGTTGTTATTAGATGTATTCATCCCTGTTCTGTGTTCTGCAGTTTTCTTCCTGGTACAGATGGATGTACTAAAGGTGCATGTGAGGTGGCAGAAAAGAATCCTGCACCCAGGTGGGAGTGTGGATGTGGCACACCCACACATTGTCCCCCAGGGTGCTGGCCAGAAGGTCTGTGTGACAACCCACACCCAGCTGCTCCTCACACTGCCCTGGAGGGACCTCAAGGGCAAAATTTCCTGGGGTACTCAGCCACTTCCAGTGGGCTTGGGGTACCCTGGATCCGGCTGGGCATTATTCCTGCAGCCCCTGTGCTGGGCAGGCTTCATCAGCCAAGAGAACAACTTACTTGTCTGTGAGCTGAGGGGCTGTTTCTGTTTGAGCAGTCTGGGAGCAGTGACAGATTCCTGGCTTCATGACAACCCCCTGCAACACGTGTTGTGTGGTGGGAAGAACAGGTGATGGTGATCTGTGTGTTAGCTGGTGAGGACATACCTGTGCTTGACTGCAGCTTGGACACTGGCCAGATACCAAATGTGTGTCCTCCTGCTTTTCAGGCTGTCTGCTTTTATAAATTATAATTTTTTGGGAAGTGGACATAGGGATGGGAAGATGCATATAGTTCAGTAATTATTTTGATCTGGTGTGACAGATTTTGTTGGTTTTTTTTCCTGGGCATTTTGTTTTCTTAGCGTTGTGGGGCTGTCAAGAAACATTTTCTGCTGCGATATGCTATGTGTGCATTTCCACACAGAATATATGTACTGAGTTCACATACACAGCAGTAAATTTGAGAACTGTTATTACCATTCAGGAAAGAGATCTTGTGTCTATTGTGGATATCTCTCAAAAACCACTACTTGAATGCTTGGTGACAGTAAGAAACGACAAATAAATCCTAGGGATTTTTAGGAAAGAATTGGAGAACAAATCAACCTCATTTTTCAAGTGTACTTCTGTATCTCAGTTTCTGTGTGCAGATCTGATGATCCTGTCTCTTAAAGGTCATAGGAAAACTGATAAAATCTAGAAGAAGGATAAGAAGGATGGTTAAAGTTGTGGAGCTGCCTGTACAGGAGGAGAAACCCAATAGGTTAGGATTGCTGCATGGAAAGATATGATAATAGTATAATAGTAAAATGTAAAAATGTGCATGGGAAAGAAATAAGAGTAGAGAGTGAGAATTATCTGCATGTTGTAATATGGGGTTTAAGGGGTGTCCAACAAAAACAGGTATTTTAAAATAAGTCAATTTTTACAGAAAGCACAATTAAATTGCAGAGCTTGCAACCAGACAGTTGAAAACAAGAAATTATACAGGACTTAAAATTCAAGAATTTTCATCAAAAATAATCCTTCTGTAGGCTACATCCAGTCCAAAGAGTGGATTGGAAGCCAGCTCTAACTCAGGTTAATTCTTTTAAGCTGCTGGAACTGCTTTCAGTGTACAGGCAGGTGGGTCCCACAATACATGCTTTGCTTCATGTTGTTAATTCACTAAGGGAAGGAAAAGGGAAGATAATATTGGAATAGGTAGTTTCTTATTAATTTTTAGTTTTAGCTTAGTCGTTTCTGTATTCAGTGATTGTGGCTCTTTGGTAGTGCAGGTCTCTTTTTTTTTTTTTAGCTGTAAGACCTAAGAGGCAGATACTGTTTTTATTTTTCTAATTTAGAAAAAGTAAATGTAGCATCATTTAGCCATGGTATTTCCTCTGTGTCAAAGGGATTAGCAGGGTTTGTTGGAGTTAGTTTCCTTTGTTTGTAATTGTTGACAGTGCCATTGTTTCTCTTGGATGTTCATAGCTGGGTTGTGGCTGTGAGTGCACAGCCCACAAACAATAAGTCAATTATTAGGGGTCACAGAAGAGCATTATGTAAGTTAGTTGACTTGAAAATGTACATGTACATGTAAACATACATATATAAATATTTTAATACAAAGCCCTGTTTTTATTCCAGTCTAGTGTCTCTCATTCCAGCTCTGAATAGAAGACCTGTCTCCACTGCTGTAAGATAAATTAAGTGTGAATTTGTGCTCTGTGTTCTCAGAGGTTCCAAAGTGGAGAGGGCATTATGGCAGTCCAGCAAAGATAATGCAAGCAGAAGAGTGTTTTGTCAGGGGTAAGCGAATACTGTTGTGCAAGCCAGTATGTGGTAGATCAAACAGAGCAGAATCAGCACTGCAAACTCTGAGGCTCCTCTTCAAAGGAGCACTTGATGCTGTAGCAAGGCTCTCCAGCCATTATTTGCTTGTTATTTTATCCAACGGTGTACGTGAACCCAGTGATTTTAATTGATGCTTGTGGAGGTAGTAAATGAAAACTCAGACCATCATTCTGCTTTCTGCTCTTTGGTTCAGAAAAAAAACTTGTTTTGTTTTGTTTTTGTTTTTAATCTGCTTGAAGTTTCTTCTTAAAAGTGCAGTTTAAGGAGTTGTGTTCTCCAGTAGTGTATTGGGGTAGAATACTAAGGTATGTGACATGCATATGTCTGCATGTATTTAACTGAACTACAACAAATATTCCAAACTGAAAATTCAGTACAGTCATGATCCAAGTGAGACATAGGATAAGTAAGGCTTCCTCTAAAACCAGTAACAGCACTGTAAATATTCATGATGGTGTAATAAATCATTCACCTTGTTAAAAGGGTTATCCGTACATCCTGAAATTTTGTTTCCATTTAAATGTCTTATGAGGACAAAGAAATGAGTCATAAGGATTCTGCTGCTGACAATAAGCAGCACATGGTAATTTCTTGCACCTCAGACATGAGAAGGAACCTTCATTTCCACTTCTAAGTAGTAAAGCCTGGGTGATTTGATTTGCATAAAGGAAATTTGTACCGAGTGAATAACATCACCTTTCTTTTGAGCCATATAATGGGGTGAAAACCTTGTTGAAAAATTCTGTACAGGATTTTGAAATATTTTAGAGGAATTTTTAGCTCATGTGTTTAGCCTATGAATTCTAGAGCAAGGGTGACCTCAAACTAGGTCCAGTTCAACACTGAATCATTCCTTTTTCGTGCTATCATTTCCTCAGGAAATGGTGTAAGTTTCTACAGTGGGTTCTGCATCCCTGTTGAATCTTGAATTCAATCATATTTTGCAAGATGTTTTTTTATGGAGCAAACCATTGTAGTATATAACAACTGCATTGAATGCATCAGAAGCACATGGGACTTACCCAGAACGTGAGACCTTCTGCCCTACTTTGCATTTGTGAGATGTGCCACTTATGAGCTGGTCTGCACTGCTCAGTGTGCTGTAACACAGAAAAACCTTCTGTGTGGCTTCAAAGTGACCTAGCTCATGGACCAGTACCTCGTGCAGCTGTGAACTGCACAGTGTAGACAAAATGTAAAGTCCATTTGTAGGTTATCTTGCTTTGGCTTTTCATGTCTTTCCAGACACAGAGGATTTGGTACTACTAAATCTTAAAAAACACCAGAGCTTTATAATCAGCTTACTGTTTTTTTGGTTTCGTTTATTATCGTTTCAAGGAACTGGAATGTACGAGATGTTTTGCTACAACACTGCAAGTGCAATTTCATTAAAATAGGACAGTTACAATACCTTTCAGATCCTGTGAGACAGCTTGTGGCTTTTACTGAAGATGCAACACGATTTCCCAAAGCAATACCCAATTAAACATGGGGTTATAAGACAATGTGATCTTCACCAAAGGTGGAAACGTTTGCTCTAAGTAATACTTTTTCTTTTTTTTTCTGAATGTTGAGGCAAAACTATTGTAGGTCAATGGGTTACCATATGGAAAAATGCTCTGGCAATTGCTCTCAGAAGGCAGCAGAATATCTAAGCAGTCCTGCAGAGAGTGGAGGTGAGAAGCTGTTGTAATTTAAGAGCTCTATGAAGGTAGGTGATTCCAAATGGTTAGCACAGGAAAAATGTGCAAATTCTATACTAGCAATAGTGTTTAATGTTCTCATCCCTAATCTGGATTTGGGAAGAACAATTATGTGTGGGTGACACCCATGCAGGCTAGGGAAGGCAGTAACTCAGTGGCTCTAACAGGAGTGGGTCAGTGGGCACTGTACTGGCAGCTGAAATCCCCTGCTGAGACTGGCAAAGGTGTGCTCATGGAAAAACAAGGAATTTCACAGCTGTGTTGGGGTTTGTGGAAGAAAGGGCCAAAGTGTCACTGGAGAGAGATCAATGGGAACGTGTTAGGGATGCCGTGGCTTTCCTTTTTGCTTTATGGTGACTGTGTTTTTTGAAGATATATGTGAAACATGCTTAAGTATTCACAGGAAAGTGAAAGGTGATTAAAGATGTGGAAAAGAGCAGAGACCTGAGCTATTAAAAAAATCATAATTGGAGGGAGGGGAAATGGTGATGCAAAAAGGGACTTTATTTCAACTCCATAGGAAGCAGTGTCAAGGCTTAAAACCAGCAAGGACTTTGTGAACTCAGAGTTAACGTACTGAGTGCTTAGAATCGTAGTAGGATTTTTTTATTTCTCATTTTTTTGTTAAGGATTAGACTTTATACAGATAATTAGAAAATGTACAAGTATACTTGATAGGATTAAGAAATTATAAAGAATTTAAATCCTCATGCTTGAGCACAAAAGCCAACGAATATAACAATATTCTGAAGAATGTTCTCTTATAGGAATTTGGTTTTGTCTATGTCTGCAAAAGATTTTAAAAGCTTTAGAGAGATTGGTGTGGTGTCAGTGACAGGGAAAAGACCTAGACAAGCCAAGCTGGTTAATATGGTAAATTCAATATTGTATTTACTTTCAGTGAAGGTGATGTTTAAACAGGTACAACGTTGAACTTGGACAGAGAAACAATTGGGAGATAAGAAGTTTTCACAAAAGGGGCCCAAAAGTTTGTCTCAAAACCCCTTCACCCTTATCCTTTCAGTGGAACTGTGATAGATGGCTGCAAACACATATTGTATCATACTTTGTAATAGAAGACAGCAGTTCTGGACTGCCCAAGGGACACATGGATAGTTATTTACATCAAAAATAAGTTTATAGAAATTCAGATTTCTGGTAATTTACTTTTTATAGCATCTGCCCTGTTTAGATTTTAGTAGCCAGAAATAATTTAACATGTGATTCTGCTGTGCAGGGCCTGAAATGACATGACAAGTATGTATTTCTCTTCATGCTGTGTTAACCACTCCAACAGAATGCAATTGCATGCTTCATGCAAGTACTTCAGGAAGAACACAAATAAAAGAAATAAGCAAATGGCTACACAAATGAGATTAGCCCTTGCTATCATTAATTTATCTGTATAAATTATCCATGTGACTCCTTGCCTTCTGTCAAACGTGCAGAGAACAGAAATGGAGTTTCCCAGCTAAATCCAATCGACCCTATGATAAAAGTTGAGTCTCTCCTGATTTGTGTAAGTGGCATAAAGCATTGTGCTTATTGTGCCACTCACTCCACTCTAAACAAACACTGGCATTCTTGGTGAAGGAGAAAGCCTATCACTGTTGGTTAGGGTTTCTGAGCGAGGGAAATTGAGGATTGTGTTTGGCAGTTTCAGTCTCCATCTCAGCTGGCACGTACCCAAGGTGTACAGGAGAGCTTTGTGCCAGAGGCTTTGCTTGACTTGCCCTTGAGAGCTCGGAGTTTTCATAGCAAAGAACTGAAGCAAGAAGTTGCCAGCTGATGCTCACCCCAAGTGGAGATTATAGAGACCAATCAGTTGCCAAATTCTTTTGGCTTCCAGACCCTTGGGAAATTGGACTGCCTTGTGAAGTTGCACATGGGCTTAGGAATTGTCAGGTGTGGGAACTGGTTATTTAACTGCAGCTGTGACCTGGGGTCTCCTGCTCAGGCTGATGGTAAGTGTGGGTCAGAACCTGAGGGCTCCAACCTTGAGTGCTTATCATGAGGGAAGTGGGGAGGCAGGAATTGGAGGTGGTGGTAGTGAGAAGAGTGTCTTGTGCATTGAACTTCAGCTGGTTTTCAATTTTTGTATTAAAAAAACTGGGTTTATTTTTTTTTTTTTGTTTTTTTTTTTTTTTTTCTTCCTTCTCAAGCACTTAGATTGTAAAATTAAAAAAGAGGCACTATCTGAATTGAAATGTCAAGGTTTAATTGTTTAACCTTTGTTTAAAAAAAAAGCTTCATATGTTTTTCATGTGAAATTTATTGTGGTTGATCTTTTGCTTTGTAGAGCTTTACATTTAATGACTTCAGCAAGGGTCAGTGGGCAAGAAACTTGTCACTTCAAAATACCTGCCCTTTTTGGATCACATTTGCTTCCTAGTGCATCAACACCTCGTGGGGTACAAAGAGGTGTGTTAGCTGCTTGTCTCATGGGACTCTGTGTGTACCCAGGTCCCTGATTATTAGGAGTCTGTGTCAGCTCCTGGGCCTTGGTGCAGTTCAGCTGGTTGGGTTCTGAACATCTTGTGCTGAGTATTAGAAAGGGTATATTCACAAAATGTGCAAGTTGTCTTCCAGTAAATGCAGAGTAGAGATAAGTGTCCTGAGAGCATTGGTAGAAAACATTGCCATTCTTTTCATGATGCATTTCTATAATTAGTCTACAAATTGAACATTACCTACCTTTCGATTTTGTATTCTTTCTGACATTTTAGCTGATGTATTTGGTCATTGCTTACAAAACCCTTTTCATTCAGTTTTGATGTTCAGCTGAAGTCCTGTGAGTTACCTGATTAGCTGTGGTCAGTGCAGTGAATCAAATGTATCATTAAACTGGGGAAAAAAATGATAGGCACTTCTGCCATTTAGAAACCCCTTTTCCTAACATAAGCAAGTGTTCAGTGCAGTCTCCTACATGCCCAGAGGACCAAGGAAATTGGGAAAATCTTAAGTGCGATATTGCCTTTTGTTACATTTGCAGAAATATCCTTTAGACTGGAAAGGGGCTTGGAGTGGAAGTGAGAAAACATGTTTTTCTCTAACTGCCCAGGCTCTGTGTGATGGAGGCCTGAATGTAGAGAGCAATGACTGTCCTGCTCTGCAGGTTCTGATCCTGCAGCTCACTTTAACACCTTACTGTGCTTTGCTGTAGCTCAGGGAACAACAGAGCAAGCAGCTTGTCCCCATAGTGGATGCTTGCCTTGTCTCCAGGGTGCCCAGCCTGTATGTGCAGCCACCCTGCACTAGGAGAGGGCTGTGAGTGAGGAGCATTTGATATATGCCTGTGTTACACCTAGATGTAATTGAGTCAAGTGTACAAGGAGGAGCCAGACTTCCCCCAAACTTTAACCCTGCTTCAGTCTTGGGCTTCATTAACACCTTCCCTTGGTACTGTGGCCAAGGAGAACATATTGTGCCTTGGGCTCTACAGCTAAGGAAACCTGGTTTTGTAGTAAAAAACCCAACCCATCACTTTTCTCTTGTAGAACTGAGAAATGGTTGTCAGTCTAAATATATATATATATATATATATGAATGGTCTCCATGGAGTTTCTGAGGCTAGTAAATGTACAAGGTCATTGTCTGCCAGACAGTTCCAAAATGTAGATTTGGACTACATCAAAATATTCTTCCCATGTGAAAATGAAGAGCCTCTGTGACAGAAGCCCCCCTGAGAAATTAGCTGACATATCTATCCAGGAGGCAGTTTTCCTGGTTGCACAAAATAGTTTCAACTTGTGAGGAAATTAATTAATTGGATTTCATAGTAGTTAGTTACTGGGATGAATCAGGTCCAAAATACAAGTGGTTCATAGTACTGCATGTCTGATTAATGCTATAGAAAATGCTCAAGAGCTATGTACAACTCAGCTTAGGGTGATGTGGGGAGGGGGAAAGGTGTTTTCTAGATCTGTGGTATGTATTTAAACAGAGATCCTTGAATGAAAAAATGTCTTCTGGCCTCATGCTCATGAAATTGGATCTTTGGGAAATGGTTGTTTCAAGTAAATTGGGAAGGTTGAAGTGCTAACATAACCATTGAGTCTGCAGAACCAGGCTACAGTGTTAGAGCTCTCAGAGGCTGTACCTTCATGATGTGTCTGGGGATTTAACCTGAGACAGCAATGCCTCACTTTTGGAGAGATTTGGGAAACTTTAAAAGCCCACAGTGTCAATTGTGCAGGTTATTATCAGTCAGACAAGGGGGTAATGTACTGCCAGACCTGGGGAGTGATTCCCTGCAGCCCCATACCTTATAGTCAGGTTGCTTTAAGAAAACAATTCAATGATTATGAGAAAAGAATAGATGCTGTGAAGAATGTGACAATTTAGCTGGTGTATGTAGCATATGTTCTGGATGAGACAGTGATTTTATAAAGATGTAGTGCAGTGGAAAGAGGAGAAATCAGAGTATAACAGTCATACAATGACAACTGAAGAAAGCCCACCTCAGCCCTGCAGGGAATGCCATGGTTCTTGTCAGGATGTCCAGGCTCTCAGGCTGACACTGGGCTGTCTGTGGCATCCTGCTGTAACTTGATTTTTATCAGCCTAGAATTTGAGTGGTTCTCAGAGTAAAATTCTCTAATGCTTGGGACAGTGTGAGGATTGCAAGAAGGCTCTAGATGTTGTGGCTTTCTAACATTTGAATTTTTTTGTTTTACTTTGCTTATGACTTGAGCATACAACCATAATACATATTCTAAGAAAAATCTGTGTGATCCAATAATGAGTGCCTTCAATGAGAAGCTGATGAACTATGAATAAACAAACAAACAAAAATTCCTCATTTGTACTGGTACTTGTCATTAGAAATTCACTTTTCTTATAAGCCACATTTTTTAACTGGTACAAAAAAAGATATTTGAACGCAGGAACCTTCTCCAACCTACTCTTTCTGCTTCTATATTTGAGGTGCACCTTTTCCTTTCCTTAAACCAATCTCTCTGTGTGCCCAGTTTGAAATTAGGCACTATCTTGTTTGTTACAAGTTTTATCTTATTAGTTTAAGCATTTTCCTTTCATCTCTGTTTAACTCTCTGCCCGAACACTGGTTATTGGTGTTACAAAGCCCCGTAGAAACAGATTCAGGAAGGTGCAATATTGAATTTCTTACTTGTCCCCACGTGATAATGCTTTAGTAACTGTTCCTCTGACCACAGTGCAGTAGTACCTCTCTTGGTCTTGTGTAGAATGAATTCAAATGCAGTGTTAACAGAACAGGGACAAAATTATTTTGGTTTTAGTCTATGACTAAAGCTACCTGAAGGTGTTATAGAATAGGATGATATGAATGCAAACATAAAACATGTTAAGCCAGATGAGTGTTTTTAGTAATGAAGCCTATGCAGCACTTAATAAAAGTGCAATACAGTATTTCTGTATAGATCATGCCACAGGGCTTGAGTTATCTCTTACTATCTATCCACTCTGACAATATATATGTATGGTATATATATATAAGATGCAGTTACTAGTTACTGAAATCAGGTGCAGCTGAAGGAATTGTACAACAGCTGAAATTAGAGCCTTTAAGTGAAGCCATATCTTCCTGTGGAATGTGAGGTGTTTCAAAAGCAGATATTTTCCATGTGCCTTCCTCTAGATGAGTGAATTACTGTAAACACTGATGGAGAGTGACTTTCTTTTGGAGAGAAACCTTAGGTGCAAGTTGTAATTAGGCTGGTTTTTAAACATTTTTTAATAATATTAAAGAAATATTCTGCATTTCTGTTGCTTTGAGGTAAGCCTGGTTATCCCCAGTGTGATACCTGTTTATCCCCAGAGACAGAGGCTAACATAGTTCAAAAAAAAAAGAAAGCATGAGTCTAGTTGAAAATGGGAAAACTTTCAGGAGGTTGGGTCTCATTTAAACACCCAAACAGGAGGCCTGGTCTTGCAGCAGCCTTTGGTAAGGAAGTGTGTAAATGCTGAGGCTTTTTGAAAATCTGCCCTCAGGTTCACAGTGGGAACTACTGTGTGTTAAACACATTTGAACAACTGGCTGATTTAATGTATTCAGATGAGAACTCCTGACAATTTGTGAATTTTGGTGTTTTCCCCTGATTTGTCTCATGCAGAGCTGAAGGGAGGAGAAATTCAGAGTAATACTCCAATAAGTTAGAGTAGCTTTCATAGTGTTAAAAACGTTGTGTGTTGTCTGAAGTTATTCAGTGGCATCTGCTAAAAGGAAAACTGGAGAATGCAGATTTGCAGTGTTTCAATGCTACCCAGTTTATAGCACTGGATGGCCTTGGGGGATTCAAGATCTGCAAGCAAAGTGGTTTTTATATCACGAATACTAGTGCTGAGTGAGGACAGGAACCTTTCCTTAGTAATGAGCAAAAATAATTTTGGCATTTGTTATGCCTTTCATGGGTGAGGAAAGGAGAAAGTGTTCCTTTTAAAGCTGATTTTAGAAAATGACATAGCAGCTTTAGACTGTTGCTAGGCTTGGGATATTTGCATAATCTTTGAATGCAGTTGTAAGTATGTGATACATTGCAGAGATCTTTCAATAGATCAACCCCTAAAGCTTGTCGATAAATATGTGCTATAAATACATACTGAGTCACAACTAGATTCATAAACACTACAAGTCTTTCAGCAGTTGGCATAAATAAACGAATGCTGTTTAGATAAGTGGGCTCCTTCACCACGGCTGTGCTTCCCTGGCTCTGTGATCATTTCTGGTGTCTCCTCTGCCTTATGTAATATCGCTGTCCCCTTTGCTGGTAGAAGTAACAGCTGTGGGAGGGGGAAGATCATAGACGGGACAATAAGGATAACTTTTAGGGCTGTGCATTTCTGGAGCTGCTTGTTTGGAGTATGGAACTTGCTGTCTGTGCATGAGACAACGGTTCTGTGAACTTACCTTGAGCCTCATAACATTTTGCTTCTGGTAACGTAGCAGCCCCATAGCATTATGTGTGCCCCAGAGTCTTCCCTAAAGTCTGAGGGTGTAAAGTGCTGCTTTGGAGCCACGTTTGGGGGTATTTGACTTCCTTGTCCTCAAGTAGGCACTTTAGTGAGCACAATGGCAGATTGGAAAGGAGATCATGCGTCAGTGTTTTGGTTTGCTTAAAATGTCTACATGAGTGGGAGTGTGCAGTGAGCGGCACGTGATCCTAATGTGCTGGGGAAACAACAGGGAGCTTCTGTAGGTAGTGCAGAAGCAGTGTTGAGGAGGCTTAGGCTGATGCTCATCCCTCCTGCTTTCAGCTTGAGGTGTGATGCAAAGGGGAAGAGTTTGAGCCTCCCCCCAAATGGAAGTTTCTCTTGGCCCTGTTAGTGCATAGATATCTTTAGATAGGCAAGCAAGGGTGATGTGTTCCTTGGTTGTCAATGCTGCTCTGGATCCAAATGTGCTCCTCGGTACCAAAGAATGGGAGCTTTTATCAGCTTACCTGGAATGACAGTGTTTGACTGCTTTTTTGTAGATGGCAGAAGAATGTTTTCCTTTTGTTCGTGCTCAAACTGAGGCACAGTGACATTAAAATAATGCTCAGCGTGTACAAGCAAAATAGTCCCAAAGGAGGCAACAAAATCAGGCATCCCTGCAGAATGCTAATGAGGATGTAAAAAATACTTCCATGTCATTGATTTGTCATGAAAGGCAGGTGGAAAAAGCAGAGGGTGAGAAAGTGCAACTCATTCTATGTTGAAGGGCAAAAGAAAACATAATTATTGAAGAACTTGCAAAGAACGGAGATCAAATATGCAGTGTTCAGAAAAGCAGTTATGTCCCGTGAATAATTGAGATGGCTTGCAGTTAATTCTATCTCAGAATTAGTGTTGAAGGGAAAAAAGAAAAAAAAAAGTCCAAGCTGATTCAGTTCCACCTAGTGCCTTAAAATAGTATTGATGCCATTGTGATTAATGTGTAGTTCTGTAGAACCATGCACTATTCAAAATTACCAGAAATGCTTATTCACGTTTTTAATCATGCCAAACCACAATTCCAAGAGCAAGTCTTGACTAATGGAGTTACATTTTGTTGAGAAAACAGAAGTACAGTTATTTTGCAGAGTTTCTATACTATCAAATTTCTATTTAGCTGCTTTAGGGATCTTTTTATTATTAATTGAGAAAACTAGAAAAGGTTTAAATTCTAGGATGTTGCACATCCTTAACCACTCACAAATTGTTAAATTGTTAAAAAAACCCAAACTTTTAATACGTACATTATGTAGTCTTTCCTGGTGTGGCCTTCTAGATCGACCCAACTGCAAAACCAATAGCAAAAATCAACTCTAAAGCACTTAGAAGGCTGTTTGTGCTCTCAGAGACTCTTACCTTCTTAGGAGGAGCTAGAGAGCAGTGTCAGAGCTGTCTTTTGGAAAAACAAGGCCATCTCTTATCTGTCACTAGTGCTCTCAGTTGATGCACTTTTATCAGTAGAGTGTGCTTTTTGCTGATTTCATGGCAGTAGCTTTTCCACACAAAAAGCAGCGTGTTCAATGAAGATTAACCCAAAAACCTTACTTGGAAAACAACTGGTGCATTTGTTGACCACTTGATGGCATCACTCAGTTGTGCAGAAATTAAACTGCTTTGTCAGTAGAGAGTGTTGCTTGTGCTTGGTGTTTTTTTTTGACCATCAGAGAATGAAGGGAGTTGATACACTCCCATCAATTAAATGAAAGCCACAGCTCTAGTTTTGATCATTGTTTTTAATCTCTGTTGTATATTACTTACCATTTTGGAATAATATCTTTCTCTGCATGAATGCAAACAGAAGAGTGGTCTAGACTGCTGCTCCTCTTTGTGCTCCTGGTTAATTTTTCAAGGATAGCAGTTAGTGGTTTAGTGGGTTAGTACTCACACAAAGAATGTTGTCCAGCACAGAAATGGCTTTTTGGTTTGTCTTTCCAGTGATATTGCTTTAAATCTCCAATTGTTGCAGTTAATGTGAATGCTAGGGAAAGGATTTATGCCATTTTGGTGTTCATCATAGGTCCTACAAAATGAAAGCATTTTGCAGCCTTCATAGGAAAAGTTGTCTGTGTGTGTGCCAGCCAATAATGGGAGTGTACTGAAAATGCTGAACCAAGAGGGTAATGGAGCAAACAGGGCACAGTGGCAATTATTTAGAGGTAAAGGACACTTCTGGTAATGCCAGGGGAGCTCTGAGAGTTTGCTGAAAATTGGCCCACAAGACATCAGGTTGTAAAACATGGAGTTGAAAGGAAGCTGAAGATCTAAAAACTGTTTTTCTTGAGCAGTTGATGTTGAGCAGTAACGAGGCCCTTGTTAGTGCCCTGAGTCTGGAGGGATGGAGACTGCTGCTGACCCCAGCACCTTATTCCTCCTCCTTGTATAATGGAAAAACAATAAAAAGACTGCCCAAAAACTGGAGGATGGCCTTTAGAAGCAATTGTTCCAACTTTTTTTGTAAACATTTCAAAATCTTCATTCTTTTCTTGCTTTTGAGATGCTTGTCAGATGCTGCTTTGTCAGAGGTGTTCTGACTTGGGGATTCTATGAACTCTTATGTACACATAATGATGTGTGAATGTACTGGTACACCTGTCGTGCCCTTCCTCAGATACAGAAGAAGAGGAGGGAGGGAATATTTCTTGTTCTCAAATGTTTTATCCAAAAAATTGACACATCTAAGTCGAGGTACTTTTGGGGTTTTGGTTGGTTTGATTTTTTATTTTTTTTTTTTTTTCCTCAAACCCCAAAGGAAAAATTGTAAATTTTCTTTCTTGTTCAGAGATGCATTTTGTTTTGATAATGGAGTAGGAAATATCCATCTTCACTACATATAAGGTGATACAGCAGTAAAAGTGCTACATAAAAGGTTTTTGTTGTCTACCTTTGTTATCTTTTCTCTGCATTATCAGTCATTATATGACAAGTAACTACAGCTTTGTGTAAATTTCATAAGAAAAATAATAAGTTCTTTGTTATTTGTAGAAGCATAGTGTAAGTATAAAATATAAAGGTAAGGAAAAGCCTACAGAAACAAAACAAAGAAAAAAGATTTATTGCTGCATATCTAAGGGAAGAGTAACTGCATAGAGCGTCATTAAGTGCAAATGATGAAAATTCATTATGAATTGTCTTTCTCAGTTAAGAAAAGAAGCTGAAGAGTAAGACACATCATAAAATGTGAAGCAAGAAATTACTCTTCAGGAAACCCCATTTAGTGCAGCATGGGGCTCAGTGAGTGCTTAGATAACTAATTTTAATGTTGTTCTTAATACACTAATAGGAGTGAATCTTTGTATAAATCCATATTTTTAATAGAAGAACTCTCAGTGATATAGATAAGATTACTCTATAGTTTTTTTTTTTTTCTGCCTGATCAGCTGGACTTGCACAAAAGCATTAAATTTTATAGACCTATTGAAGCCTAAAGAGGAGTAAAATGTTGATAGCTAATAGTCTTTTGCCATTTTTCTGAGTGGCTGAATGAGCTGTGGTCCTGTGCTCTATCTTCATGGAAGTTTCTCATGTACTACAGCAGAAAGATTAAGGTTTTGGTTGGATATGTGTGAAAACACTTCTGTGGTTTGTGTTATTTTGGCTTTACCTGGAAGAATTGTATCATCATCTTCTTTAGTTTGAAATATTGCTTGATGGATGCAGTCTTTCTCCTTGCATCATTGTCTTTTCTATCTCATTTCAGTGCTCCAGCAAACCTCCCAGAAGGACTTTTTCCATTTAATTTGAGAATATATCTGTGGGTGTGTTTCCCAGAGACCTTATATCTTGATTCAAGACAATTTCCCAAACTGATACATTTTTAACTCCTAACTTTTGGTTGTTCTAGTGTTTCACCCCAGAATTTTATGTATCTCTGTTTACCTATAAATTGGCTAGTTCACCAAATTGCTAATTAAATTTTATACCCATAAATAATACAATAGTTAATTTGTATATAGCACATGACATTCTGCATCTGCTAACTATGAACTTTCAGCAAATATTACAGGCCTTGATAATCTCATGGAGTATTAGGATTTAGTTTCCCCAAAACAGGGTCTTTCCCCCCAGAATCTGCTGTGTTCTCCAGACTTAGTTTTAATGAAAAAAAGTATTTTTCCTACTGGTTTTCAAAGATAAATAATGTGAAAATGAGTTCTCTCAGATGGACTGAGGCAGTAGTACTGAGGCAAGCATGAAATCCCTTGTCACAGCAGGAAGGTGGCTTTCAAACCTAATCACAGCCACTTAAGTGCCAACTTAGTTAATCACTTCATTGCAGAGTAATACAGCATGTCTGAAGTTGTCTCCCTTCCTTTGGAAATCTTTCCAAGCAGAAAGGCAACAGCCTCTCAATTTTCAGACAGTAATTTTTTTTAAAATCCAAGTTCACAGAATCACGAGGTGGGAAGAGATAATTGACCTCCAAGATGGACTCCAACCAAGCCTGAAGATCTCAATTAGATTATGGTACCAAGTGCCACATCCAGTCTTTTTTTAAACGCATCCAGGGTTGGTGACTCCCCCACCTCCCTGGGCAGACCATTCCAGTACTTTATCACCCTTTCTGTAAAAAACCTTTCCTTACACCCAACCTGTATTTCCCTTGGCACAGCTTAAGACTGTGTCCTGTTGCTCTGTCAGTTGCTGCCTGGAGAAAGAGACCAACCCCACCTGGCTACAACCACCTTCCAGGGAATTGTTGGGAATGATAAGGTCACCCCGGAGCCTCCTTTTCTCCAGGCTAAACAACCCCAGCTTAATATACCCAAGTTATTTGTGATTTGGATGATTCTCCATTTGCAGTGCATTAAAGNTTGGCACAGCTTAAGACTGTGTCCTGTTGCTCTGTCAGTTGCTGCCTGGAGAAAGAGACCAACCCCACCTGGCTACAACCACCTTCCAGGGAATTGTTGGGAATGATAAGGTCACCCCGGAGCCTCCTTTTCTCCAGGCTAAACAACCCCAGCTTAATATACCCAAGTTATTTGTGATTTGGATGATTCTCCATTTGCAGTGCATTAAAGGTTAGTCAAACTGAAACAGAAGGGAAAAAAAATCAACTACAAACTTGAAGAAGATTTATTAAGTATGAGAGGGTGTCCAGAGTGGGCAGGATGGTGATGCCCAGAAGTGAGAGACAGAAAGACACTGAAGTTTGAAGAGGCAGTGTGAATGCTAGTAGGTAGATATATTGTTAGAGCTGAAATTACACTGTCACTGCTCTATGGATAATGGAGGAAACAAAAGAACAAATTTCTACCCTTTTCTGAAAATAGGAAGTGACTGGAAAGGAGACTTGAGAGATGGTCATGTTGTCACATTGCCAGGAGCAAGATAACAGTTCCTCTTGGAGTA
Organism: Aegithalos caudatus; assembly: GCA_013389925.1. Classification (NCBI taxonomy): domain Eukaryota; kingdom Metazoa; phylum Chordata; class Aves; order Passeriformes; family Aegithalidae; genus Aegithalos; species Aegithalos caudatus. The sequence goes on along the minus strand of WEIU01007886.1, from coordinate 382,630 downwards.
TTTTAATCCCCAGTGGTTTGGGGAGAGAGGGATTTAATTACAGAGATCTGAGATAAATCTCTTAATGCAAATATCCCCATGAAGATGGTGCCAAATCAGGATTTTGCCATCTGCACCTGACTTCAGAATTAGGAAGTACAGGAAGCAGTGGTGGAAATGCAAGACCTGAAGGATGATTGCAGCAAAGTACAAGTCTTGCGTTGTCTTGTGTGCCATGGGGAGTCCCACTGATGAGAAAGGTCGTGTGGATAAGGCAAAGTCTGAAAATTAATGGCTCATTCTTCAGGCTTAAGTATGATCTTAATGGAATGCATCTGGAGTTAGAGATATGTGTCACAGAATGAGTTTTGTATATATTGCAATGGAGTGAGAGTAAAAGTAGAGGCAATAGATGGAGAGGAAAGCAGTGTCTTGTGAAACACCGTGATGGGAATACCAGTTCAAGATGTAAAATGTTAAGCAGATGTATAAAAAGAAGTCTCTGAAAACAGACTTCAAAAGAACAGGTTAGGAGGGATACTTCACCAAAACAGTTACAAACAGGATTAATCAATAATCTGTGAAACTGCAATGGAATCCAAGAATAAGTTTGAAAGATGGTCTGTTCATGGAGGCCAACACTGAGCAAGCACCATGACATGATTTAATTGGCTCAAATAGATTAATGAAGATATATTCTTTAGGTATGTTGATGTTCATGTTTTCATCATGTTAGACTGCACATTTCTTACTGTATGGTTTGTAGGATGTTGGTGTCTTCTTGAAATGAAGTTTGATGGTGATAAAGTAATTCTCAGCACAGTAAACTAAAAATCTATTTTTATTTAAATAGTAGTCAAATCTGGAGCAGGATTACCAGATAATTTCTGTCTTTTCATCTGTGGAACAAATACTTTAAAAGCCTTATTTCTTAAAACCTATCTATGTAAGAATATCTGTAACATAAATAAATATGGAAGCATTTTAATTATAAGAATATTGAATGTATATTACCGTAATTATATTAGTTGAAGATCACTGAAGTTCTCAAGGTGTTTTGATTCCCCTTTCCCTTAGTTGGTATTTTGATGTGGACCAAAGCATTTCCAATCAAGTGTATTCAGCTTGTAAGAAAATCAAGATCAGGGTTATGAAATTTTTATGCAAAAATCCCAGGTTCTTTTGAAACGGCAACTGATCGAATTGGCCATTTACTCAGTCACATAGTCAAGGATATTTGGTTGTTCCTGCAAATCCGTAGTTATTGTGAAGTTAAACGGAAAAATGCATCTCTTTTCTAACATTAGTTTTCTGTGCAAAAAATTGTAGCAAAGTGGGGGGAATTCTAAAAAAAAGTGGTCCACCAGAGTTTTCTCCCAACAGTTCCTTGAACATTCCCTTGCTAAGGATTTTTGAGATGCCTTAAGAGCTAATGAGTTTTTTTAATGGAGTCTGTTATGTTGTTGTTCCCCATTGTGCTACTCATGTAAAAAGTAGTACTTTCCTCCTTTATGTGCTCAAAGCTCATTCTCACCCTTCAGTGCAATAATTGTGGAGAGGTTGAACTTCTTGGAATCCATTGTATTTTGGTATAATGAAAGTCTTCTATTAGAAATGACATGTTCTGTTTCATATTCTGTAATTTGACTAAAGAAAGCAATTCAGAAAACATGAAGCATTTTTTTAGTCATTCCAGTTTTTGCCTGCTATCTCAAAACAGAGAGGCAAGAGGAACACACACTTACTAAACAGCATATGCTTTCAGGCAGAACATAATCAATCGACAAAAATATCAGAATGTGGAAGTGTATTGACTAATTCTTCAATCTAACCCATGGACACAAACTACAAAACACTGGGAAAATGCCTCAGCTGGAATAGTCTTTGCTGAGATATTTCATCTGTGTTTGGTGGGCTGTGCTGGGAGATAAGGGGGCCCATTTGCCGTGATCTGTCGCCTCTCTGGTCTTTCTGCTGCTAATAAGCAGCAGCTTTTGAATTGTGTCAGCCACTAAATGAAGATTTTTCTTGTTACACAACTGGTGATCAGCTCTGAATTGCACAAATAAGTGACTCTCCAGAATGCAGCCTCCCATCAGAAAGGGCTTTATTTTTTGTCTCCTTCTGTCTGGTTTGCAAGTAAATTGTTCCTGCTACAGCCCCGTGTGGCTTGTTGCTCTCACCCTTGGTGACAGCAAAGCTTGCTGGCTGGTGATCTCTGCAGGGGTTTATGGCTCAGCTTTGCTGTTCCCTCCCTCTGTTCTCACTTCTCTGTTCCCTCCCCTACTGTGACTAAATAAATTACCTGTATGACATGTTCAGTTTTCTCTGGCAAGAAGCCTGGGAAATCAAATCTGTTCCCGAACCTGGGTCTCCCATTTGGCAAATATAATGCCTCCCTGCTGTTAAATCAGGTCAGCTCTCAGGAAAAGCAAAGAACAATTTCATATAACTATAATCAACACAGAGTAAATTTAGATAATGCAGCTGGCATATGTTTATTGTGAAGACCATCAAGGAAATAATTTTAAAAGCTCTTCATCTTTGTTGCATCAGGATACATGTTGAACATTCTGAGCACAGAGAAGATCAAACATTTTCTTTCTGTTATCCCATATCAAAGTGAAATATATCTATTTTCTGTCTGCTCTAAGAAGAGTTTTGGTGGAGCAGTTCATTGGTTGTGTGAGAAACAGTTATGTATGTAATTATAGAGGCTTTATGTAATTAATATTAATTGTTACTTAAGTGTTAATTACTATTAATTATTCATAACCTACTTCCTTTGACTTTCTGGTCTCTAAAAGTGGAGACACACTTAAAAGTGTTTGGAGGAAGATAAATAAGTGCTTTTAATAGATTGTGTTCTGTTTTCTGCCTTTCCACCGGAGCTGAGGCAGCAGGTCAGTGGCAGTGTGGCTGCAGGTCCCCTGCTGCCACCAGCCCTGCCATGGCACTGGCAATCCCCAGCCCGTGCGCTCTCCTTGCGGGGGTGGCACCAGCATGGGCAGCCTCCCCTCTCCAGCTGAATTTCCTGCTCAGCTCTCTGGGTGTCCCAGGGGGCTCTGAATTGCATCCCAGAGGCTCTTCGTTTATGCACTGTTAATGAACTTGTGCAGGCTGCACAGGGCTGTGGAGCACCTCCAGCCCCCTCCTGTCTGGTTTTTGCTGTGCTGGGGGAGCAGAGCAGAGCAAGGTTTCATGTGGGCAGGCTGTGCTTGGGTGGGTCAAGTTGGATCTGAAACAGCTGCTGAGGCCCTGAGCTTGCCCCCAGCCCTCTTCAAAGGTGGAGTGAGCAGTTCCTAATGACCCTCAGGTCTGGTGCCAGCCTAACCTGTGAGGGTCTCCTGTGCTGAGCTACCAGGGCTAACTTTGCTGCAACTTACTCACTGGAGCTGGTAAAAAGCAGCATCACTGGCTGCCTTACAGTCTTCTCACCACTACTGACTGAACAGCTGCTGAGGGCCCTGGCTAGAAATGTTTTCTAACTGCAGCTGAATATCAGGTTGCTGTATCTGGAGAAGTCCTGCGAAGAACATGCCATGTGATGTGCCCTGAGCAGTAGAGCAGACTGCCCAGGCCTTTTCACGGTCTGTGTTTCGAACTCGGCGTGAGACAAATGCTTCATTCTTAAAAACAGATGGGGTCAAATGTATATGCTGTGTATTTAAATGATACGTGCTTTTCCAGATCTTTGTAAGGACAGCTACAGTGTTGCTAATAATGGTTTAGTCGTTCATGAGTTGTCTTGGTTTGAAAGAACGCCTTTGTTTCTTCATTGCTCTGAGACACACAGTGAATGTTTTTTATCAGTTTAAAAAATCCTTCAAAACTCTGCTGTATGAGGCAAATCGGAATGGAAATTGCTCTTTATTGTCCAAAATCTTCATCCAATGTACCCAACAAGGATTAAGGGGCTAAAGCAGTGAAGTGAGTTTTAAAAAACGGGAATTCAGTTCCTGCGTGCGCCAGGACTGACCTGAAGCAAGGGCCGTAATCTCCATCCACATCAGCTGCTGTCTGCAGGACCGACAGTGGTTACCTTATCGGTCCTCAACTTTGGCATATCAGGACAGATTGCAGATACTCTCCTACTGCAAAGGTAGGAAAGGTAGGACCCGACACTGAAAGGCTTCAGATGATAGTGTGATATAAATAATTTCAGCCCTTGGTGACGGCGAGGGCAAAACCTTCCTCGCCGTTCCCTTCTTAGCATCTAGGTTGGCCAAAGGACTTGCTGAGCTCGTTCCAACCCCGCTTTACCTCTTGTCTTCCCCAGCCTGCGACCTGATGACGCTGGGGATCTTGGCGCTGGTGACGTCGACGGGCTGCGCGTCGGCCAACGCGCTGCAGTCGCTGACAGACGCCATGCACATCCCGCACCTGTTCGTGCAGCGCAGCACGGGCGGCTCCCCGCGCACCGCCTGCCAGCTCAACCCCAGCCTGGAGGACGAGGAGTACACGCTGGCCGCGCGCCCGCCCGTGCGCCTCAACGACGTCATGCTCAGGCTGGTCACCGAGCTGCGCTGGCAGAAGTTCATCGTCTTCTACGACAGCGATTACGGTAAGGGGAGGGCAGCCTTTCCAACACCGTTACGGGCGTTTCTCCCTGGCTGGGAGGGAAATGGAACGGCGAGGGTGGAATGTGACCTGCTGGGTTTTTCGCTGACGAAGGAAGAAAGCGTTTCGAGTGGATGCGGGTTTTGTCTTGAAGGAAAGGCTGCTGTGAAGACTAGATCTCAGACAAGGAGCAAAGTTGCTTAGCAACACCTACCCAGACAGACAAAGTTGGAGTCATCGCACACTTTTTCAGTAAAATATTAATCAAATGTTGGCACTGATCGGCAGGGGTCACATAGGTGTGCAAGGAGGCTCGGCATGGTCTCTACCTGTTCCAGAAAGCGCTTTCTATCAAAGCTGAGTACCGTTCTCTTTAAAAATTAATTTTCACAATAGCTATTACTTTTTTCACATGCTTCCTCACACTATTCTGTATCTGAATTAAATATCACAGTGATAGTCCTGGCATTAAACTGAAAAGTAGAGTTAGCATTTTCACTATATCTCGTGCGTTTCCTTCAGGAGAATTCTTACTTTGAGATGAAACTTGAGGAAAAGGAGTCTCTGCCCAGGTACTTTATGATCGACATAAAGAATAATAAACCCCCAAATCTCTCATTGTACCAGGCTCTCAGAGGGAAAGGGAACCATGTATACTTTTTTTTTATATCCCCCCTGCTCAACTGATATGAACACCATCCATATGTTTAACTCATGGTATGTTCAGCACTCCTGTCTTAGGATATAGGATCTGTAATAGGGAAAATAAATTTTCTATGGTATGTTTTAAAACCCTGCTAACACTTTTGCTTTAAAATTTGATGCATACTCTTTTGACTGGTGGTGATTTACCATGAACAGAATATAAAAAAAAAAAGGAAATTTAAGGTTAAATCACAGTAGGAAAAATAATCTTATGTATGTCTATGCATATAGTTTAGATTTTATGTCTTCGACCGTTGCAAAAGAAATCTTTATTTGCGTTCTCCCTATATACTATCAGATTTTCAGTGGCAAGTCAGAGAGAAATAGCATCGTTGGTTTTGAAATTTGGTTAATCCTCGTTTAAAAATCCCCAAATCCAACAAGCAAACAAAGGAAAAACAACAATCCTGGGTTTAAAAGAGTTCTCAAAGTCTTGGCTGCAGATTTCTCTTCTCATTTGCTAGATAGTTATTTGCTGTTTCTTTAACAGGAACATTGAAGACGATGAGGATGGTTTTAAGTAGTAAATCAGCTGAGACTGTAACGTCCTTTTAATGACATAGAATTGTTTTAAGCATGAGAAGAGTTCCATGATGCTTGTAGAGCTAGTCTGTAGACTCAAAAGTCTAGTAACCCAGCAAATAAACTGTCCTGTAATTACTGTCATCCGTAATGCTTGAACAGTGAATGCTTTGAAGTCAGAAGACACAAGGTACATGGTAGATGCTCTTTTGGTGGCCTTGTGGTAGTGATGAGCAAGTTGTTCTTCATCATGGGGTTGGGTTTAAAGAGTCAAAATTAATCTAAATGTTTTTCAAGAATGAAGGGGAACAAAATAATCTTATTAGGATGTCTTAGAAATACCCCAGAGGCTCGATGTTCAAACTGCTATTGCCTATTTTCCCTACTAGCCAACCTACTTAATGAACTCTGCTATCCCTTTTTCTAGGCATCTGTGGTTCTTTGCCCCTTTTTTTTTTTTTTTTTTTTTAAAGGGCTTAACGTGTCAGTAGCAAATCCTGAAACCCTTAATTCACATACCTCTAAATTCAGTTATGATCAAATTTATCTTTTCCGTTTGGCACAGGCTGTATCAGTAAGACATTAAGGTTATGGAAGATTGGCACAGGCATTTTGCTCCTTCCAGTGGGGAGTCTGGTGTGCATTGCACTGCTCATGTGCTCCATCTTATGCTAATTCCACTAGAATAATTTTTTCATAAGAAATTGGTGGGAGGGATTTCCATAAAGAAGCCAACTGAACCTTGCCAGATCTGGGTGTGGATCAGGGAACAGAGGATAAATAACCCATTTCCCAGGATGTTTGATGCTGAGCTCCAAAACAGATGCCTGGCTCCCGGGGCACGGCCCTTTCCTCGGCGCTGAGCTTCCACAGAGCCCTGCTCCTGCTGCTCCAGCAGCACCTCCCTGCCCAATGGGCAGGAGATTCCTGCTGGCCACAATGAGGGAGGTGATGTGTTTGTGACTACAGAGAGTTTCCAGCACTGGGTTTTTGTGGCTTTCTGTAATTAGTGGTCCTTCTCTACCTGGTCTCTGAAAGTTGTATCACTCCTTTGAGTAGTGTTTTGATTTGTTCATTTGCTGGTCTCTAAAAGCCCTTGGTGTTCTCCTTGTGCAAACTGTCAGATTTTCTCAAGACAAAATAGCATTGCACAATTTAAAGAAGTCCCATGTTTATAGCAAGGCTGTGTGACATTGAAGCTGAAAATTATTTATTAAAGTGATTACTTGTTCCTTCTCTGACATACATTTTGGCTTATAATTTCTGTGGAAAAGTAATGGACTTGGCTGTTAGAAACACAGAGTAGTTTCTGAAGAGCCTAACAAACTCATATATTCTTGTGGTTACAATAAAATATGCCTTGTTTTACACTGAAATGACAGATAAAAATGCATGTATAACTTCAGTGAAAGGATAATGGTCCTTTACAGTAGAATGCCGTAAAGTCTACAACAAGAAATGGAGATATTCCTACTCAGCTATACCAGCACGGAAAAGGTTGTTCATAATTATCCATTCAGTTCCTCTGTACTTACATAAGAAAAGATAGGAGTTAATACAGTTGTTGCATCTTTGTGATTTCGCCCTCGTTTTTCCACTTCTCTCTTTTATGGTTTGTGCCTGGTTTCTGAAGATGCACAGAAAGTTGCTTCCCATTGACCACACTGGGAGGCTGCTGTTGCTGAGACTGACATTTATTTTTTGGTGAAAAAAAAACAAGCTCCCCAATGGCTCTCGGATGGTGCTCTTTGTAAAATCAGGTCTACCCAGCTGTAAAAGAACTTGCAACAGAATTCTGATCTGTTGTGTCATTCTAAGAAGCTTCAGCTGTGCTGATGTGTTTTGAACTATGTTTTCCTCTACAAGAGCATCTTTAGTGCCTCTACATATGTTGCAACATTGTGCACAGGCCTGCTGGGAAGTTTAATGTTTTATTTTGCTGACCTTCTGGATGTAGAAGCATCAGTAATCAAATTTTCTGACAGAAAAATTGGTGGTGGGCAAGTTCCATAAAGAATTTTACCAAGCTGTAAAAATGACTATCAGTTAAAAGCAGTGGGTGCCACCCACCAGAAGATGAGGTTGGGAAATAAACAGTTGAAACTGTGCTTCTAGGGTGAGCAAATAAACAGATGTGTGGTTAGAGGATGGATTTGAGAAGGGTTTTGGAGGCTGGATGTGAAAATGAAAACAATGAGGAATATCAAGTCATATTTCTGAAGAGAAATGTGAGTAATAGCTATGTTTTCACTAGATTAACCTTACTACTGAAAAACACTTTATCTCTGTAGTTAGATTAGGTCTCTGCTTTCCTTTATACATGTCTGCATATCCATATGACAAAATGTAAGATAAAGTAGGGGTATTTTATGAATCCACTTTGTTAACAAAAATGGTATTAAACCTGTGAAAAGTAGCTGTAATATTTTATTCTTAAGTTGTGGTGTCAATAAGTGAGTGTTGTCCACTGAAGAAGTGCTGTATGAACGTTTTACAGAAGAAACCTTGGAAGAACATTTGACCTTCCAAACCTGTATATGAAGCTTGGTTCCTAAAGGAGAAATACCCCAAGGACACAAATTATTGATTTCTAATTTATTTTTTGTTTCGAGATTAGAGGTCTATTCCTTTTCATTGATGCTGCATTAACTTTGAATGCTACTTGATCAGTCTTGCTGTGTATTGGAAGGAACTTAATTTTCGGTATGACTGGTTTTGTGGGAAGTTGTGTTTCCCACAGCAATTATGTGGCAGTTTCATTTTGAGTCCTGCCTGTCAAGGGCCTCAGTCATGACTGTAAATTACAGGAATTGTGCTATTAGTAATTTTACAACAAGATATTGGTCCTGGAACGCTCTGTCTTTTGTCACGATCCCTTTGTGCAGGCTGCTACCCTTGCAATGATTTAATTTGCAGAGGAATATTGTAATGAAAATTGAGAAATGCATGCATTTGCACAGTCCACATGGAACACTGCAGAACGCTTGTGATGTGAAACAATGACTGTCACCACAAAAAATAATCAGTGCAGAGCATTTGCATATGAGCTACTTTCACCTTACCTGCTTTAAGTTTCCTTTTATCCCTGTGTGTTTATAACATAACTTATCTTCTGCTTACTGTGTTATTATTTCAGTTGTCAGACAAGGAGTTCTGCATCACTGGGGCTGCCATATTTCCAGTGAGCATGCCTTGCTTAATGTAAATACAGGTGATCTGACACCTGAGGTGTTGAGCCAACTGCACATGTATGGGTAGGTTCAGCAATTCTGACACAACCAGGAAGTGTCTGCCTTTTCCTGCATGAGTTGTGTTGATAGAATTTGCATGTGTTATTAAAAATACCTGGCTTTTCCCAGTTGGTTGGTGCATCCCAGCTGGAACTGCTGGGGAGAAGCTTGAATTGAGATTGCTAGTTCAATAGTAAGATATATACATTTTAAGCAGCTGGCTGCAGAGAAATGTAACTTCTTTATGGTCATCAGTCTGCAACAGCAATCACTTAGGGAGGGAATCCTCAGGCATCTCTGCATTGATGCTGCTGCATGAGGTGATAAAGGGGAAGGATAGACTGGGGCTGAGCACCTTTTCACCCAACAAGGAACAAAATTGTCTGCATATTTAATCTACACAATTTCTGCATTACCTTGTTGGTCAGGCAGAACTGCATACTGCATGTCTGGTTTCCAGACAAATATAACATCTACCTGGACATAATGAAGACTTTCCTGTAAAAACTTTATGTCTTTTAATGTATGATCATTATTGCAGCTGCAGAGGATGCCAGGAAAGAAAGAATTCAAGTTCTCAAGTCCAACAGACAGTTTGTGATACCAAGGGTAGAGAAAAAAAAAATTGACCTTTTGACTTTTACATTGAATTTGATCTGGAAGCTATTGAAGAAATGGCATTGTGTATTCCCATCCTTATCCTTGAATCACTTTTCTGACTGTAGCAGCACTTAAAGTAATTGGTCTGCTTAAATTAAGCATGGATTTTTGTCATTTGTGGTGGTATTTCTTTTTATTTAGTAATGCATCACAATATATAACTCCAAATGTAATTAAAGAAAGTCAATTTAACTTCAAATTATTACTTATACATTACTTTTAGTACTTTGATTTTTAAGGTATGTGAGTGTGTGTGCTAATAGCAGCAGTAAGATTCCCCCCCCTCTCTAACCCCCCGTAATTCCTAGCAAGGTTTGGGAGCATGGACAGAGGTTGTTTCCCATAAAAGCTATTAAATGCTTCCAGGACAATGCCTGATGTGATACACAAATGATCTTGAAGTTATGGTACAGCCTTTATTCTCAATGTGTCCTATCACAGCTTACCTGTAAAGCTCAGTGTTAGCAAAAACCAGTCGGAGATATCTGGACCAAGCGTTTGGGCAGCTTCAGGCGTTTTGTCTCGCTCATGAATTCAAGGCAGGAAACAATTCTGAGCTTTCAATTAGTTTGAAAAATGTTTTGCAAAGAGATGATGCAAGTTCTTTTGAAAAATTCAAAATCCCCTGGACTAACTCTTTCAGAACAGAAGATTTGCACTCTGTAATCAAAATAGGTATTTTTAAAAGTGCTTGGTATCTTAAAAGACTTCAGAAGTTTCTCTCTGGGTGGATGATCATGAGAAAGGGAAATGAAAAGCATTATTAGAAGCAGTTTTCCACCAGTTTCTCAGCTCAGTCATCTGCTCAAAAGTGATTATTAATCTAGTCCTGAAAGCTCTCATTGGTCATTCTTTACTGTCTCTTTTTCAACTCATTGTTTCATTATAGTGACCAGTCTTCAGGCTCAACTTCATAGAAACTAGGAGCTATTGGTGATTCTGTTCTCCCCCCATTTATATTCTGAAACAGAATAATACAGCACACACTGTCTAGAGAAAGGGCCTGGAATCAGAGGGTGCAAATTAGTTTGTTTTGAACAGAGACGTCTTTGAAAAGTGTAGATGTCATCTGTAGAAGGCCTGAGTTCTTGACTTTCTTTCTCTGACTGGTGGTGGATTGAATCTCTTGAGTTTAGACTGATGGCATGAAGCTAAACATTTTTTGAGGTGTGCTAAAAGGACAAGGAGAAATGTAGGGATAATTTGGTGTACTTGAGCAGGGAATCTGAGGAGCCCATTCCAGAAGGGAGTCTCTTCAGTTCAGATTTGTTGGGGACTGAATGTTTACACATCCACTTAGAAATTGTTTGGTAAAAGCATAGCTGGAAATTGAACAGAATGGTAGAAGTTTGTCCTGGAAGGTGTATGCAGGGCTTCAGGCAGTGACATAATTCTGAGAAAATATATTCATATCTCTCAATTTGTAATGAGCTTTGAATAAGTTCCCAATCCCTACTGGCTTTCATGAAAGCAGCAGGGGAGAAGATTCATCTGTGTGCATACATATATATGCAAACACATATATATGGATAGATTTAGATACAGAAATATATATAGATAGATACTATGTATGAATTTCAAGAAAAATAGTAATGGAGTGTATTTATACAGATGCACATGTATACACCTGTGTGTAAATGTACATGACTCCATTTACAGAATCAAGGAAATGTATTTCAACTGTGCCTTTTGTGCCTTTGCCCAGTCCCCCCAGTATTCTTTATGATGCCCCTGTGGGCAAGGATGTCTGTGGTTCTTTCCTGTTTGGAGGCTGTTTCTGCTTTCTTTTACCTAATTAAGTGTTGATGTGGCTTCTCACCAGTTCTTTCTGTTTTCCTTACTGAGATAGAAATCCCATTCCTTCTCCCTCTCACATTTCTTGTATTTAGATCCTATGCTTTATTTCTTTATTTCTCTTATGGCTAAACCTTTTTGTAGGTTTGCTGGCTTTCTTCAGCACCCTCTCCAAATTGTTTTTAATGTCTATCTAGCTGTCCACAGCTGCACAAATTTCACCTCACAGACAGATGTGCAAAGGTAGCAGAGTTTTGCTCTTTGTTGAATTGTGCTGTGTGGGCCTTTTATGCCTTCTGCATTTACCTCCTTATGTATTTAATGTTTGCATCTGGTGCTCTGGGAGTTATTTTAAAAGTTATTTCAATCATTTTAGGAAAAAATGCATCATTAGACTCTTAAAATTAAATAAAAAGCAAAGGGGAAATGCTTCAAAGTTTGGATTTTTCAGAGTCAGAGCCCACTGCCAATGTAATCTGAATATTTGAGTTCTATTGGAGAGTAATTTAATATTCATCATCTTATTATAGCATTTGTTTAAATGGAAATAATGCATCCTTTTTTTTGTACAAATTGAGTAAATAGGATTAGTCTCACTACCGGGGAACATTGAGTCCTACAGAAATCCTTTTTTAATACTGGATCTTTTGTTCTAATGTCTCTTGGTTTAGTAACCAAGAATGAAATAGACTGGTTCTTACAAAGCCATATGGGAGAGTTATAGGGGGCTCCAAGAAAGACAAAAATTGAGTTGGGACATCCCTTGCAATAGTTTCATTGATTATTTCCTGTGATAGGAGAGCACTAAATGGCAACAGCTACTGTCACACTATTTGGAGACAGTAGTTGAGTTCATCAATTTGGAATGTCTTATGGGGTCAGGAACTATTGGCAGTCCCCACTTCATTGAATCATTTAGATTGGAAAAGACCTTTAAGATCATAAAGACTAACCATGTCTACAGGTCTTCTAAATGCCTCCAGGGATGGTGCCTCCACCAGTTCCACTGCTTTCCTGGGCAGCCTGTTCCAGGCTTGATTACCCTTTCAGTGAGGAGGTTTTTCCCAATATCCAATCTAAACCTCCCCTCATGCAACTGGAGGCCATTTCCCCTTGTCCCATCACTTGTTACCTGGTAGAAGAGGTGGATCCCCACCTGGCTATGACCTCCTTTCAGGTATTTGCAGGGAGAGAGGAGATCTCCCCTGAGCCTCCTTTCCTCCAGGCTAGACACTCACAGCTGCCTCAGGGGCTCCTCATTGCCCCTGTGCTCCAGACTCTTCATCAGCTGGGCAGTCCTGGAAGCACTGCACAATGTCTCCCAAGATCTCCTGCTCCATGGCCTTCCCTGGCACCTTCCCAGCACCCTGCCTCATCCATCAGCAACAATCAAACCTTTGGGTGGATAAATCTTCAGCTGTTGCATAGCAGATGAGGAAGGGAATGCAGGATGCTGAGTGATTCAGTGCTGGTGTGTGTTACGGCTGGCTTGAGTTTCATTTCATTTTCTCTGCTCTGCTTCTGGCCACAGTGTGCTTATATCAACAGCAAAGTATCTTCTAGCAAAGCATGCATGGGGAGTCAGGAAAATAAAGAAACTGTACAACAGATGAATGGTTGTTATGTTTATACCAAAAGATCAAGCAATATCCAGTGCTTGAAGTACCAAATGCCTTCCTTGCATAAGGGTCCATAACCCAGTGATCTCACTTGTCCTAATGCAGTTCCTCAGTAATTCTCAAAGTCATTTTGCTTTGGCCCACTTGTATTAATATTTGACGTTGCCATTAACAGGAATTAAGACATACCTCATCTTCCAAAAGCCGTATAATAACGTCAAGGGAACTCTGTTAAGAAAGGAATAATCCATTAACTAGAACCAACATTTCTCTGTAATCACCTTTCTCCTTCAAATGACAGAATCTTTACAGGAAGGAACTGTCATTTATTTTTGTCATAGGGATATAATCCCTCCTGCTGAGGAAGAATAATTAAAGGTCAAATTCTGGCGTGGTATTCATGAGTCAGCCCAGCCAACACCAACACCTAACTGGACACCCCACCAGGCCCTTGTGGTGCAATAGAAGTGGTGGCTGAAGGAGCAGCAGTGTGCTTTTATTTTCAGTGAAGATTCTCCCTGTTCCTCTGCATTAAGGATGCTTTGTAATGATTACCTTATGTATGGAAGCATATATTATGTATAGAAGCATATATTGAGTGAATCAAATTATTTAGAAGTAATTTGGACCACCCAAAGTGCACTCTCCCTGTTTAGCAAGGAGCATTTGGTGACATACGGTGGCTTTGCTGTATAAAGAAGTGTCTGTGGGAGTCTTTGTGGTGCTGTATATCTTTTATTTTCTTCCAATTTGTGCAGCCATATAAGTCTGGACAAGCTGTAATTAAGTGAAACAATATATTACGATACTAAAATAGGAATAACAAGGGCAGCCTTGCAATGGAAAGAGTGGGAGACGAGGAAAGAGGAACATTTAAAATGCTGGATTATTGGCCAATTAGTGGGTTTGACTGAGTACTCATGACAGGTGTGTTTAAGTTTTCTTTTTCTCAAATCCTAATTAAATCATTGGAAAGAGAGAAAATTCCAAATTATGGTGGAGGAAGAGCCTGTAAGCCCAGAGACAAGTAAGTTTGACAAGTTCAACCACATACTGGCTTCAGGGGGATGTGGCATTGGTGTAATGACAGTGATGACACTAGGAGTTGGAAGTGCTTTTGGGAGGAATCTCAGACCATCCTCTTCCTGTTCAGATTCCTATTATTTAGCCAGTTCCCTTTGGATCTGGTGTAGACAGAAAATCAACAAATTAGGAGTAAGAGAAATCTTGATTTTTTTTTTTTTTGTTTGTTTTGTTTTGTTTTGTTTTGTTATAACACAGACAGTAAGACATTTAGGCTCTCTTCAGATAAATGCATCAGAAAGGTGTTTGATGGTTTACAATTTGCTGTCCTTGGAAAAAACCAACCACATAGCAGGGTTGAGTGGCAAGGTAGAAAACTACCAAGTTAGTATTGAGATTTATCTGTTTCCCTTTGTGGGCTTAGCTGTGGTAAAGACGGTAAAAGAGCTTAATTTCACCAACTCAGCAACTACACTGCACTTTAAAAAAAACAAAACCAAAAACAACAGTTTAAAAATTTGCTAAAAACTTCACTTTTTTGGGGAAGGAGAGAAAAAACCTTGTTTCTAAGATTGAGATCTATTTTCTTGTTTAACTTAATTAAGCTGGTTTAAGTAATAAAGATGATAAATTTATTACTTTTTTTTTCTCAAGTTATGTAAGAACCGGTGTGCCACTAACTTGAAAAATGAGTGAAAAGTCTCCTTGAAATCCAGATGTTTTTCTAAATTCTGTAAGTTTAGGAAATATAGGTGATCAAGGCAAGAGAGCTCCAAACTCCTGCTGTGCAAAGGGTTGCACTGTGAACTTGATTGCAGACTCTTGGCAAAGAATCAACCCAGCAGCAGCAGGTGCTTGCTTAGGTTTGACACCAGGGCTTTCCAGAAGCAAAGGGTCTTACAGAATATCCAAGGGTGCTAAAAGCTTTCATCAGACATTGTTAAACATGAGGTAATCCAAAGATCAGTCACAGGTGTAGTGAATGTTGCTGCTCAGGAAAGGGTTTGTTCCTAATGTTCCAGTGTTTAATCCTTTTTGTGTGCTAATTAACCTTCTGTGTTTCATCTTCCTCAGCTGATGTCAGGAAGATTAATTTTTATTCTTATATTGTGTCATGGATTGGAATGGAGTAAGCCATCTCTACAGGAGTTCTAAAAACCTTTAGTAGTTATTGTGCTGGTTTAGGCATCTGCTAAAAATATTTGAATTTATTCATGGTTAATGCAAGATCTAAATTTCTCCTGTTCACATTTTTAAGTTCCTCTGAAGGTGGCCTTTTCCTTTGCTTGGGACTTCATGAAATTTATTAATCACTTTATAATAAACCCAAACAAATTTGAGCATCTTCTGCTGTGGAGGGGCTGGCAGTGCCACCTGAGGGAAAGGGGCATCCTTACAAGACTAATAATCACCTCAGGCAGGGGGGGAGTATTTGAGGAGCTCTGATCCTTTCCAGGAGAGAATTGTATTTTCATACCAGGTTTTTAATATTAGTATATGAAGAAGGATTACCCTTGCTGTCTAGCAAAACAATAGCTAATTGGTTATTTGTTTTTTTAATAATGATGAAAGTTTGTATTAGACAATCATTTGGGGATTCTGAATGATTGTTTAGAAAACAAAAAGCCTAGATTAATTTCCTCCTAGTTGTGGTCATTGCTGCTTTTCAAGTATTGTTTCAGAAAAAAAATCTGTAGATACATGTTTTTTTGTCATGGATTGATTAGAAAATGAGGAGGTAAGAATACCTTTGGTTTTTGCATGTGAGTAAAAGTGATTTTGGAGATATTTAGATCAACATGCTCCCGAATGTTCTTATTTATGTTACCAATCAAACTTAAAAAACAATTTAAAAATATTGATCTGAGTATTCTCTTTAGCAGAACACACTAACCAAAATAAAGAGCTAAATGCTTTTTACCCTTAATAATGGTTTAAATACTGGAAATTGGCAAGCAAAAAGAGACCTGTGGGGATATATGCAAATAGCTTTGTTTTCCCATATGTCTTGGGTGGGAGGATGGCTGCTTTCTATTTAGCTAATTCTTTATGTGTTAAAGAGATGTGGTGTTAGGGGAAAATAGCTTTATTTATTTATTTAAAGGAAAACCAAAAGACTCTGATAATGATCTGAAAGAAGTATTTTAAACATTTAATGTTTATTGCTGCTAATTACTGTGGTAATTGTATAGAAGTGGTAATGTGTGATGCTAATTCCTAGTTTATTTATTTGAAACATGGTAATGCATCCACAAGCGAATTCTTCATTAGAAAATCTTGTGTAGGATGTAGGCATGTTGTCAGACACCAGACTCTGCCCACAGCCTGTCTCATGGTGGGGTGTCTCTTGCAGAACTTGACTTACTGATATGAAATATCATATGTTTAAAATAAAATTAAGCCCAAACAGTCATTCAACTTAAAGACCACAGAAGATGGCAAGATGCTTCATCTCTATGCTTTGAACTTCAATCACCAAGGACAAATACTTGGAGTTTCAGTGCTGGGGAGATGACCAATTTTCATTGGCTTTTAAAGCAATCTCACAGCTTGGTCTATGATTTTTTTTTTTTTTTTCCTTTTGAATACTTTCTTACCACAACCTTTTTAAAAAATGTGACAAGACTTAATTTTACTGAAATTGAAGGGAATCTTCCATGTATCAGTTTAACCTATCCAGAAACTGCAGGCCCTCATGGAGGTGGATTTCTAAATACTCCTTCCAGGTACAATTGCATGTACATATTCTCATCAATCATAAGCCTGATCCCATGTGTCGATCAGACTTTAATGCATCTTGTTCTTATCAGATTAATTTGCACTTGGCCTCTGTCAGTCATGAGTGTAAACTCGTGGCCCATAACCTTCTGGTTACCACATGGTTTGCAGCAGCAAGCAGTGTTTGCATCCCTGTGGCTTTTCTACAGCTTTTCTGGTCAAAACGTTCAGGTCACAGGTTGTGTGTGTGGTTTAGATTTGTAGGCTTTTTTAAAAGGGGCAAACATTTATCACAAAGGAGGTTAATGGCTGTGGTGAGGGTTGAGCTCAAGTCCTGCCCCTAATGTTTCCTACAAAAATATCAGTAATAGAAGCCAGCCTAAAATGTTCATACCTTTTGTGTGCATCTTTTCAAAGAAAAGGTGGTGTGCCCCACTTTGTCATCAGTTTTGAAAAGAAACTGATTATTGATTCATAATAGGGGTTGTATTTGTTAGCATTCCTGTTGGAGAAGTCACTTCCTGCTGTCTTTGACACCTTGCCCCAAAGGGTTTAATTAGGCAAGAGATTATTGAACCAGTGGGGACTTTTTTCCAAACATCAAGCTTCAGGAGGGGCCTCACTGTACTTGCAGGCAGTTTTGTTCTCCCTTGTATTGAGGGTGAGGAAGGTAGATCAGTATTTATTAAGTCTGAAGTGGTTTCTGTGTTCATTTGTGGTTCATCTGACAGCCATGCACTTTGCAGTTAGTGTTTCTATTTAAGGTTGTGTCTCTCTTCTTGCTTCACACAGCAATGGGGAAAAGGAACCATCCCTATTAGAGGTAATTGGTAAAAAGCCATAACTACTGCCACACTATGCACTGAGGCTTGTATCTCCCTTTACTTGCTGAGGCTGCAAGTCAGAGCCTTGGAAATGATTTGCCTTTCTCCCTTTGTAATCACATACTGCTTCTGGGGCTTCACTGGAATGCAGGTGGTGAGGACTGGCTTGTGATTCTGTCCTTTGCTTGTGAGCTTTCCCTCACAATGGGAAGAGCTGTGGAGTTATTTGGGAAACATTAATTGGGGGATAATCAGGAGCTGGTTGTCTTCCTTCCTCTGCAGCCTTGACACTTAAGGACACAACAGCTGCCTGTATGGTGGCATGGCATCTAATGAAACAGAGCCAGCTTTTTGGGAGAGCTCTGTTGATTCATCTGTCCTTACCTGCTGCTGAGACTGATTGGCAGTGTAAGGGATAGGAAAAAAACACATAAAACACACATGAACATAAGCGCTGAGACTATTTCAATGGGGCATTTTTTGTGTTTGTATTCATGTCCTCATGCTGGCACCAAGTGTTTTCACTTATTGCTGCACATATGTGTGCATATATATGTACTAATGTGTACAGCTATGTGTAAATGAAGAGCAAAGACAGTTTGTGCTTGTCTTGATGAATGTCACTGACTTGGAACTATAATTATAAGCTGAGCTTTAAGTAAAGCGGAAGCATAAGTACAAAAAAAATTGTGGAAATAGGAGTTTGGTTTGATACCATTTAGGCACATGAAAAAAAGCTGTTTTTTGAGGAAAAAATGCAATTTTTTAAATTTTTTTTTTTTTTAAATTTTGTTTGTTCTTTGGGCTTTTTGAAAATCAACATCTAGCTTTTCAGGCTCTGAAGCAATTCAGTCTTATGAAGTTGGAGGGTAGGAAATAATGCATAGCACTCAGTCTTTGTAGGAACATCCCTTCATTGAAACTGAAGTTTCAATTGCTTCCTTTGTGTGCACACAGCACAAATGTGAGGTGTGTGTATCATCTTTGCAAGTGCTGAGGTTAAAAAAACCAACACAGAATCCACTGGTAATGAGTCCTGCCTGTAGTTGTTAGAGATATAAAGGTTTTGAAGCTACAACTTTGTTTCCAGGTAATGCTGTTAGCTTTGTTTACCATTTTGCTGTTCAGATTTAATTTGTGATGTTTGGCCTGTCCTGAAGAGTGAGTGATTTTGGCAAGGTCAGGTTATGTAGGTAATGCAATGTTGATTTGTGAACACCAAGTACGTGGCAAACCCAGAGTTTGTGTTTTGAGTGCTGTGTGCTGACCACCTCTTAGTATTCTCTTCTTGCTTTTCCTTCTCTTTCTCTGGTATATCAGATGGAAAGTGTAAGATTCCCATCACACCAGAGTGGGTACCAGTCAGTCTGTTGTCAGGGGCTTCCTGAGGTCATATGGGGCTGCCTTCACCATGTGCTGGATGTATGAAATGTCTTGTCCCTGCCATCTCCTTGTTCAGTCAACACTGTTACTAATGATACAAACTGGGAAGTGCAAGCAAATCCATGTTACCTGAGTTAGAATTCCTGCTTAGGCTTTGCTGAGAGCTTCTGAGAACTGAGCCTGATAGATGTGGTGTTGGAAGTTAGCTCCATTAGCTCCATGTCTATTATAATTAAAGTCAGACAAGCTGATAAATATTGGAGATGGTTGGCTGTAAATCCTGACGTAGCCAAGGTAAAATATGTTCTAGCTTACATGATACTGTAGTAAAATTACCTGAAGGACTTGTCTCAAGGACAAATTGGATTTCTTTTTAAGGATTAACATATCTCCTAAGTTAAATTAAAAGATAAAAATTAAATGTGATGTCAAGATGTTTGAAATTTTGAGAGCATAGAATATTTTAGTATGAATTTAATTCTTCTTGAAGAATTTTGAATTTTGAAATTTGAAGAATACTTCATTTTGAAGGACTTCAGCCTGCATGTCTATATGTTAGAATAATGAATCCTCAGGAGATTGTGGAGAGACGTTTGCTTTGCTGTGCTGGTCTTCCTGCTTGAACACTCTTGTTTGCTGTTGGAAGCTTAAAATGATTGATAATAAAGCCCTCCACAATTTTATTTGTCATATGCAAGTGTTTGATATTGCTATTAAGGCAAGTGACAAAAGGTATACAGGCCTGAAGAGATCTAAGTCTAATACAGCAGTGAGGCTTTCTATGCTAGTTCCCACTCCCTGAGACATTTTGATAATTGAGAGCTTGTTTCTGCTTTCCAGTGTGTATTAAAATGGTAATAACTGCATCATCTCAGTCCTACCATGCCATATTAATTTTGAGTTCCCATTGTATTGGTCTCTGTTTCATTGTACTCAGATGCTTATATGGCAAATGTTATGACTGGAAGGTAATCCTACCTTAGGTAATGCTCTTTTTCTCTAATATCCTTGTATACTGATGATTGAAAGTTTAATATGTTTACACCTAGAGCATTCCTGAATGAAAGCCGTTGTTGTCTTTTGAGAGTGGGATATGTATAGATAGCAAGTGTTTAATTTTTAAATTTTTTTTTGTTTTGTTTTTGTTTTTGTTTTTGTTTTTTTTTACTGAAGATGTCTCTCAGTGAAAGGGGGAAGAAGGGACAGCAGCAGAGTATGGTTGTTATTTTTGTGTCCATTGATTTTAAGAGTGTTTTGGGGTTGGAGTTGTTTCATAGCACTATGGAGGATGGTTTGTTTATTAGGATCTTCTGAACAGCATTATTCCCTGGACAGTGGGGGATGCTTTGGTGCCTTGGGAAGCAAAGGTGGGATGCCACTGCTGACAGCACTCTGCTTCACACTGCAGTGCTGGGGAAGGGATGTGGCTTTGGGAAGTGTCAGGAGGCTCCAGAGGGAGCTCTGGGAGACCCAAATGGCAGGGACCAGGTTATGGAAAAACGACTTTAGGTCTTGGTTAAAAAATGGTCCCTTTCCCATAGCTCTCTCTCCTCTGTCAGATTTTTGTTACATGGATTCAATGCAAATGGCCAGCACAAATGGGTGTGTTCTGCTCTCCAGTTTCACAGTGGTAACCGTGCCTGGGGTTGGGCGCTTGCACAGGACAGGTCTCTACATCCAGTAATATTTCCTGCAGTTTGGGCTGCTGAGAAAACAGCTTCAATGTATTGCAGAATAATTGAGATCTTTCTATGCTGCAAAATATCTTGAAAATTGTTATTATTTTTCTTTCACAAAAATGAGAAATAGATTTTCATGGTACTTCCTGATCAGGAGAAATGCAGGGACAGTGGTGTTTTCAGACATTGCCAAGGAGATGAAACTCCAGAAGTGCTGATTTTATTGTGACAATATCGACCTGCTGCTGATAAACAGTTGGGGCAGTTGGGCCTATTTGTTCCATGAGGAAAATAATTTAATTCTTTGATCATGAGTTCAAAATATAAAAATCCTTGTATTTTGCTTACTTTTTGATTTATTTTAGGACATTTTGAGTTGGTGTATGCACTAAAGTGTTTCAATAGATGCAGTTCTCATCCTTAGAGGTAAACATTATTTCTCATGCATGCTCCCTTTCTGAAAACACTTGGGAAAAAAGGCCAAATAAACTTAATATGCAGATGCTTTTATTTATTTAATTTTTTTGGGGGATGTTGACCTTCCCAGAACAGCAGTAATGATTAGTGGTGTTTTGAAGGCAGACATCTCACTTTATCTCTAGAGCTTTTCTGTATTTTTGAAATGTTAAATTGAAACATAAATGGAAGATGTTTACTTTTATCTCTGTAACTATTTCTATGTAGCTTTCTGTTTGTTGACAGGCAGGCTCTTTGTGTTTCATCACTGCACAACTCCAGTGGGCACTCTGATCTTTATAGTCACTTTGTGCACACTTTACCAACATTTTGACATAATTTTCCACCCTTATTTCCTTTTAACCCTTGTATTTACTCAAAAGACCTTTCCATATATCAAGGCCATATTATCTTTACTAATAAAATGGTAATAATCTCTGACCTTAGAAAAACAACACTGTTTGAGGACTTGGTTCAGCTAGACTTCCACATCAGGAACTCATTATTGTTTTTATTTTTAATGAGAAAATTACTCTTCAGAGTGTTATACAGGAATATAATGTAAAGTATTTATGAAAGATGGTGTTAAACCTTGGCATGCTTCCCTTTCTACAGGCTTGTCAATGTATCTCTGCCCAGTTTGGAATATTTTCTACTTAATGAAACCCAAAAAACCAAACACAAAAACCCCAGAAGAAAATGTATTTTCTTTGTATGAGTTCAAGTTTCTGTTTCCAGTTTGGACATTCCAGTTTAAATTGTCTGAATCACTAATTAATATTGACTGAACATTAACAGAAAGCATTGACTACAAAGGATTATTGTTTTATGCCTTTTGTTTTCCAATTTTTAAGAAGCACTTAAAAATTGCTTTTGTTCAAAAATATTCCCAGTTTTTCCATTTCTATCTACCTTTATAGAACCAATTCCTTTGATTTTCAGTTATTTTAAATTCTCTTGAAGTTAGGTAGCCTAACTTCTCTTGAAGTTAGATATCTTCTAAAAGTGTTTTGGAGGATTTTTTTGATTATTTACGTGAACATGCATATATATGTGAATGTATTTATAAGTGATACAATTTGACATGTTTGTTGAACTCCTCATACTTTTATGTTTTTCAGAAACTATAAATCTTTATTAGGAAAAGCTTGGGTGGTTCCTGATGTTTTTTGGAGTAGTTAAGTTTGTTTGGTCTTTGGAAAGCAATAATTACTGTGGATAAAAGCAGATTTAGAGGTATTCTGAAGAGCTAGGACATATTTCTTTATTTTCAATACAGAATCCAAAGTTTTGTGCTGAGTCTGTTGACTCGTGTGCTTCTGCCTGTAGCAGAGCACTTTATTGAGGCTGTTTAACACCTGTCTTTGCTGTTAACCTGTTATCAATGGGATCCTTCAGTGGCGGATTCCTTGGCAGTTCTCAAATTACAGTGTAAAGAGACAAAATGTATTGTCAGGGAATGAAAGATTGCCTAATGTTTTCTTTCTCTAGGGGGTCACTTCCAGAGGGCCAGAGTGCTCTGCATTTCCTTTGGAAACCTCTGTGTTTCATGTCTGTAACTGATGTGCCACGGCAGCTCAGCTCAGATTTGTGAGGGGTTTTTTTACCTTCTGGATTTAAAAACTGTTGGAAACTTTCTCCTTGTAACTCTGTGAAGGTGATCATGTATTGCCCAATCCCTTTAATGTGATCACCTTATTAGTAAAATAAAACCCCCAAACATGGTTAGCACAAAGTGGTAGGGTAAGTATGTGTTGAAAAGGGCGTCCCAAAGGGCTGCCTGTGGATGTTGCCTGCACTGAGATGAAATTATTATTGCCATATCAATAGGCCTCTGTCCTTTAAATAATTTAATTCCTTGAAACTGTTTGGAACCAAGTTCTGTGCTAATTACTAGTTAGCAGAGGGAAGGCTTTGATAAAAAATGAAAATAGATAACACAAAAGAGAGAACTTAGTCTGTAGAATATAATATCAGAAGAATCCTTGTAAATTGATTGGGTTTTGGCTCTGCCACCTCTTGTGTTGTCTTCTACAATTTGCCTACATTACCTGTCTGCTTCTGAGTATTGACATTCACAGTCAAAACTAGTCTGCTGGTACTGTAAAAATGAGTCGAATCAGTGTTGAGATTTCTAGCAATGAAGCAGTACAAATACTTTTAATAATTCTATGGAGCCTCTATGTGTGTTGTGATTTCTGCACTGAGGCAGTGAGGTGCTTTGTGAGTCACACTATCTGAGAGAAGCCTCAGGAAATCCCAAGATCCCACTCTCTATGTGTATAAATATATTTATTATCAAATAAAACTCTGGACCTGAATACTAAATAATATTTTTCTTTTTTGGAGTGATATGAAAACAATAGCATCCTTTAATTTCATGCATCAGTAGATTTGGAGAGAAGACATGGAGTTGCAGGATGATTTGGGTTGGAATGGACCTCAAAGAACATCTGGTTCCAACCAACCTGCAGGGACACCTTCCACGGGGCACCCATAAATTCTCTGGGCAATTTCCTAATTATTTTCTAATACCTTATCTAAACCTGCTCTCAGTGTGAAGCCATTCCCCCTTGTCACGTCACTATGTGCTCTTGTAAATACTCTACATGCAGAAGAACTTACAGTTAGGAAATCAATGGCAATAATGTTTTCTCAAGAATATTTTCACTGATTTTCTTCTAGGAAAGATATCATTTCTTATTTACAATCTGAGGGAACTAGATCCCCCTGAAACACCTTGGTCTTCCAGACCAGAGCCCAGAGGGAGGGGTAGAAAGGGGGAAAGCTCTTCTAATGAGGGTAAAGATACAGTGAAAGAAAATACAAAAGTAAGTTTGTCCTTCTTTTCCACTCAGAGTGCAGGAGGAAATGGAGGAAGCTTGGGGTTTTGTGCAAAGTTAGTTTTTGGACAGCCTATACTCAAAAAATATTTCATCGGAAAAAGCGTGTTTTAACATTGTAATTACTAGTCATTTGCTGAGACTGATTATACTGTAAAGGAGCAGTTTAAAGGCACAAGGAGGAATAAATGACTCAGAAGGAAAAGGTTGTCATCCACCCATGCAATCACCAGAAATAGAGAAAACTTTTACACAATAACAGGTACAATTGTGGGTTAAGGAGCCAGGAGCCAAGGAGCTGTCAGCCTGGAAGGCAGCAGGAGGAGAGCCTGCTGTTAGGAGCTACTCCTGACAAATCCCTCTCTGCCTCCATTCACAGAAATGAGGCAGCATTAAAATCAATTAATGCTCAGGTGATTCTAATTATATATATATTTGAAGACCCACTCAATGATTAGATGTAATGCATGTTTTGAATGGCTGGGAAAGGCTCTATGTTTGTAGAAATGCTCTTTGGAGTAGGATTTTTGGTACCTACCACAGCTTTTGAGGGCACATCCAATGGTTTATGTGATTAGCCCAGATACCAAGAACAACACAAGCCTTATGAGGTCTCAGGGCCCTGCTTCTTTAGCATGGTTTTCTCCAGCTGGTCTGTTTTGGTCACAGCATAATTGGTATTTGAGTTTTTCCCTCGAAAGCTGGTTCCCATATGACTGAGAGCTACAGCCACACCTTTAACTGCAGTGCAAGCAAACTAAATATGACCACTACAGGTCCAGCTGCTGTCACACAGCATTCCTGTAGGGGTAAATTAGACCTGCCAGGTTTGTTCTCACCACTTTCCAGCTCCCTGAATTGCCTCTGTCACTTGCTTTACTTGTGTGAGAAGGAAGCTTCCCAACAGTGTTCTCACTGACTCACTTCAGGAGTTCCAACCAACACCCAGAAAATGCTTGAAGTGTAAAAGAGAGAAGTTAGTCCCATGCATGGCTTGAATAAGTATTTATTTGTGAAAGCAAAGCTCAAGGCACAGAGGTTTCTCATGCTAGGAGATATTTCTCAGAATGTAACTTAGTCTCAAAGCTGCTACATAAGATGGTCTCTAATGGAGAAGTGTGGGGAGGGACAGATAAGTAGTTACTGTCATCATCTCCTCAATGAATAAACTACATCTCTCCATGAGAGAGCTTCAAAAGTTTCAGTGGCAAATATTATTCCTGAAGTTAACGTGCAAGCTTTTCTTAATGCTTGATAGACGAATTTTGTTCCAGTTGGAATCTTTAAATTGAGTAAAAGAAGCCATTTATTTCAGTTCTCAACCTGCCCTCTCCACCCAGTTCAGAACTAGAATTTAAGGTGGTGTGTTAATGAGATTTAATCCCCACTGTATGTGAGGAAAGCAGTTCTTTACTTAAGTCACTTCAAGAAATGGTAGAAAAAATAGCAAAATAGACATATTATATATACATATAAATCTTAAAAGTTAGGTTGAATAAATCAGTTTTGAGTAGCCATCAACTAAGACAAGTGATACAACTAAATTCTGCTTTCATAGGTTAAATTGATTCCCAAAAGAAGCAGAAGTGTCAGGATACAATGGAACTATTTTCTCTTTTTCAGGAATCTTGTTCATTTTGTAAATTTTAGTTCATGAACTTGGCTGTTTGAGGAGAATGGCTTATGTTGCAGGAGCTTCAGGTGTTATCAAAACAGTCAAGAACATACAGATCTTGTGACTGGAGTTGGTAAGGGAGAAATGTCATGTACCTGTTGTGTCCACAGGGGTTAGATGTGCTCCAATACAGTAAAAATCCAGACTTGGAACCTCTGCCCTGTGCTCTGGATTGTGTGCATTAATAGTCACTAAAAATACTTTCACAGACGAAGAAGGGGAGGGAGTCAAAGAATCAAGTGTTAAAAGAAAAATTGTTTGTGATCCAAGGATGGTGCTTCACCAGTGTGGAAATTAATGCTCAGGAACAAATACTGCCACCTTTTTAAAAATTAATTAAGCTTTTCTCTCTCTGTTGAGCTGGAGGAAGAGGTACTGCCTTTCATTTTGCTCTCTATAAGAAACCAGAACAACAAAAGAACAACAATATGCCTTGCTCAGCAGCCCAAGTTTGAGATGTGTCTGGTTCTTTGTTTCATCTTGGTTTTCCATTCAGTTTCCATCTGGGTGCTCCCTCATGTTTGAATATACAGAAGTATAAGCTGTTCTTTGTGGAAGGAGAAGAGTACAAGAGCACTTCTTATCAGAAGAAAGAAAGAAAAAAAAGATGATGATCCTGGACCAGTCTTTGTCCCAATAGTTTGAAGAAGGTTGAAAGTCTGGATCAGTCTGTTTGGTTCTTTTTGTTTTGTTTTTGGTTGCTTGCACAAAGCAGGAATGAGAGCCCCTTTTAATGTAACAGATACTTGGCTGGTGAAGACTTGCAAGAAGAAGTCCTGTAATGTTTTCTGGTTTTACTTTTCAGAGGTACTGTGAATAAAATGTATGTTTTGGCATGGCCTCTTGAGCAAAACGTTGTAATGCCACAAGCCTGGTATACCTTCCGTTGTGAAGGTTGCAAAGTGTGAATTTCTACATCAGCTATGTTCTGTGTTTTCATATTAACTGTCACATTAAGAAAAAAGATTATTGGCTACATTTATTGCACACTTGAGTCTGCAGACATTTAGATCTGTATTTTCGACTTCAAAGGTTAGGTGTCAGGTTTTACAGTTGGGATAACTTGGACAGAATGCTGATCAGCAGTTCTTAGAAGCTCCAAAGAGTTTCTTATAGTATACTTGAGGAGTAGTGGACCTTAGGATGTCATATTTCCCTCTGTGTTCTTTTCTGACACAATTCTCCCCCTTTGTTTTCCAAAACATGTTTAGATGTAGCTTGCCCTCATTGCTTGTTTTGGTTCATATGCTGTGTGAATCTATGTGGTAGTTAAATATCCAGGAAACAAGTTATTTTACTTGCCCACTCTGTTCATGCAGTGGGAGCACCTTTCTCTATTCAGCCAGCCACAGTTGCTTTGAAGGTGAATATGGAAATGTAACTTTCGTGTGGATGTTGCTGATCTGAAATCTCTAGCTATAGAGTGCTTTTCTTTAAAAAAAAAAAATCTTTCTGATCAATCCTTTGATAACCCAAATCATTCTCTCTATGGAAGACTATTCTTATTTTCCTTTAAAAATATAGGATGCACAATGAGAGCAATTCTGATTTTAATTATCGATAACCTCTGGAGCCATTGGCAGTCTAATCAAAACACAGAGAGTCAAAATGTGGAGAAACCAGATCAAGTAACTTTCAATGCATTGCATGAAAAAATCAGGAATGTTAACTTTGATACATACACTAAAAGGTGTGGAGACTCCTTAATGGGACTAGGATAGACACACAATCTCCCCCACTCCCAAAAACCTGGATATTTATTGTCTTAGGCAAAAATCTCTGGGACTGTTAACCAGTTCAAGAAGAAGCTGCGGAGACTGAGATTTCTGTTTTATTTATGTATTTCTTAAGTGACTGGTGGTTATCACAGGTAGTCCTTGAAGTGTCCTTGGGAAGATTAACATTGACTTCCCCCTGAATGGATAATTATCCTTCAGTAGCATATCTGAATTCATATAGAGTGGGTGGGCTTTTAGGTGTCTGTGACAAAGAGCCAATGTAATAGCTTCAGGCAGGATGCTTTGTAATTGAATGCAAGAGAGTTCAAATCTACTGAGGACCATTAATATGTGTCCAACTTCTCTGCTACCTCTCCTGGGTAATGAGGTGGAAATAAGGAGAGATCATTCTGAACAGTCAATTGCTAAGCCATCTTTGTTTATTGAAGATGTTCTTTCAACTGTTGCTTGTTTTCTTTTCTCTTTTGTTTGTTTAGTTTGGTTTACTTTGTATGATGGAGATTGTAATCTTCTAAGAGTGGCTTCTCTCTTTCACCATCTGTTCTTCCTTTCTTTATTTGTTGGTGTCATTTGGATTTGTTTTTTTCTTTATTTGTAGGGAGATGCTTTAGATATCAAGGAGTTTTTAGGAGCAGTCTCTGACAGACAGATTTACAAGAAACTCTGCAGGTAGAAGATCAAGTCCCAATTAGATTGGTGTAAAATGGAGATGTCTTGGACAGGTAGACTCACATAGCTGACTTCACATTGCTATCGTGCTTCTGCCTACAAGGAGACAGGCACAGTGTCTTGGTGCAAGTGTACTGAGAGAAAGGGGCAGGCTGAGTGAAGCAGGACAGAATGTGTAGGGCAGCTGGCTCAATTAATTCCAAAGGTGGTGGAGAATTTTTTCAGTGTCTTCCTTCATACTGTTCTGAAAATTGATAGAAATGTTTTTGTGCTGTAACTTCTAAAGCAAAGCAAGTTTTTACACTGTTTTGCTTCCCAGGAGTGCTAGAGCAGATACTGAGAGGCTTTACAACGTTCTGTTGTTTTAATTCCAGTTGGGAATACAGCAGTGGTGCTGTAATGGGGTTTGCCATCTCTGGGCCTTGTCCTATGGGTGATAGTTTGTGAGAAGGAAAAGTGCTGGACTTGTGGGCAAAGCAAACATCCACTGATTTGGCACAGAAAGAATCCCATGCTGAAAGCAAGAAGAGATTTTTCTGGACAGTTGTGACAGGTGCCTGCATTGTGGTTTGTTTTCTCCCACAACTTATTAATCTTCTCTTCTAAGCACAGCTCCAGCAAAGAGTCAGGTCAGCTCTCTCCTGGTGAGAGGATATACAGCAAGCTAACAAACTGATTCTGCTCTGCCACTGCTGGGAAGCAAAACTCCTACAGACTTAATTTAAAACAAAAGCAAGCCACAAGCCCAGAACACCAGAACAACCACAAATGGTTGGTATCTCACAGTGCTCCTTTCCTTCTTTGTCTCTTCAGACCCATGGCAGTGTTTCACTGTTTTTCTTCTGAAGAAAGTGACTTCATCTCAGCTGTTGATAAGTTCCTTTAGAAACAAAATAGACAGGCAGTGAGTGAATAGCCTGTTTGCTGGTGATAACCTGATCTGCTCATGTTCTGCCTTAATGTGCATATAAATATCATACTGATGAAGTTGGCGTCCTGGTCTCTTCACCGTTCAGGAGTTTTTGTCACAAGGGCTTAGGTAAAATGTCTCACTATTTATAATAGTATCAAAGGGCTTAATTTTTCTTTTAAAATTTTTGAACTTTAGCTCTGCTAGTTTTTAGCCCATAAACAAAACAAGTACCTTCCATTGACTGAGGGAGATAAAGCAATATGTACATATTTTCAAAGGTTATTAAGATATTCTTAATCTGGATTTAAAATTTTTTAGTTTAGTAACTCTTGGTCTTCAGGAGAGAATAGAACTGCTGTCTTCCAAACCCCATAAAGAACTCTGAAAGAAAATCTGTAGCCCTGTAAAATTTGAAAATAAATGAAAAAATGTTTTCTTTTGCTATTTAAATATGGAGACCAAACTGAAGGAGTGCTATTGGAAGACAAATTAAGCAGCACAGTAGAGGTGTTGTGCAAAGAAAGAAAGGTCTTGTCAATAAAAGAATGTGCAGTGAGCAAGTCCTTGGTTCCTTTTTGGTGCATGCCTTGGAAGTCCTAAAGGTGCATGATAGAGAAGTTTGCAAATATATACTAATATATACTAAGCTTTCATAGGAGTGGGATTAACCTTTAAGAATTCTTTATATCTAAATGCTTAAAAAACCCCCCAAAAATAAACACTTTGTTTTTATCATGAAACAAAGTAGTGCTTCAATCTAACCAAAATATGACCAATAGAATATTTCTTTAGTGTTTGGAGTGTTTAGCTTGGAAATGAATTTTAAATTTAGTATGCTGTTTCAGTGGTTAAAGCATTATGCTTTTTTTTAGGGGCATGGATGGTAAATATCTATTGTCACTGAGATTAAGATGATGGAAAAAGGCAAATAATTGTCTACCTTCGGTAAGGTTTGCCCTAGTGTCTTGGTGCCTAAACCGGTTATTATGCCACTTTTCTCTTTCTGCTTTTTGCAATGGTTAATTACCCATATTTTACTTTTTTTTGCAAGCTTATATGATGGGATTGATGGAGGGCAGACTCTCTGACTGCATAAAAAAACCCAGTTTATAGACTATGTATTTCTATTTTTTTAAAGTCAGTAGTTAATCTAAATATTGCCCAAACTGAGGATATGGTGGCCCAAACAATCAGAAAATAAAGGCAAACAACTGAAGCAGGAAGGCATATCCAAGGGTGTCAGTGTCTGGTTTAAGAAATTATTTGACAATCACACCTTTGGAGCCAAAAGATGGTGGTTTATGTTCTGTCTTGCAAGATATATTGCCACAAATAGAAAAGCAGGCTTGAGTGTCATTGGCATAACTGTGATGCAATTACAATGATGTATTACAGACATGCAAAAACACTGAGAGATGGCAAGGAGTTTTAGTTTTCTTTTTTAATGCCTGTAATTTTTTTTCAGCCTCAGGAATTACTAACGTAAGATTACAATATAATATAATTTGAAGGATTTTGCACATTTGCAAAACGTGTTAACATTGCAACCAGTGTTTATTGAAGTTAGGAACTAGTTCTTGAAGATTTTTTTGTGTGTGTTCAAACCATCTTATCTGATACTTTAACATGAGAATTCTTTGAAAATAAGAAGCAGAGTACATTTGATACATAGAAATAGGGAACAGCTGAAACTCACCCCGATCCTTTCTATTTCTGATGTAAATAAGAGTTTGCATCAATTCCTTTGGGGGTGGGATGGCTGGAGTCTGGAGCTGCAAAAGAGATCTGGAGCATTGCTTCTGGGCAGGGATCACCCTGAATCACTGAACTTTCCAGAGCTGCAGGGTCCTTTGGTCTGCAGGTGTTTAAGGAACTGTAAATCCTCAGTTGTAATACCATGTGTTGATTATTTGAGTAGGGTGGGGAATACCACAGGCCAGGAAACAGAAATACCTGTGCTGGCACACCTGCGTTCTCTGTTCTTTGCTGCCTCCAGGAATGAGCACAGGCTGCTGCTGCTGCCACCATCACAGGCAGAGCTGCCACTAAGACTCCCTCCTTCCCTCTTTCCAACACTTTATGTCTTTCATAACTGCTTAGAAAAGACACTTTAAGACAAACCTTGAAGGGTGATGTGTACAAGTGAATGTAATGTCCTTTCATGCCTGGATTTCAGAGCAAACACAGCTCTGAAAATATTTGTGGGACTTTTCCCCCTCTCCTTCTCCACTGTGATTAACCACAATTTAGGAAAAAATCCTGCATGTCAGGCATATTTTTTTGTCTTTGTTTATAAAATAAACTAGAATGAATGCTTTGTAGTATTGAGTTGATAAAAGGCACTAGGTTAAAAATATTTTGCTGGAAGTAGAAGTAATTTAATAAAGCAATGGTTTGGGTTTTGTTCTTGGGTCCTCTTTTGGCCTGTTGTTAGCCTTTCTCTGACTTGTCATGCATTGACTTTTCTGCCTGGAAACTGGGACTTTATTTTTCTTTCAGGTGTTCTGGGGTCTGTTGAGTAGGAGTTTTTGTCAGCATTTGGGAAATAAGAATCTTTTGTAATCAGTTATTTTGCATTTCATGTTTGAGATTACATTTGCTTTCATGTTGTTTATTTCAAAAGAAAAGGAATATACAAATTGAAAGCAGATCACATAAATACTTCCGTATCCAGCTCCTGCCTTTTTTTTCAGTCTTCTTCTTGTGAAAGAATTTCTGGTTTTCAGTATGGGTGTTTTGCTTAAGTGTGAAAATAATAGCTTTTTTTGTATTTAATTTGCTTGAATGCACATGATTTAAATACCTGGGCTTTAGTGACAGTAGCAGCTTGAAATCCAGATCATTTGCCACATATATTGAGATTGACTACAACAAAGTCTGTGTCTCTAGCAAGACTGAATTTTGATCCAGATTGCATAATTCCTTCGTGAATATAGCACTGCAGATGAATCACTTGTAAATTAAACAAAAGCAAAACCAAAAGCAGACAAATAAAATCAACCTTTCCTCCAAATCTCACTGGTATTTTTATTGTTGCCAGGAAAGAGTTTGAGTAAATATAATCAGTATTTCTTCATACTGAACTGCCATCATCAGATGGTGTAGATAAAGTTAGAAGTTCATTTTCTAAGGCATCATACTTCTCTCAGATGTTTATAACTTCATTAGATAAGATTTCAAAGAGCATATTACTCATAATGATAATATGAAACTATATCAGTTGGAACAAAATGTGGCTTTTTTCTACATAAACATGAAAATACTTCTGAAGTGCTTCAGTAACCCTCTACCCCTCTCATTATTAAATTAAGGATAAAACAATTGTGTGGTTAAGATATATCTGAGATATATAAGATATATATGTGCAGATATATCATATATCTGCACATATAAGACCATATTTATATATGGTCTTATATGTGCAGATATATTGAGCAGAGGATCTGTCCTTGTCAGTTCCATTTTTCAATAAACTGGAATGACAATATCAAGCCTTGCTCAGCTCAGCAGAGAAAGTGTGAAGCTGGAAATTAGAGATGATTTTCAGCATACACAAATTTCAGTGTCTTCCACTGTGCCCTTAAAGCTGTTGCATGTATGAAGTGTATCACATTAGCTTTTCATATTTTCAGCTTGATCTTGCAATTTGTGAAGGGCACTCAACATTTTGCTGATGACTGCATGTGATGTCTTTAGTACCTGCTATGTGTATTGGGTGGACTTTTTAATATTATACTGTTTATTGCTGGGTTTTGAAGAGTCCTAGAAAAGCCATGTTCCTAGGGTTTTTGGGTTTTTTTTTCTTTTTTTACCGTGTGAAAGCAGCACAGCTCCTTCAAGGACTGAGACTAAAATCTTAGGGTGAAGTTACCATCTTACTAGTAGTACTTGCTAGGCTTTTAATCATTTTATCAGCATTCATTTTTTATGAGTCTACTTTGCTCTGTTCCCCACATTTCCTTTGTGCATGTTTGCTTAACCTTTTTTTCTATGTCTTCAAGTAAATGATTTTTCTCTGGCAATATGAGAGGAAGGTACTGATAGATTGAAAGGAGTATCTTAGCAGGGAAAAATGGAGACAAAAGAATAGGATGCTCAGGTAGCTGTGTCTGAACACTGCAAGGAAGGATTTTAAAGACAATGTGTTGGCATCAAATTCCCCATCAGATTTGTTGGTAATTTACTTTGATGATGCAAATTAAATTCATGACTTCTTCCATTTTTGGTCAATGCAGAAGAGAACTGAGCTACCCCAAACAAAATGCAAAGTGCCCTAGGTGAGGCAAAGAGAATATTTGCAGTGGAATCTGACATGGGGATTTTTTGGCATGCTCAGGTGGGAACTCACCTGATGAGCTTCTCACCAAATACATTTCAGCTCCTGGTTTTAACTCATGTGGTGCTGCTGCAATGGTATGACCTTATTCAGAGCCCTCACTTGCACACTCTTCAATAATGGGGGAGAACATCATTAGTTAGGTAATAATTTAGGTGTTCTGTGAGAGAATACAGGAAGGTAGTTAGAAAATCTTAAATGTTCTTTCCACCATCCCTGCTTTCTCTGGCAATCTGCTCCCACTAACCCCATGAGCAGTCTGGCTTCTTACTTACTGGTATTTGCAACTGTGGACAGCCAGATTTGGGGCAGCTGTTGAGCCTGGGAGGTGGCAGAAGTTGGCTGGATGCAGCCTGCCTTGGGACACTCACCCCTCCCTGGTGCTCAAAATTCCAGTTCTAGGAGCTGGCACACTTCTGGAAAACACCAAGCTGCTTTCTCAGCAATTCTCACCTTTGGGATGGGACTGTTCTGTGGTACAGAGCAGTGCTGTGAGAACACAGGTAGGGCTTCTGCAAGGGGCTTTGAATCTGCTGCTGAGGCAGCTTCTAAATGTGCTTCATGTCACTTTGAATGTATTATTTATTGAGCTAATGTTTTTCTTGTATGCTGCTCTTGGCATTATGGTAAATTCTTTAGAAAATTGTTGTATTTCAGTTTGGTGCTACTTGCTTCACCGCTGTTTATTGTGTGCTAATGTAATGACTTTGAGAGGAAATGCACTTATATTGAAGTTTTGCTTTATTGGACATACTTCCCTAGATTCCAGGTAATATTTTCTTAAATTCTATGCTAAGCCTTTCAACAGTTTAAGTAACACATTTAAAGAACTTCTGTCACACTATGGCCATGATATTTAACAAAGAAAGTCCTTTTTGTGAATAAGGAGATTTGAACATTAAAATGTTGTTTCATTGCTTAGTGCCTAATTTTTGATGTGCCTAATTTTCAGCATGCCAAGGGCTGAGGGACTTCAAATATGAGTAGCAGTGGTAACAAGTGGAATAACACCACCTATGGCTGTCTTGGGAGTTCTGTGTGTTGAAATGAACACAAACAATGCAGTTGTGCCTCTAAAATACAAGAATATTATTGTGTGCCAACTACTTTATTCCAATATTTTGATCTCTGTTGCACATCTTACTAAAATGTGCAGTTCTTCAAATCTCAGTTGCACATTCAGTGTTTTTGTATTTCAACTCGTGCAACTTTTTTTTTTTTTCAGATTTTTGTTGCTTTACTTTGTTAGACAAAACATCACACAAGGAGACTCAGTGTAAAAAAATCAACATTGTAGAAGAATTAACATTGACTCATACAGTAGCTGTAGTGTAACTTTACAAGCGATAGATATTCAAGCATAAATTTAAATTCACATTAGCTGTGAAAAATGAAATGTTCTGAGGCAGCTTTCAGTGCTAGTAATAGCTCATTTATTGCTATTTTGTGTGCTTGAAGTCTTTGTCACTGGGTTATGTCTTTTTATATTAAATATAAATTTTCTGTCATGAAAATTGTAATCGTGTGTGCAATGGATTCTCAGGCAAAATAGCTGTGTAATTACCAACTTGGACTAGAAAAATCCACTCATAAAAATACCTGCTCCTTTTCAAAATACAAAGGCCTGAATCTGTTTTCTGAGAACTTGTGTTTGTTCAGAGTTGTTTGTCCCCTCTATAGAAGAATATTCTTGAGCTTTGGGAAGTGATTAATTGTAAATAGGGAATATTTGGAAAACTTTGAAACCTTCCAGCTACTGTTTAATATCTTCTCTGAAAGGTGCAGGGTGTCACAGAAAGCTGCATTTTTAGATTTGATTTCTTTTAGTTAAAACAACAGAGTTAGTGCAATTTATTTAAAGTCTTGGAAAGATAATAGTATTGGAAAGTACATATAGATATATATATATATACACACGAAAACAAGAATTAGGCACTTGATATGGTGGCACATTTGTTTTGAAGCTTGAAAATAGTGAGAATTTATTTTGTACCCTTTTTGAAATATATGACATCATTCTATAAGTTTTGTCCTTCCCATTCTGTAACCTCTGCTCACTTTCTTCCTTATCTGAGCCTTTTATAAATTCATGTATTTTAAGGCCAGAGGGGATTATCTGATTTGATCTATCTTGAATATCACTTCCCTAGCAGACTGATTGAGTTCTAGCAGATTGCCTGGAGAGTTACTCACCTAAACAAAAGGTCCCAAATGAAGGAGGAGCTGCCATTTGCCTCAGGGAGGTGGTTCTCCTGGTGTCACTAATCTGATTCTCAGGTCCTTTTCCTGCTTTTTTTGTCTTCCCTTTTTAGGCTTTGCACTTGGTTCTTTCCTGACAAGGAAAACGGCAACCAAACCAAAACAATGACATCTTCTTTCTCACCTATTTAGTTCCTTCTTTCTGCCTTTTTCTGTTCACCCCTCTACACAACTCTCATCTTTACTTGAATGCATCTTTTATCTTCCTTGTTCCAAAAAAGAAAAGGAATTGATAGATATTCCTGCTTTTTGGACCTTTCCTTTCTGCTGTATTCTTGTCCTTTGATGTTTTGGGTCCACATCTTGGCCAAGGCAGGGCAGCTGCACTCCTTTTAAAGTTTCCTGGAAGGCATTGGTAAAAATGGTGTTTTCATTGAATTGTTCTGTGTTCATCTGCTTTCATCTGAATCTGGGAGCATGGCAAGGAGAAACAGGCTACTGTGTGGCAGGATCTTGTAGCTTTAATGAAATGAAAGGGATATGGGCAGAAACACTGTAAAACTCACCAGAAAGTGAGAGGCTTCAATGAAAGAGTTTGGAAATCTTTTACAGGAGCCATTAATTGTGGTTCTTCTGCTGCACATGAAAGTAATGAATCATGCAAAGGTCAAAAAAGAGCATTTTTGGTTCTTAAGCTTGTTGCCAACATTATTACTGAAAATCCATGCAGTTGTCTTCATCCTGGTCTTTGGAATTTGTACACTATAATGAATCCTTCTGTTCAGGTGGTTTTGTGTTCCTTTCAAGGCCCTTTTACAATGACGTAAGTTCTTCTATGAAACTAAGGAAGTGTCCTTTCCTGGGTTGCACAAACTATACTGAGAAGTGATCTTGTGTACAAAGATTTACTAGCAGTCTCCTAACTGATGTCATACCTTCGTTGGAATGAAGAAAATTACTTTTGAGGAAAAATTAGAACAAAAGCAATGTGTCAGGAAAGGATGTGGGGTGGCTGAATTACTATTTGTAAATATTTAGCAAACTTCTAATAAAGGTGTGCTAGAGGAGATCCAAGATTAAAATGTATAAAATATGTAATTTGTATATATAAACAGCAAGTTAATGTAGGACCTATCAAAATTAAGAGACTGACTGCATGGGAAAAAATTGGTGAGGTATTTCTCCTGTTCTTTTTTGTATGTTGACATTTTTATTTTTCTTTCTGTTATTGATGTGTTTTGGGGTTCTTTTTCTTGTCCAGATTGCGCTTTTCTCTTTTCCTGCATCAGGTCAGATACAGCAATTGCTAAGGAATTGCAGCAGAAGTGACAGTTGTGTACACAAGTGCTGTACTGTAGCACTTGCTCCAGTCTGCAGCTGGCTGCTTATAGAAATTGCTTCTTTCTCTCAGTATTGCTTCTTCCCCTGCTGTACACCCTTGCTGATCTTCCAAAGCACTGTGTGTGGAAGGCTGGTCATCAGGAGATCTGGTGCTTGTATGTGTGTGATCTTCTGAGAAAATGCTGCTGCATTGCTGCTTGAAAACAAAACTCCAGTCCAGGATACCAGAAGCTTCTTTTTCACTAAACATGTTATTTTTTCAAGGTGTCTTGGGCTAGACAGATCTGTAAAATGCACACTGCAGTGCACAGAAGACTCTCATCCCAGCTGATTGCTGCATCAGGTCTGCTGTGTTACGAATTTTCCTGTGGCAGCATTTCACTTTGTAGCAGTAATGCACCAAGTATTTGGCAAATGGTATTTTATGTTCTAGGACAGCCTTCAAATTATTTGATTTCAACTTGGAAAGTCTTCCTAGCTTGCTAAGAGCAGTACAGGTAGAGAAATGATGCTATTTCCGTCTGCATGCTGGAAAATGTGAGTGCAGTTGAGAATGTGTGGGATAAATTGTGAGCACCTCTGTGAAATATGATCATCATGTAGATGCCTGATAACTGGCAGTGTTGATCTCCTGGGCTGCTGATGTACTGATCTAGCTGAGATCAAGGTAAGTGTTGTACTTGTGAGTTATGTTGCTGTGCACTGAACTGCACAGAATGAAGGAACTCTGCTTTTGAAAGGATAAATGGCTATTACTTTTTTTTCCAAGTATCTTATCACTTATATCTCCACACAGTAAAGCATGAGTCAAGAATAGTTTGGCTGGATATTAAGCATTCCCCTGCCATGTCCATATACTGCTTTTTCAGAAAGTGTTTGCTTCAATTTTTCACAGGAGTGAATATGGATTACTGT
This sequence comes from Aegithalos caudatus, assembly GCA_013389925.1. Lineage (NCBI taxonomy): Eukaryota > Metazoa > Chordata > Aves > Passeriformes > Aegithalidae > Aegithalos > Aegithalos caudatus. Next base: position 344,848 of record WEIU01007886.1, on the reverse strand, counting down.
TTTTCACCTGTAGCTTTAAATACAGACTTATGTAGGTATAAGGACTTTCTTGATGCTTGCTTAATTAATTATTTCAAAGTAATTTCATGCAGACTTCATAACTCAGGGCAGTAGAAAAACTAAGTAAGCATTTGTTTAGAAGTAAATACAATAGAACTTACAATAGAAGCACTGAGTTTATTATGATGTCTGGAGAAGATTGAGAGGCTTGTTTTCCTCATGTTTGAGAATCATCTGACTTGTCAGGTGATATTTTGAATGCACACTCTAAAAACCCTCTGATACTTTTTGTTAAAAGTTTTTTTTTTTTTTAATACTAGAATATCTAGTACAACATACTTCTTCAAAGCCTAATTTAATAAACAGCTTTAATAGAATGTGTAGATCTGTTTTGAAAGCATTTTGCTACAAAGCCTGATGAAAAAGGTAATTCTCTGAATTTTTCTCGAGGACAGCAGAGAGGAAACACTAAGTCCTGCATTTCAATTTCTTTCAATACATGATTGTATATAGCAAAGTATCAAAGAACGAAATGAAAGCTGACTTTGACCATGTGTTGATTCAGCACAAACCTTGTTTGAAGTGACGCTGGAAGCGTCACTGCCTGAAGATTACTGGAAGGGAATTGAAGGCTGAGGTTTCCTGTTCAAGTGCACAAGCTGAGGTGACCCTTGTGCTGAGCATCCTTGCCCAGCCTATTGTGCTAATTGTGTTAGTCCCTTTATGCAATCTGCTAGTGACCAGAGTCACAGAAAGGAAGCCAGCTGCACCTTCCCAAGAATAGCATCTCTATTTCTGGCCTGGCCAACTGAAGCCCAGGGCACAGATTTAACTGGTGATTGGCCCTGAGCCCAGAGCTTACACAATGGGTTACAGTCGCCAGTCTCCTCCCAAAGTTTTCTCTGATCTTGGTATTTCTTGGTTTAAAGAAGGCATGGTCTTGTTCTCATGTTTGTCCATGTTTTTCACTTTTTCTTGGCCACATCAAGATCAAACAGGTAGAGTATTTGGATCTCTGAGGTCCATCCAAACTGAAAGACAGTGGTCACTGCCATATGGTGTGTTTCATCCCAAGAAAGATGACATGACTTACTTGTGCACTGGGCCAACTAAACACTTCAGATTTTCTTCTGGCAATAGTAAATATATTGCAAAGGAATTAGGTAAAGAAAGAAGTTTGGACAGCGAGCAAAAATAAAAATAATAACTGACGGTGTCGTTTTGAGAAAGTAAAGGAGGTAATTCACAAATGCTACTGAACTAAACAGCTCAAGAACTTTAACATAAAGGAAGTACGAAAATTCTTTAAGGAAACAATGTGCACACACATTAAGCTGGATGAATAATAGCTTTAGAAGTTCCTGTGCTGGAGGGGCAGAGAGAAGAGAGAAATAGTCATCTGGAGGACAGACTTTATAAGTCTACATCAAAAAGAATGAATTTGGAGAATTAGGTAGAATTTGGAAGATGGGGAGCTGTTTTTAATACATACATTTTTAAATACATACATTTTTATGTACGTAGAAAAAAATTGTATGGAAACTGGTGACATTTCTGAAGGCAATGTCTGCTAACCTAACATGAGATCTCTCCTTGGTAAGCCCACTAATTGCATAGGTACAAGAAATGCAGTGGTTCTTACATGCCTGTGTTTGGGCAAAGTTTTCTGTGTTATGCCATGTGGAAAATTAGGGGGCTGATACAGGAATGGCATGGTGGCTCAAGAGGAAGGGGTAACCTGTTGTGCTGAAAGTGATAGAGGTCAGAGATCTGAGGGTTCTTTCTGGAACCTGTCTTATTTTCTTTACTGACTTTGTCCTGAGGGGTAGCATGGTGTGTTTTTATAATGCAGAATGACGTGTGTTAGTGGGTATCTGAACAGGCCCTTGCTGTGTGCAGTACCCATTCCTGCCTCAAAAACCAGGCTGAAGCACCTGCCCAGCCTCTGAAACAGGCAGCTGGCCTCCTTCTAGGGGCTTCTGAACTTTCTTCTGCTCTGAGTCACTTGTAATTTACTGTGACCTTTGCCATTGCTTTCTTCAGAAGAGCCGAATGGGAGCCAGGATGGAAAATGTGGAACCGACATATTTCTGACAAAGGTGCCTGGAGAGATCCTGAGGAACTTTTTCCATCACCTGTTTTGTGAGGTCTCTAGAAATAGGCCTTCGATTTTTTCCAGTATTAGGATATATGTATTGTAGAGTAAGGAAGTAAGTACTCCAATATATTTTGAAAACAGGCCTATTAATCTCTAATCTTCCTTAAAGGGGATGTGTAACAGCTGGTATGCTGATGACAATGGAAAGATAAAAATAAACCAGCTTCATGACAAAAAAATAATGCTGACTGATTTTCTTTTGTGGGGTTGTATATAACAACTTTCTTTTTTCCACATAGGAGAGTTGCAGGTGCTGCTTGCACAAAACCTGATAGCTATTATTAGACTAAAAGAGTACTTTCATGTGGTAGAGTTCATAAAGAATGCAGATTGATGGCATCTTTCTCTCAGGAAATTTATAATCAAAAGTGTAATCCCAACCCACAGGATTTTCCTTCTCTGTACTGCTGATAAGCTCCCGTCTTGAAGATGCTATCATGGGAGATTTAGATGACTGCTCTGTGCTTTATGAGTACAGGAATGGGCAGCAAGGCATTATTGCAATAAATTTTAATGCATTTTAAAAGTGGCCATTTGGGATGGAGGGTTGAGGATTCAGTAAAATTCAGGTTATCATCAGGGGAATTGTTTTGGTCTTTTCAAAGTCCCCTGTCTTGTCAGCAGTGTATTGTCAAGCTCTGTGAATTCATCAAGGGTATTGTACTGTTTGGTTCCTTCTCTTCCCATTCCAGCTCCAGGGGTTATAACAGAATGTGATTGCTGTAACTCTTATTTGCTTGTTTATTTAACATGAATATCTCCTGTGAGATAAGATTTTTAGGCAAGTGAAAAACTTCAATGCTAGGAAATCGATCTGTGAGATAAGCTAAAGGTAGAAATAATTTTGCATGTCTCCCACAACTATCTGCATTTTTTCAGTAAACATTACTTTGGGTTTTGTAGTCCTTATTCTTGGATGGTTGAGACTAGCAGTACAGACTGAACAAAGTCATAAAGCTAAAAGGAATAAGGTTGACATTAGTAAACACAAAAAGTACCTCGGGGATCTCCCCTGCTGGGAACCAGAGGGTGATGTGACATCACAGGTGTTTACTGCATCCATGGATAAAAACAGTGAGGCAGGGCCATGCCAGAGAACCAGGGAATTCTCAGATAGCTGTGCAGTCTTTCTGTGGGTCTCTATGTTTTCATTAGTGTGTGCTTGGAGGAACGTTCCTCTAAGTGGGTATTGGCTGCAGCATTTCTGCTTCTCAGCACACATTGTGCTCCTCTGGTTCTGTAAAACCCACTGGGCAGTTGTGCAGCCACTTTTTGGGAAGCTCTGAAACACGGCTGGTGGTGCAGGCCGCGTCAGAAACGCGTTCGCAGGTGTGTGGGAAAGAGGCAGAACTCACATAGGCCTCGCTTAGGCCATCCTTCAGTCTGTTGCTATCAGCTCCTGCTTTCCTCATGAATGTAAAAACCTCCCTGTGTTTCCTTGGGGTTACTGGTGCTTATCCTTTGCTTATGGCTCACGGTAGCCCAGCCTGTAGACAGTAACCTGCAGGTAAAGCCAGTGATGCACCTTGTACTAGGCAGGTGTTCACCCCTTGGTTGTGCACATTACAGCCCAGGCTCCTTTCAGCAGCATCCAGATGAGCTGGAGCTGAGTTGCTGGCAGGGGGAAAGGGGCACCAAGGCACTGGGACCCCTGTACACCTTTGCAGGTACCTTCAAGGAAGTCAGGAAGCTGCTGCTTGCTAAGGCTGACAGGTATTTCATCTGCAATACTCAGTGGAATTACACGTGATTAACCCACCCCTCTCTGCCCAGTTCCTGTGGAGGGGTTCAGCAATGGTTACTCACCATTACATCAAAGTGATTTTATCACTTCCATGGATTCTTAGCTGTTAATGTGAATTTTATGATTCTGTTCATAATCTGAAATGTTGAAGCCATTGATTAGCACTGAAACTGAGTCATCTATGAGGTGACTGTGAGATGTGGAATAGACTTGAAAATACCTGAAATTATTCAGGAGCAGTCAACTCTGGGGGGTGAATATGAGCTGATTATGTGGAGACAATTTTGAAGTGGTAAACTGGGGATAAATTGTTGTCAAAATAGTCTGGACCGTGACTACCTCGCTGGTAATTTTGAGGCAGATATTAAAAACTTGAAACAAGTGATGTATCTATTCTCCTTGAGGTTTATTTTTTATTCCAGTTTTTACAGTAGAGAAAACAATTGTAGCAACTGTGCATTAGTGAATGATGGCTATACAGGCAGAGGCAGTCCAGATGTGAATTTGTCTAGAAACAATTGCGATATAGTTTGAGTCTATGATATATAAAAAGTTTTTTAAAAGCCACAGCCAGCCTTTTTATGTCAGCTCTGTAGAGAGGAAGATAGTCTACTTTAAAACATCCTTTTATGTTGAAGATACAGAAAGGTCATGGCGATAATGGTGTGGTATAGTTTTAAATATTTTCCTACATCAATTTACTTATAGGCTCACCCTTTTTGGAAGTCCTCTTTGCTTGATTATGCCTCTTTTCATATATGGGAGACTAATGCTATAGGAGTTACTCCTGTATTTTTTATTATTATTATTTTTATTTTGTGGAATGGTTGCAATGTGAGTTACAGTGTGGGTAGAGTTGTTTTTTTAGCTTTAAGGGACTCAGGTACTAAAATGTGAGTGGAGCTGAGCACCCTGTCAGTGTTAACAAGCCTGAGCAGTTTGTGGGGACAAGCTGTAATCGCCACCTGTGTTTTCAGTTCACATGTCAGAGCCCATGCTGATGTCCCCAAATGCACACCTAAGCCACCATGACAGAGGAGGAGCTGCATGCCATGTGCGAGCCCAGATTAGGTGAGCTTGTGATGAAAATGCAGGATTTAGCTCTACTCCAGTGCAACCTCAAGCAGGCATTTCCAGTGATAAGAGGCTTGTGAATGCCCGGAGGCAGATGAGAGCCTGCTGCACCTACTGTGATCATTTGATTTCTTGCTTGCCTGGGCTCTGGGAGTCTGTAGGCATTTCATCAGTAATAGTGAAAACTGCTGAATTCATTAAGAATGAGAAGAGAGTTCTCCTCATGTATCAATGAAATTAAATGTAGAAAAGGGTGTTTAAAAAGTGATAATAGATTTAAACAGTCCCATAATTTGGTAGGAGGCACAGAGCATGACACTATCTTGCAGCAAGATCACTGACTTTTGTTGTATGTTCAGATCATTCCTGTGCTTAGTGCAATTGGGTTTCCTTCATGCTTCATTTGCTTTGAAGAGCTGTATGTTTGTGGAAGTGAACATTAATTGTTGTCCTGAAATTTCATGGGGCAGACATTCCTGATCACAGTGTGCTATAGACTGCTTTTCCCAGAGTGTCCTTCCTTATTTCTTGTCTGTTGTGCTTCTAACATGCTTCACAGCACTCACACATTTCCTTTAGAAACCAGCTTAAAACAAAAGATAGGTGGGTATATTTTTCTTACAAGTTCACTTTTTTTTCTTTTTTTTTACATGCCTGGCTAAAACCCTTAGCTCGCCTGTTTCTGCACATTATGTATTCTTCATTTTTCCTCTCTGCTTAATTAAGTATCTCTCGATTGAGAAAGCAGCTGCTCCAACTGAACGCCCTGTACAACCTCTCTGCCTTCTCCAGGAAGGACTGACATCATTCATAAAGCTCCAGTTAAGCTCATAACCGAGCCAATGAAGCAGATAAATAAGGTTCCAGCCTTAACTCCCTGTGTTTTTGAATATTTTTAAAGCCTTAGTAGAAATCTCTCGATTGGATGGAGTCCACACAGCAGAATAGCTGCTGTATCAGGAATACACACTGAAAACTCCTGATGTTTTCACTGGTTTGCCAGGCACAAAATGTTCCCTTCTAGCACATGCCCAGAATGTCCATGTCTTCATAGAACTGGGCATTTGGACCCATGTCAGCTTGGGCTTGCTTTGGGATCCCAAACTCCAGTGCTTTCTGAGAGGCACAGCCTGGCTGCTGCCTTGCTGGCAGTGCCAGTCTGTGCTGTGACTTTGGGCAATGGATTGTTCCCCACTGCCCAAAGGACCAGGGCACACCTGTGCCTGCAGGCCTGGGGCTGGTGTCACGCCCTGGCAAAGAGGAAACTGAGCAGGCTTTGTGTTCATCATCAGTTGCCCCCTTTTCCCAAACTAGAGCTTTGCCTCCTGATGGGTTAAAATGAATATGCTTTGTCTCTTTGGATCCATGTATCCTGCCTACTTTTCACTGAAGTGGAACAGCCTTGGCAGAGGGCACGATGAGGGGGTGGACCCAAAGCAATAAAAATGAAGCTTGACAGGGGTGCAAGCAGGCTGAGAAGTTGCTTCCCCCTGGCTGAGATGTGTAGATGTTTCTGTGACTGTATAGTGAATAGACAAACTTATTATTTCTGTGAAGCCCTTTGCAGAAAGCACACCAAAAATAGGGCTTGTGCTCAAGAACCTGATTACTTAAAGGCCTAATCTGATAGCTGTTGAGAGAAATAAGTTTCCAGGTAAATACATGGCAGGAGAGAGATCTCATGGCTTCATCCATGTTATTTGCTAATGAGGTGGATTAAAGGAATGGAATTGCACAGGTATTAAATTTAGATGCATACAGAAAATGGTAACAGCTTTTAGCTTGTCTGACTGGCAGTGTGGGCTTCAGTTTTTTTTTTGTGTTTGTTTCAGGAAAAATGAATGCTGGTGCCTTCCCTTGCTGCTGCATCCTGGTGGGAATGGTGTGCTGCATGCAGTTACCTGTGCACCGAAGAGAGGGCACCGTCTACCACGTTCATAATTTATTATTTCCATGGCAACTAGCAACCAGTGTCACTCTCAGAGTATTTCTCCAGTATAAACTTTGTGTTTCATATACCACTTGAATCAGACTAAGGAAAGGATCTTGTCTGTCAAAGAAATATAGTTGGGTTCTTATTAGACTGTGATTATATCATGTTGAAATCAAAGTTTTCTCCACTCTGTGCATGGATTACTGGGTTCAATTATTTTATCTGACAGTGACATTTGTTCTGTAAAGGTCAGAAAAAAAAAAAGAAAAAAAAAAAGGAAAAAAAAAGAAATCAATGCATTTAAAGGATAAAAATGAGTGGTAAAAGAACCCCCCAAACTGAAACTTATGCTTTAAGAAGCAGATATTAGTGTTAGTGCATTTGTTCAAAGGCATCTACCAGTTTTTAAGGGCAGAGGTTTTTCTCATTAGAATGAAAGGAATTTCTCTACTGAAGTATATGGAGAGAAAAATCAGTTATATTGGCTTTGGAGACAAACAGATGGAGCAGGGTTATGAATTTTAAACGTCACTAGAAAATATGTTGCCATTATTAATAATGCTTTATTCTGTGTGATTTGATATACATTTCTATACATTTTGAATTGCAAATTAGGGAGGGTTTTTCTTTATGTACTCATTTTTTTCATGCTGAAATGCAGTGGTAGTAATTAACTTGTTGCTGGAAAAATGCAAGATGACTGGATGGAAAGTTAGCTTTGTGGTGGACAGCTGTCTGTCCAGCTGTTATCACAAAAACTCTGAGCTAGGTTGTCTAGGATTTGGAAGAGACAGGTTAATGTGAATTACTCTCACTTTGCCTTTTTCAGTGTAGGTAGGGCAGGGTCTGCTGCATCCACTAACATGTTGAGTTAAAATCTGCTGGGCTATTTACATAGTGGCTAATACCTCCCAAATCCTGGTTTAGAGAAACCAGTATGGGGCATTAGAGGGAACTAATCTTTTGTCCCAGAAATAAGCTTATCTGAACAAATGAGACAGTCTTCATGCTGTTCCAGCTTCAGTTGCCCTGCCAGTGTCCCCTGCAGGTCTCCAGTAAAACATTGACATCACTGTCAATCAAATATCTTTCATCTATCCCAAACTGGCTTAAAAGTCATCACAAATATGCATGAAAGTCACCCCAAGAGAATTAGGAGCCTGGCATGGCAGAATTGTTGAGGTCAGAATTAGAGTATATTGGCAATATTAGTGTTATGGAATCCTTTATGCTGTAAAAGAGCCTTTAGATCAGCCAGGCCAGCTGTGAGGGGCCTCTCTTCAATGTGCTGCCCTCTGGACCATCCTGACACCGCCACACAGGGCAGGTCTGCCTTCAGCCTGGCAGCAATTTATCCTCTATTATCCACAGATTCTCTGAGCTGACACATTGCTTGTCTTGTGGAATGAATGTAGAAAATTATGTAGTTCTTATTCTGCAAACGATTTCAGAAGACAAAGTTTAGCTGATTAGATTATAAAAGTGACCCAGCTGAAAACAGTAAAACATGAATAATGCCAAATTCTTGGTGTATTTGAATTACTTTCAAGTGTCTGCTCAGACTATCAAAACCTTGGTGGGGGGAGTACTTTTTTGTGTCTGTGATTATTTTGCTCTCTGACCAGCAGGATTAAACTTCAGCATCAGGGCTAGACGTTTCTGCCCTCATGTTGTGCATATGTGCAGATGAAGAGGTTACAGTTAGCTTTCTGTCAGGAGCGCTACAGAGGTACCAGAAAGAAGTAAACAGAACAACAGTTGTTCTTAAGTCAGATTTGATTCATTAAGCAAGTAGGCATCAAAGTATACAAGTGAAAAATGAATCTGCTGGAGGAAAAACTCTTAATTTTTGGTTCCAGGAGGCTTTTTCAGTGAAATAAAATGATTAGCAAAGATAGTGATGGATTAGGTCCTGGATGTTCAGACTCTGGGGATTCAGAAGGTGTGCATAGCTTCAAGACAATCTGGCATCTTGTTTTCTTCTGCTAGCTGGGTTATCAGCCAGTCTAGAATGCTCTCTTTTCCTCTTCTTCACTGAACAAGAACACATTCTTTCTTTAGAAAGAAACAGTTCTTTCAGTCTGCCTCATATAGGGAAAAAATGAGAGGAGAGATACATCCGTAGAGGTGGAAATCATGTATTCTCTGGTAGTTACTGTACTTGGACTTGTTCTCCAACTTTTCTTCTTCACCTTCCAGTACATTTTCTGCTATTGAAGAGCAGTGAATCAGAGAATGGCAACTTTGCTGCACATTCCTCTGTCATAGGAGAAATTTTTCTGCTTCAGAATCTGATGAAACCCTCAAAGTTTGAACATTTGACAAATTTGGTCTTTCCCTCTGAGGGACTAATTGGAGATTGACTCTTTGTAACTTACAAATTTTGCATAAAGTTGGTTCATTTTGAGACCAATATAAGTAAATTCATACATTCCCAATAATTTATTAAGGAAGTATAGAAAAATATTATGTTATTCTGAAAGTAATTGGAGAGCACTAATTTTCCCTTATTTACATTATTAATGATGGTATGTTTTTCCATCTCCATTGTAATTTGGATTTCCATGGACCCTTAAGTTAGAGAGTGCTTTGAGTGCATGATTAATGCCACTGTTTAATCAAGCTGTGACATGTAGACTGGAGTTTTGTCATTCATGGCTTGGTGAACTGAGGTTCTGTTGAACTGGTTTTGTATAACCTGTGAAAAATATGGAGATAGTAACTCTGTACTTAAAAATAGCTGGTTTTAGATAGCTGGGGTGTCTACAGTGGCCATCTACACAATCTTCCATTAGGCCACAACAAAACAGGCAGGGGTCACTTGCAGACCCCATGTTTTATATCAAATGTCATGAGACACCTATTTGCAGATGTCTGAATTGCTCCTAATGGGTGTGACAATCAAATATTATGGTTAAAGATGGGGAACAGATGGGGAAAATTAATTAGCATTTATTTTACTGTTGGCTTCTTTTTGTTTTGGTTGTTTAGGTTTTTCTTTTGAGTGGAAATTAATTTTAGAAACTACAGAAAATACTGAATGAGATCCACAGGTAAAATTTCCAAGTAACAACACTGGTTCTTAGATAAATATGACTGTATAATTTCTTCCTTCTTTGATGTGCTCTGGATTTTGTGATGGCATTCAAATGAATGTCCAAGTATCTTCAGAACATGGTTTGAATTTTGGACTCTGAGCAACTCCAGGCTTTTTTGTCATTACTCTTGATAAGGTTGGTCATAATGTTTCAAAGAAGGTATGAGCCATGAGTTTTTCTGTGCCTCTTCTGGTGATGGCTGTGCAAGTGGAAATGAGGCAATCCTAAACAAAAAGTGACATTGTGTGCAATAGAACTACTGTATTCACCTTGGGCATCATAATGTGGTGCTGACCTCTCTCCACAGAACTTTCTGTGCCTCTCTACACCCTTGGTAGGTAGGGAAGGGCATGGAGTTCCTGTAGGTCAGGGGCATGTAGAGCAGTTAAAGGCCATATGTGAAAGCAAATTCTTCCAGTTCTCAGAGTAACTTCCTCTAAAAACTTAATTGCATGGATCATAGAGAGAAACAGCAGAATATACCAGGGTTCTTTCAAACAACAAGGGACAAATGTCAAATACTTCCAGCTGTAGAATGTTAAATAGCAAGTGGTTTATTATAGCCATTCAAGTTAGAAAATGGCAAACGTGTCAGACATAACATTAGCTTTCTTCTTTCCTTCTTTTGTCTTTCTCTCTTGTTCTTCAGGGGAATGGTACATCCTTGCACTGATGTGTGTTCTCTTCAGAACACACAGTGCACAGGGATGCTGCCTGGCTCACTACCTTGCTCAGTCTCAGGGAAAGAAATACAAAGAAAACATCCTTCCAAATCTGACTTGCTCATCATGCCAAAAAGGAAAGATATGTTTCGAAATAACAATTCAAACTAGGAAAGAATTCAAAAGAGGGCTTTGGCATTTGAAACTTCTCCAACTTAATAATACTGCTACAAAGACATTTTATAGATCACTTGCACACCACAACCCATTTAAATCAAAGTGTTGTCCAGCTACTAGAAACAAAGGAATTAATCTTGATCATTGGCTTTTGTGCATTCACTGATGTGATTGTGATGGAGGCTGAGCAGGTATCTTGTAAAAATCTGAGGGGGAATAAAAGCCATGGTAAATGCTTAGCCTCAGGCAAGGACACTTTATTGGAACATTTTTATAATACAGTCCAGTAAAATTTTATTTTTATTTCAAATTCTTATTGTAAACAACATTGTAAAAGAAGAGATAGCCTACCCAAACACTGGTTTTCTAATAACCACAATAGAAGGAGAAACTGTGGAGGTAAGAAAGTATGCTGCTAGAGGCACACAGAAAAAACCCCAACAAAATAACCAAAAACCCATCCCAACCCAACAATATTTTTTTGATCATCTGTTAAATTAAAAGGAGTGTGAGATGTACTCTATTGGCTTGTTTAGAAATATATGGTTGGTATTATTCTGTACATCTTTTAATGGTGAGGGTAGGCTATGTTAGAGCTTTCTGTTATCATTACATTAGTGGTAATGTGGTCATGAATATAAATAATTGCATTTAAAAGTGGTATATGCTTGTCTACTTGGCAAGATGAGGGACTTTTTTTCTCTTTGCTTGGTGTTCATTTTCTGAAGTGAAGAGATCCTGAAAGCAGAGGCCTTTGGAGATGTCTGTTTCCTGAACATGTCCAAGGAAGGCTTGGTGCTGCAGTGCCCACAGTGAGGCAAGCAGGGTGTGAGTGCAGTGAACATTTTCTGCAGTGCCACTCAGTCTTCACTCTGAGCTCGTGTCCTTGACTGCTGGACTTGGGGAAGAGGCGTAAGCCAAACCCCAGCCACTGTTTTCCAGAGTTCTGGTGTGTCTTCAGTTTCTAGAGGAACAAGTGTTGGTGTTAGGGTAAGTGAGATCTGTGTCTGTTCCTTCCTTTGAGGCTGAATGGATAGGAGGAGAAGATAGTTCTCTTACAGGTCACCCATGGATGCTTCCAAAGTCAGGTATCATAAGATGACAGTGCTTCCTGCCAGGCCCTGGTCATTAGTAAAAGACATTTAAAAAATCTTATTGCACCTGTTAAACCAGATGTCCAATTTTGAAACCTCTAAAGAACAGAGCAGTGGGTATCCCTCTGGTATTTGAGTCTGACCACAATTTCCATGGCTCTATCACAGTTATATCACTAGGAAATTCTGTGTCTGAAAATCTGTAATTCTGAGTTACAGGGGTGTGGAAAGTGGAAGTCCTACGTCAATGAGCAACTGCCATCTGTTCCCTTTGGAATACTGCAAGTATTTGCTGTAGTAGCTAAACAGGTAAAATGTGCTGTGGAACAAAGAGTACTTTGTTAAAATTACATTTAGTTTCATGTACATATTTTTATACTCACTAAGGAGATCCTCACACTGTCAGTCCTGTCAGTGTCTCAGTGCTGGCTGTTTCCTCAGCAGTAGGAAGGCTGGTGCAGGCGGCTGTCTAGCTCTGACATCTGTCTGGATTGCCTGTAAGGCACCGTGCACACCTGGGCTATGAGCTGCTAATAAATAATGGTAATAACTGTGATTAGAAGCAGTTGTCACCAAATCACAAACCTACTGAATACTGCACAAACTTCCATTTAGGCATTTGCATATACATGTGCAGAAATGTGTGTGAGCAAACACAAGCAATCTGGATGATGTATAATTGGTAGGGTGTGGAGAGGAACACATTGGCTTGAATAAAGCAAACCAAAATTTATGACCAGTATTGTTTGTTTAAGCTCTCTAAACACATTTCACAAAATTTGATATGTGTGTGTTTTTCAAATGTGCTAAATATTTACTGCTTTCCTAAATACTAAAACATGAAATCAGACAGACTGTGTAGAGATCTAATTTGATGTGAAATGTGTACATCTACCAAGGAAGGTGTTGTTTCATTTTCTGAGGTAATTCCAAACATAGAATGTGATTTTTTTTGGTTTTGTTAGCTCCTCTGCTTGTTTAGCTGTGGGTTTAGTCCTCAGAGGCGAACCAGAATTCACACCACTGGTTTGACTTTGAAGCAATTAAACTAAAAAAATCAGTTACGTGTAGGGATCTACTCCATGAGGCAGTGTTGTGTAAGTAATGCAATAAAGTCATTATATTTTGCTGGTGTCTGAGAAGTTAAGACCCTTTCAATTTACTTTCAGCTCTGTTCAGTTTTAATATTAAAAACACCTGAGGGTCTGTAAATATATACAGTTGCCTTTGAGTTTTTCCTGCTGCTGATTTCTAAGTCGCTTTTTTATTATTTTCTCTCCTTTTCCCGTTTTCTTTGGGGTCATTTACCTTCAACTTGTTGGTAAGTAGTGGTTTACTGCCCTATGAAAACCTTGGATTAAGCATTTATCTATCTTTGATTAATCCAAATAGCATGCAGGAATCTTCTGGTAATTAGTCCAGTTTGTAACAGCTCGTAAAGATTTTTATAGCGGTTTTTACTACTGAGGTGGATTGCTGGCTCTGATAACTCTCACTACTCTAAACAGCTGGTGTGAATTAGAAAATTCCATATTCTTCAAATGTCCACATATCTGGTCTGACTACTTCTGTTATTTCAGAAATAGATACAAACTCTTTGACGTATGAATGCTTTTAAATTTTCATTTTCAGCACTGAACATTTTATTATGAACTGGATAGCTTCTTGTCCTTACAAGGCAGTGGTAAACACTGATACTTGAAGTATGTGACACAGGTTAATCATCCATGTGAGTTTTGCTTTTAGTAAAAAAACTCATGGTTGAAATTAACCTGGAACTAAATATATGTTGGACCCTTAACTGTGCTGAGTAAATGAACTTAGTACAAAATGATCCTTGTGGATCAAAACTGAGGCATGGAGAACAGCAAAGTAGCAGCTTGTGTTAGAGCATTTTATGCTGTATTTAATCAGGGAATAAGTGGAATTAATCTTTGTATGCTGTCCTTTTTGTTTTTCCTAGCTGAGCTTTGAGGGGCACTGGTGGAAGTCCTGAGTTTTGAAACAGTTACTTGAAACTCAGTAGCTTCCTCTGATCTTGTGCTGCAGCCTGGCACAATGCAACAGTGCTCTTTGACACCTTGGATTAATGTGAAACTCAGGATCAAGATCGAGACTAAGTGGGTTGAAGCATTAAAATAAGTTGAAATGTGGAAAAAAAAAATCTTCTCACCCTATTCCAAAGTTTTGTGCTGCTGTAATGAGTGGCTGTTGTTGTAAATTGCTCACCTGAGGTCATAGATGCCACTTAGTGGCATCATTGGTTAGAGCTAAAATAATGACTGTATCAAAATACAGGAGTGCAACTACAGGGGAGGGAATCAGCAGATTGTAACTTGCCTCTTAAATCAGATACAATTGTTTTGCAAATGTCCTTTGGAATATTAATAATTTAAGAGCCAAACTGTGGTTAAATGCTTGGGGAGTGCTAGAACCCTGAATATCCTTTTAGGTGGAATTGTTTGTTATTTATGTTTCCCTTGAACTGTCAGTAGTGTCTAATATATGTGTGCTAGTTTGTATCCCAACTTGCCAAGCAGAAGAGGCATTTTGATAAACTCAGTCGGGCTTTGGTCTTCTGAGTTGGAGGAGGATGCTGTGTAATTAAATTGATGGGTTTTGTCTCTGGAGAGGAGACTTTTGGCTGCTCTAGGCTGCAGCCTTCAGAGTGGACTGGGTAGAAAGTCAAATGCCATTTGCTGTTAGACATCTGGTCAGCCACAGCCTGCCCAGCCCTTGAGCTGGAGAGCTGCTCCTGCTAACACAGCCTATTTTGTGCAGTGCAAAATGACTTTTCAATTTTTGTTTTAATCCAGGTGCACATGAAAACACACTTTGTGTGCCAGGGAAGGTGGGTGCCTTGTAGGCAATGTAATTTGAATCCAGCTGTGAAGATGTTTTACAAAAGACAACATAGACACACAGCTTTGTCAAAACAGAGGAACTTCTTCTCTGATTGTCTCAAGTGTATTATTATTCTTCTTATGGAGGGCTGCCTACTAACTCCAAAGGAGAATTGGCACACGTGCATGAAAAGAGATCAAGGCAGAGCTTACAAAACTGCCTATCATTTGTAGTTGTCAAATGGCATGTGCTTTTCTTCTCCTTCTGTTTGTTCTTGCATCTGTCCTGCCCCAAATCTGAATGCTGTCAGAGAACTAAAGAATATGATCTGTCATGCTAACACAACCAGTTTCTTTCCTTCAGAAGCAGGTTAATCTTACACAGAGATAACAGTATAAACTTTAGTTCTGTATTTTGGTTTGAAAGTCTCAGTGAGCTGTGGGACAGAGGTGGCTTGGCACCTGAATAAGAGTGAAAATACAGATGGAGCAGGAGGCAAGGTGGGAGGCCAGGAAGCTCTGGACTGACAGGGATCAGGGTAAGGATGGTGTTCAGCAAAGAGAGAGGGCACTATGCTGGTGGGGGTTAGAGAAGGTTCCAGAAATTGAAATCCACAAGGTGAAATGGTGTTTGTCTCCATTGTCCAGTCTTTATCCTCAGAATTCTATGCTGGTTCACCACTAAAAAGGAAAAACTTAACCCTTATTTTTGTAGCCCCACCCCCATGCCCCAAGACAGGAAGATATGGGCATGTATGAGACAACTGCAAAATTACAAGTATGTATTTTGGTGCTTTGGTGCATCCATTTTCTGGCTCCCTCTGAGAGGTCATCCTCACTGTTCTGCATCTACATTTTCATCTGTCCCACTTTGTTCAGAAGTTGATCCCTAAGCCTCTGACCTAAACTGTTCTATGTTGATGGATTGTTGCAAACCCTTCTTCCCCCAGGTGCTTTCCCAGACAGGGAAGATCCACCACGAGGTGTGCTCCTTCTAGGACTGAGGGAACTAGAAAATACAGCTGGGGGATTGTTTTCCTTTTTCCCAGCACATTTTTCTAGTTTTTCCTCTGTAAGTTCTTTGTGCTACAGGACCCATTGGATGCTGTTGAAGCTAGTGCTTAACCATAGGAATAATTAGTTTGGATACTGGACACCACAGTAAACTGTATTTAAGCAAGCTAGGAAACTGGAAAGGTTGTTTTGTATCTGGAGACAAGCTCCGCAAATCAGGTTTGTTTTCAACAGCAAATATTATGCAAATATCCTCTGTATTTTCTTTTTTAAAAATTCCCAGCTCCTCTCTTACCTGAAGTGAGTATGTCCTTAGCTGCAAAGCTGCATTCTGCACTTGTGTGTGCATTCTCTGCCATTGCATTTGGAAGAGAATGATCTGGAAGAAAGTGAGAGGCAGACTTTAGAAGCAGAGGTCAGACTGACCTTTCCTGGTGTCTGAGCTATCCTTGCTCCAATGTACTGTTAGAGCAGTAATTGAATGGATCTCACAGTGAATAATAGGAAGTGAATCATGCTTTTTAAATTTTTTTAAACTCTACACCAGCCTGAGAAGAAATTAATCTGGCAGAAGTTTCATGTATTGCCTTTTTCCCTTTCTCCTAAGTTTCTGCCTCCCATGATTACCATGACAGGGCATAAAAATATGAAAGATGAGGGAATCCTTCTGAGCTCCTGTTGTGCATGCTGCACATTGAGAGCATGGCAGCCCCACCTGGTGAAGTGGAGTGCATTGAGAGGGAGTGGCTGTGAGCAGTTATGGGGACAGGTGTGCTGGAACAGGTGACTGCACAGCCCTGCTTCCCTGCTCTTGAAATTATCTCATCCTATCCGAAGCACTGCATAGTTCAGAACTGCAGAGAAAAATGGGTATTTTTCTGTTAAAGTTTGACCTCATTTTGGGGGAAGAGACAGGGAGAAAAAGGAGATTGATTTAGCCTCTTTGTATCTGCCATATGCTGAGGGAGCACTAGTCTGCACCTGTGAGGTGGCAGAGCTTGAAGGATGTGAAGCCTGAGTTGGTGGAGTGATGGGGGGGAAGGGATGGAGGCTTTAAAACAATTTGTTTAGGAAGCCCGTGCAACATGTTGCACTGAGGGGTTAATCTAATTTTATCTGTGTTACTTGTTTACTGAATCATTTGGTGTGGTCCTATTTATCTTCAGGATAGTGTACTATGGAGAGTGTTTTTTTAGCACTACTGGAAAGTGGTTACATGCTCAGAGGCTGTTTCACAGCCAGCAGTAAGAGCTGATGTGGTCAGACAGATGATATTAGCCTCACATTTTCAAACTTCTGCCTTGGTTTTTAAATGTACAAATCAGTGGAAACTGTAGAGCTAAGTGTTTGAGAGCTAGTGTTGAAATCTTCAGGATTATATGTTTTAAGTCAGCAAAAGGAATTTGCTTCATGAATGCTGGACCATCATGCTTGAAATAAGCAAACAGGAAGGAATCATCAAATAGATGATTGGGATGTGCTGGGTACCATGGTGACAAGGACGGCATAAATGTTTCACTTCAAGTCATTAGCTGCAGAATTCCTGGAGTGTGCAAGGCTTTTCCAAATAAATAGAACTTCTAAGGAGAAATAGTTTAAAAGGCAACTGTTAAGGGGCCTTATTAAAAAAACATGAGTATATTAACTCATATTTGTCCTTAAATGATGAAAGGTATAACTGGAACGTGGAGCAGGGTGTCTCAGCAGCAGCCTTCCTGGGCTGGGATTGCAGATAGATTCATATCTGATCCTGAAGGAAGGGAATTTGGTACTTGCAGAGGTTGAGGCTGTCATGGGCTGTGGCTGCCTACAGAGTAACCCAAGAAACAGGGCAGCTCAGTGTTAGTTATATTTCACTGATGCTGCTGCTGCTGGGGGTAATATTTCCTTGCAGGAGTTTGTCAATGCAGAGCTATTTTCAGGAGCAATGTGCTAGAAATTGCACACCGAGCCAAAGTCAGTAAGGTAATAAGCAGATAATAGGTCTTTCAAGTGGTCCAGTTTACCCTTTACTTTTCCTGTTCCATCTAAAATAAAAAATAAAAAATGAAAGAATCATTGTATCTGATTGAGGGGAGATTAAAGGCCTTGAGAGTTTTTCTCCTTAGCAGAGAGATATCTTTTTTGATTCTGTACAGTGTAGTTTTCAAAATGAGGACTTTATTGCTCCTATTGCCATGTTATTTTTCAAAGTGGGTGCACATAACTTTTGAAAAGCTAGGATTTCACAAAATACCTTCATTTGGTCCATTAATGAAACTTTGATTAGTCAAATAAGCTTTGTGCTACCTTTCTACAGACTTCTCTGAGTTGTAGAATTGGATGCTCCCCTAGGTGCATCTTTACTGAGTTTCCACCTTGCTGAGGACAGGTCTAAACACTGTGGTGCCAAACTGTTGTGAGCTTTGCACTGCAAGAATGGCAAAAGCCAAAGGGGTGCACTGAGCCACGTCCCAGATGGTTCAGGTGCATTTCTATTCAGTGCTACAGGTGGGCCATGAAGTGGTACCCACTGATAACACCTGAAATATCACTCATTCTGCATTAGGGGTGACAGCAGCTTTTTAAAGTAACACAAAACTGTGGTGAGAGAATGCCTGTGTGTGTATAGACGTGTATACATGAAATACATGAGAGTGTATTAATTTTCTTGTTTCGTGTGTGTCTGCATCTGTGATTAATGATGATATTTCTCAGAGATTTCTGGCTTTTCTGTAAGCAAGGTTTGTGTCAGGAAAGTGTTGTAGTCTTTGGGGATAAAATTTTAGTTTTAGAAATCTCTAATTTTAGAAGTTCCTGAAAGTGCAGCAAAAGGTACAGGTTGGGAGATATCAGGAGCTTGCACCCTGGCAGATGAAACTGATGGTTTTGCTGTAGCACATTCAAGGTAACAGTGCAAAAGAATACAATGGAAAATGGAGAGGGAGCAGCATGGAGGAGGACACTGCTCCAAGCTTGAACTAACACACTATCACTTGTGCTGCTGAAAGTTTTCCTCACAGGGGTGATACTGTCTATCAGGAAAATAACCAGAATTTTGCGTGGACTGGAAAAAGTGCAGTGGCTGTTAGAAAAGCTCAAAAGAGTACATATTCAACATCAAAAATAGGAGAATAAATCACAGTGTTGACAGGGGACCATAAAAATATTATGAAGAAAGGAGCAGCTACTTTTTGGCTGACCCAATGTACAGACATTAAAGTCTTCAGGGAAGAGAATGGAGAAACTGCATGTACAGTTCAAGCAGAGAGAAGGGGATGAAAGGAATACCACATGGGGAGGATACTGGAAGATGGGATAGCATTTGAGCAGGCCAGAAATGTTAAGGCTTGTCTGCAGAAAAATGTCTTATTAGAATATGCCAATTTGATTAAATTTATGAGTATGTATCACTTTGAATAGCAAATTCTCTTACACTCTTATTCTAGGCAAAATGACAAGCAGAATTTTCCAAGACAGCCTTTCCAAAGATGATGGGAATTTCATGCTCAGGTTGTTGTTTGGTTGGATTCCCTAAACTCCTATAAATGCTTATTGTGTGCAGTATTTGGAGAGAGAGTTGAAATGGCATTTAGCCCTCTTATTATGTTTGAACTGTGTATTTTGTCTGTTCTCAAATGTCTCATTTTGAATTAGAAAAGGAAGAGGTAAGATGACCTTTATACAGACAGAGGGTTTGCAGTTTCTTCCTACCTTAAAATATAGTGGTACTCCTCACTGATATTTATACTTGGAATTTGAAGAAAGAAAATGTAGAACGATGAGGTTGGCACCATAATTATCACTGATCTATAGTTTATGAGGGAAAGCAGCAAAGCTGAAATTGGAATTTTAGAACTCTGTTAAGGACTTTGATACCTTACTTTGGTGAGCTACTGCCAAATAAAGACATAATGGAATATTTTTTTTTCATTCTAGATTACAAGATATGAAGTGAAATAATCATATTTCACTCCTAACTGAATTTTAGTCCTACTTCTGAAGGGGAGGATTAATTTTAAATGCTTTCTTGGATATTTATTTCCTTTAAACTGGAAATAGCTTTAATTAAAGTGAAAACCCTTGACACTGAATTTCAATGTTTTTTTTCTGTTTCCCACCATAACTTTGTTTAATAGACATCTAAAACTTACTGGAGAAAAGCCATTCTAATTGCTCACAGGAAATGATAGCAATTCCTCCATTAAAAGTTCAGCCTCTGTGGTGAATAGAGGTTAGACTGCTTTAAAACGGTGCTTCATGATTTGCCTCTCACAATTTATTGGATGGAAGTGAAAGACTTCAAATAGATTGCCTGAATTACTTGAGAACACCCTGAAGAAGATTTATTTCAATTATTGAATTTAGATTTACTTTTTGAAAGTGCAAGTATAAAATCATCTCTCCTGGTCAAGTCTTTGCATCAGGTATTTGTCTAAAGTACCTTGTCTGTGGTGGTTCTTCAACACAGCAACTAAGACTGTCAACAACTAAGATTTACCTTCTTGCAGCAAGATAAGTGGTTGTAGACATAAAAATGCTGGTTAAAAAGTCCCTGGAATAGCTTGGCAGATTGTCTAGTGTGATGTTACTTGTGGATTTTTTGGACATACGTAGTGAGATTTTCTTTTGCTATCAGTTTACATTAGACTTAAACTGTATTTTAGACCTAACTAGGTCTGCTTTTTAAATTGAATTCTTTTTTGTAAGTATGAGTAACCTGAAATGGACCTTTGTCAAGCTGAAAAATGGGCAAAAAATTTGGTTCCTGTATAAAATCCATTCCCAGAACCTTTGCTTTCTCAGGCTCCTGCGAAGCAGCCACCAATTATATTCTGGTAATTGGTAATTTTTTTCTACCTGAATAACTCTTTCACAGCTAGAACTTCTTCCAAGGTCGTTTTCTCCCTCTGATAGAGTGGTATATAACATCTCTTTTGAGTAAGCTTTTAATTCCCAGCATCTAAATGATCATGCTCTCCCATACACCTTAGGCCATGCAGCTTGGCTTCGGCTGCATCTCTGTGCTGCTTTTCTGTCTTCTTCAGTTTGCTTTAATTAGTTATTGTGCAAGGTTTTATTAGTCCTGTGTGTTCTGTCTCAACTTTTTGTTTGCTGTTTACTAACACACCCTTCATCATGAATAATCTGAGATGCATGCCCTGGACATGGCAGCACCGTTTGCTCTCAAAAGATTGATTGTAACTGTTGAATCATAGCTTTGATTTATTGTAGGTCTGGGCAGTGACTGTGGGTGATGGATCATGATGGTCATGGTATTTCAGAAGTAAAGTTCAAATTATATTTTAAAAGAATTTTCCCCTCCTTTGAAGCATCACATTTGTAATCTTCCCATAGAGTTTATGGCAGCAGATGATTATAGTGATTGATTCTTCCAGGATACTATTAGGCCAGCTTTATTTTGCCAATATAGCTTTTTAATTAGTGGGCTTTTTTGATATTTTCAGCAGGAATTGATTTTTGAATGCAATCACTGGTAATATTTCTAATAAGACACTCTAAAGACTAAGTTCCTTCATGCTGGCAGTAAACAATGTAAGGAAATAGATTTTGTCATGGGGTGCAAATGGTTTTATTCTATCAGTCTGTGGATGTTAAAGATTTTTATATTCCTTAATTTTGTCTTAATAACTGAAACCTATCTACTATTTAATTTTAAAATTTAGTTGATGGTGCTGTGTTGATTGTCTTGTAGTACTGTGGAGTTGAAAATCCATTCCTGTTCTAAGGCAGGACAGGGAGTGGAGCAGCAACCAATGTTGTCAAAAAGCAAAATGTAGTGGATGACCTGTGTACTTCTACACAGGCTGGGATGAGGTCAGCTTTCTTCAGTCCATACACTGCTTTACAGTAGCTTATGGCAACACTGGCTGATGTTCCAGGGCAGATCTGAAATAGGGAAAGTGAGGTAAGACAAAAATACTTTTTTCACTTAATTGTAAAATATATCTGAGTACAGCACAGTGCATTGCCCGGGTCCAGGACTAGCTGCTGAAATATTTTTGTAAAATTCATTGTAGTACAAAAGGAGAAGCCATATTCAGCTTTTAACTGGGCTATGCAGAGATACAGTTGATGGACAAGGCAGATAAGGCAAAACTCTTGATGTCTGAATGCCTTTCCTCTAATGTGGCTGGCTTTGAATGGAATCATTAAGGTTGGAAAAGACCTCTAAGATCATCAAGTCCAACCATTAACCAAACACTGCCAGGTCCACAGATGCTTGGATGTTAATGAAGATAAAATGCAAGGGATTTC
This sequence comes from Aegithalos caudatus, assembly GCA_013389925.1. NCBI lineage: Eukaryota > Metazoa > Chordata > Aves > Passeriformes > Aegithalidae > Aegithalos > Aegithalos caudatus. The sequence goes on along the minus strand of WEIU01007886.1, from coordinate 322,793 downwards.
TGAGCCTGTGGATGTGTTTCTTAATGATCTATTTAAATTAAGTGAATATTGCTGCTGTTAATGTAGAATCTGGATAATTTACTCACTTTAAAGCATTTTGTCCTTGCAATAACCATGTAAAAGAATGCTCTAAATGATTTAGATGGGGAATGGAGGCAGAGAATACGGAATTAAATTTCAGGGTTTCATTTTAGAATAGTGTTAAAAGCATCCAGCACCTTAACAGTGTTATTGGGGAATAGAATGGAAAGTTCTGAAATTGTCACAAGTGTCACCTCTTTACAACATCAGACCTCTAAGTATGTCAATGAACATGATCCTGTGAGACTTGCCAGAAGCCAGAAATGAATAGCTTAAGTGTAGGAAGCCTTTGAGATCTCCTATGGTTTACTTCTAATGCAATTCTAAAGACTAAATAATTTTACTGTAATTTTTTCTTTCCTCACTTTTCCTTTTTGTTTGGATATGTAATTCCTCTGAGAATGAATCTTCTCTCATGAAGTGCTGACAGGACCTATCACTGGGTGGATGACATGCAAGTTAGGCTGCCACAAAGAAGTAAATTCATGATAACTTGATAATGAAAAAAAGCCCCATGAAGAGCATTGGCAAGTTATTTATTCCAATGTGTGTTGGATATTATGATTTTTTTTCAAGATAAAACTAAGTGCGAGTATATTGAAAATATTTACTTTTCTCCCAGTAGTAGTTGGGAATTACATATATGAAATCACTGTTACAGATATTACTTTGCATCATTTAGGCATTTTTAAGAGTAAAAATAGAATCTGGAAGTGTTCCCTCTTGTTTGCTGGCTCATGCCTTTCAGGATTTTTTTTTAAATTAATAATCACATGTAATAAATATACAGAATTTATCTTTGTAATGTTACAGTCATTAAAACTGATTAAGACTAATCACTGTCTGTGATATAAATCACATTTTAATCACAAGTTAAATTTTTGCATTTCCAGGCGTGTTGTTACTGGTGGTCAGAATACTCATCTCTCTCTAACTGTACCCTATCTGTATATGATGAAAGACTCAGTGTTCTTATCACTTAAATCATGGGTCTGTTCACTTGACAGCAGTTGCAAAGTTTTTCTCTACATCTTTATTTCCAGACCAGAGCCCAAGCACTTGGTTAAGGTTAATATCAGAATGTGGCTATTTATATGCATGATAATACAATCCCTTAGATGAGTAATAAAACTGTGTGTATTCATCCAGTGCATCAGATTTAATAAGCATTATCATGATCAAAGTCTGCTAGTACCAAAAGCTTCCTTGCTATTGCTTTCCTGATATTATTGCCTTTGCAGAATAGTTGGATGATGCTTTCTGGGATGGCCACCTGCAGGGAAGGGCATGTCAGCCTGACGAGCACAGGCTGATGAACACAGTTAGCTACAGATTATTCAGGATCAAAACAGCAGGGAGCTGTGAAAAAAAATCATCTGCTCCTGTATGGAGAGCTGGCATTTTGTCTCTGTGAGCTGGCCATCCCACCTCTATCCAAAGGGACTGGCTTTGCCTGCTTCTTTCTCCATCTGGAAACGTCAGACCAAGCTGTCTTTTCTGATCTTAGCCTCTGTCAGGCAAATGGAGAGGAAGCAGAGGGGGACGTTGAGCTAAGAACTTGGGCATACTGAGCCTCAGGGTCCATGTGAAAGGCAGGGTACCATGCCACCAAAGTGACAGGGGTTGGGAGGTGTGCTGTGTGTGCTATGGAGCCTCACCTTCCTAATTCTGCAGCAGTATAAACAAATAATTAAATGTGTGTGTATATATATATATAAAAGTACTGCTAAACCTGGAAAAAATGCCTCTTCTGAATGTATTTGTTCTTGTAGGAAATAATCCTGGCCTGATTATTATCAGTTATTAACCCTGTGCATGAGGTTGGTGCTGCTGAATCGGAACACTGGACCCTCAGGAGCTGATTGTTTGTGTTCCAAGTTACAGCCAGGTCCTACAAGGCTGTGCTTCTCCAGTCCAGGGGGTGCCTTTGCAGAATAACCCCCCCTGCTTCCTCTCCTTCCCTGCTCTCACAGCCCTTTTCCCTTCTCCTCTCCTTGCCTCCCCTGCTGCAGCAGCACTGGGAGGTGTGGGAAAAGCCAAGCTCCTGTGCAGTTGGCAGGAACTGCAGTGACCTTCAGGGACACGGGATGGGATTGTGGCACCTCTGGTAATGAATGCTATGGAGTCACCTGTAGCCAGGGCACTTCTGGGGTAGGATGGCCTGCAGGAGTGGGACCCTGTGAATCAGGGATTTAGGGACTCTCCAGCTCCCTGCCTGGCCATCCTCTGTGCTTGGGACAGCTCCGGGTGCTGTTCCACTGAACCCCTGAGGGGACCATGCTCAGTTTCAGACATCTGAAAAGGTGGAGCAGAGTCTTTTTGGGGGGAAGGGGAGAAGGTGGTAGACCATTAACAATTTCATGGGAATGATTGAAATGTGACTGAGGGTGCTCTGGGTGAGTAGATGGGGGCAGTTGAATCCAGAGAACTGCAACAAAAAAGTGACATTGAAATTTGATAACTGTGGCTGTGAAGAAAAATTAACTTTATTAAGTTGCCATTAGTTTTATGTGCCCATTGAAAACAAAATTATAAAATTACTGCTTTCCATGTAGCATAATCCATAAAAATCGTATCTGATCCATTTAATGAACCTGCAGGATACAATAACTTTCATTTTAACATCAGTTTCCGCTACTTTCAGTAGAGCCTAAAAGAAACAAGGCAACTTTAAGAGAAGCTTGACCCTTATGTTTGTAACAGTAATCAGATTATATGAAATCTATAATTAGAGCACTAATATGAGACATTCAAATTAGTTGAAGTACAGGCTGAAACAAAAATAGACACCAGACATCTGATGAGTCTGAGACATCAGACATTTGAGTGTGTATGCAGACCTTTGGAAAGTCTTTAACAAGGAGAAAGTGGTAGTATCTGTCTGAAAACAGAATGATATTCAACCTTGAGTGTTGAGTCTCCTTAGTGTAACCTGTACTTTTGACTCTCCAGTCGTATTATTTATGTAGAAAATGAAACAAAGAGCTGCTTGCATCTTTAAAGACTGTATTTGCAGCTTATTTTAATCTTTCCACTGACAGTATCACACTAAATCTGCAAATGCAATTAGAAATTGAAAAAAAGTTCAAACCCTTGTCTTAAATAAAATACCTTATAAAATATGAACTCTCATTTTGTTTTTATTAAGTTTTTTAATGTGTATATATATATATATAAATAATCCTGCTCAGATGGCTGTAGGGAATTGTAAATCAAAGTGACTATTTATTGCAATGGGAATAAGGGATAGATTGGATAATAAAAAAAAAAAAAAATTAAAAAAAAAGAAAAAATAGAAATTAAGATATAAAGCATCAAAAATGCAGTGTCAGATAAACATCACCAAAAATAATTTGCAGGACTGAATTATAAAATCAGAAAAAGTAAAAAGTTTTTGAACTGTTCATTTTTATTATTCTCAATTCGTTTTTGGTTTGTGGATAGTTTTGGATATTGTTTGTTCATTTGTTTGTTTTCTTTCTTCAGAACCAGGTCAGAAATGTAAATGAAGTGGCAGGCTTGAGGATACACTTCACTGTGTGTTGGTTCTTTCTTTTCTGTTCTTTAGTAGTTGATGGAAGAATTTGCCTCAATATTCCCATGGCACTCTTCAGTGTCCAGTTCTTTCATTTTCACAGTCAACCTTGCTATCTCTCTTCACATCTCTTTAGCCCATGGGACTATGCACTTCACTAAATCCACTGCAAATTTCACATGATTCATTTTATTCTTTTCTAAGTAGGTTTTTTTTACTCACTGTCTCTTCAAATTGTCATCAGCATACTGCAAAGTTCAAGAAGTCTCTTTTTTTTCCCTGGTATGTTTATCCTCAATTAACTAGTCTATATTAATTCTAATACTCCTCTGTTAGCTTCTGCACTTAAACTGTAGCATGGCTGCTCAAGGGAAATTTTTTATTGCTTGCTATTTATTGCTATAATAATAGAACCCTATTAGCCCCTCCTGCCACCGAGATTTAAAAATATTTTCATGATTTTGTTCCAATTTGTCCTTGTGGGGCTGGGAAAAAGACTTTGGGTAGATACACACACACATATATACACACAAATTATATATACACATATATACATTGTGTGTTTATATATACACACATCATATTTACATAGATTTTTGTATACATTCTATAAAAGTAGATCTATCAACATTGAGGAATCAATAAATCAATCATTGATCACTTCATGTAGAGATGAGTGGGGTCTCTGTAAGAGGAGAACTGGGGTTTATTTCACTCATTAAAGGGCAATTAAAACTGTATGTTTCAATCATTGAATATAAATCAGAAAAATTATGATTTAAATTCAGAAAGCACAGGAAAATGTCTGTTGGGGCTTTTTTTACTTGTAAGACTTAGTGATAGGGGGTTAAAGAAAGCATAAATCAGGATACTATTATAATATAAGCAGAAACTGATAAGCTGATATTTTTAGTATTATTTATTTTATTCTCCTTTCTATATAAAAAAAGAAAAAAAAAATGTTCCTGCTGTCTAAAGAATGCAATCAGTTAGCTTCTAAATCTTAAGAGCATAACTTCCAGCTCTCTTTTTCTGATGTTAAAGCACATTTTCCTGATCATTCATTCCACTCTTTTGAGCAAAAGACCTCTGTTCATACAAACACTGAGCACTTGTTTCCAGGGGGGAAAAAAAAGAATGTTTCTTTTTCCTGGAAACAGTAGCTAGTGTAATAAAGCCTCGGAGGTGGCTGGGGTGTGTGGTTTGGAGAATTGTCACTGGATATGCACAGCGGTGTTTCTGGGGACATGTCAGAGGAAATGAAGTGTGAAACTCTATCTGCAACCTCTTGCTAGAAGGTTTTGAAATCAGGGTGTTTCCAGCAGCTTACATGGCTGTCTCATTCCCTGAAGTTTACAGCTATATTGTCTCTGCTGCTGTAGAAGTCAGAGTAGTGCCATGTCAGGAACTGCTTCTAAATAAATCACAGAATATTTGGAGTTGGAAGGAACCACAGGCATCTTAAGTGAATGGCCCATACAGGGATGGTCAGGGTGAGAATGGTGCAGGGGAAATCTGTTCTGCCCTCTGTGACCAGGAACAACCTCTTGAAAGTGAGCAAATTGATTATATGAGTGAACGGAGAGATCTGAAGAAATACCTGAACTGGAATAAACCTCATTTTTGCTCAAGGGAGGAATTTAGAAGGGTAAAATGGCAAAGAAATCTAAACAAATAAAACCCCACTCACTGTTATTTTGCCTTCTAAAAATTTCCAGCTGGCATTCTTAAATGGCCTTTCAGAGATCTGGGCCGCGTTCTCCTGACAAGAAGTCTCTAACTCTGCTTCCTCCTGCCCCAAGTTATTAATTATATTAACCAAATATATTTCAGATGCAGAAGTGCTTGAACATATTATGTAGGAGCAGAGCACTATGATTATCATGATCCCTAGACTCAAACCCTAAGACAATTGAGAGAGGCCTTACCTATACTTAGTGCATAAATGAGCTAGTAGAATGAGAACTGTTAGTTCTCATCTGCTCCTTTTAAGATTAATTACAGTATGTGGAAGTTATCTTAAAGCTATAAGGAGGCAGAGCTTGGTGTCTTGTGTCCCCAGAATAAAAACCTGAGATTGATTCTGCCTGGAGTGAAGAGCAGAATAAAAGGTAAAAATAAAAATAAAAATGCTGTATGGTTCATCTAGAGTTCAAGTAGACTTTCCATGTCTTCATAAAACATTATATAGTTGATTTGTTCCTGTGAACTCAGCAGATTTAGATTTTTCTTCTGTCAGAAAGAGGAATATGTGAAAGTAATGTGAATTTATTAGCTGTGGCTTTAATATTTTTGTTTTCCTTTCACTGCACTGTAGCAATTGTGTTATTTTCTTGAGGAGGGGTTTCTGTTTTCCCCTTTCCAGTTTCTCCACAAGAATAGAAAAAAGAGAAGTCAGTAATTACGTTAGTCTTGTCTTTACCTGATTGATGGAGTTTGAGATGTCTGGCAGTAACATTATCCTATCCTTTCTGGCACAACATCTTGTCCTCTTCCAAGCTATTGCTTAATTTAAAGTATCTGAAATTAGCACAGTGTCTGCTCCTGTGAGCTATGTTCAGGTGTGTGGATTTGGCAGCACCCACCAAAGACAGAAGCACCTGCATGGTGTTGCTCAGCCAGAGATGTCCTTCACATCCTTTTCTAATGATGACATTTCCTCTGGTGACTTTTGGAGTTGCCTGACTCCTTTCCAGTAAATTACAAGACATTAGCTAAGGAATTAAGTTAATTAGGGGGAAAAAAGGAACACCTCTTGAAATATTAACCTTAGGGTATATTGGACTTCCTAAATGACCTTCAGATTAATGACTGTGATAAGTGGATAAAAGCTTGTCAGATTTTGGGGGAGTTGCTTTGTCTCTGAGTCTTACAATCAATTTTAAATGTACTGAGGAAGATAGATCTCTCAATTCATTTACCCATAAATACACATAAAGGTGATGCTATAGGAAGCCCTAATTTCATAAACATGCAAATAGACCTGCTGCCACTGAAGTAGACTGAGAACCCTGAATATTTCTTGCTTTTGGATGTAAAGTGTTGACTCCTCAGGTATCTGTTTACCATCATGCTTTTTACAGCTGAGTATTTAATGAGGAGACACAGTTGTCCTAAGCCTGCAAATATTTCTCTTCGTTGTTGCTCTGCAGAAATAAAGAAAAAAGAAGAATAAAAAGTTTACAGTACTCTCACAAAGGCCATATAATCCTTCATGAGTGTAAGTTGTTGAACTATTGGATTGTAGTTTGGAAAGAAGAGTTGCACAGGAGCAGTGCTTAAAAAGCTGAGAAGCTTTATTTGCTTGTGTTTTTATTGCTGTTTTGGGGAGGAATGGCTTCACATCCAGAAAGGTGTGTCCTGTGTGTTTTAAGTGTTTATCCTGATTATCATCATCAAAGGAATAAATTGCAGTGTGTACTAACTATGCACTATATTCATATGTTGAGAGATCTTGTACGTGGGAGGAGACTTGGCACTGAGTTTCCTCACACAGAGCAAAATACAGACTTAAATGTTGGTGGGACTAAGGCCTGCAGTGTCTCATTTTTCAGTTTGTAAAAATGTGCTTGTTTTGTTTTCAATATGAGGAGTGGAGAATCTTCTGACAGTAGTCCTGCTGCAATCTTCCACCTGAGAGTGAGAGTGACCACTTATCTTTTCAGTAATCTTTACTCATGTTCCTAAAGCATGGAGCTAAGAGAGGGATGACTGAGGAGGTTTTAGCTGATGAAAAAAACAAAGATAGTCTGTTTTGGTCTCTAGCATGTTGGTTATGTGGGCTTTTTCCCCTTCCTCTGGGTTCAGAGTTCTGCTGTTAAGAGAATAGATTACTTGTATTTGCCATTGTACTACAGTAGTTGTCATAATGTGAATGAATAATTGGCAATTGATTTTTTCTGTTTGTTTGTTATTGGCAGATTCCTACAAGAGGCAGTAATTGGTGGGCATTGTATGTGACATGAGCTTACTTTTTATTTTCAGATCCCTCTTTCTTCTGCCAAGAGATTTGTTATCTCAGGAGAGATCCTTCTCATCTTGCTTTTATCAGAAAACATTGAAGAAAAGAGGAGTCTACAATTGATTTTTTTTATCCCTTTGCATTTTTTCTGCAGAGTTTTATGGAAACTATATTGCAAAAATGGGCATTTTAAAAAAGTAGGAAATTAAGGAGGAATGTATATTTTTTTCCTCATTTTCCAAGTTCAATGTCTATATAAAAATGCTTTTTGTGAGTGAAACAGCTATTCAAGGAAATCAAACTGCCAATAGTACCGTACTCATTACAGCCTGATGGACATCATGTAACTAAAATAAAGATTTTCCAAAGGGTCTTTTATCTCTAAAGCTAAAAATATGCCCACTTGTCCTTGCCTTGCTGGCACGTGAGCAGATATTGGCCAAGTTCAGGAGGGGCTTGGCAGGGCAGTGAGCTCTGTGCAGCTCGGGCTCCTGGTGGGCTGGTGTCCATCTGGTGCCTGTGGTGACACAGAGCCTTACTCATAACTGCAGCCAGGTGCCACCCAGTCAGGGGGGGCTCCTGGGGACCAGGCTCCAGACAAGGACCAGGCTCAGTGCCCCTGGAGCACCTTGTGCTGAATGCTCTGGGCAGTGAGCATTGGAGTGAAACTCTGGCTCCTGCCCAAGAGGCAGCGCAGGAGATTGGAGATGGTACAAAATTAACATCATTAAGGATTGGTTGTGAGAAATCTGAGACTGGTAGAGAAATAGTAACCTTACCAAGAATGTTTGCTCAGTGAAGACTCCATCCCTGGGGGGTGCCAAGAGCTTTAGAGCATGATGGCCTCTCTGCTGTTTGTGTGCCCAGACACATGACTCTTATTTGAACCTACAGAAATGAGAGAAAGTTTCTCCAATCACAGAATTACTGAGTAAGCTGAGTTGGAAGGCACCCACAAGGATCATGGAGTCCAACTCCTGGTCCTGCACAGCCCCATTCCCAAGCGTCCCATCATGCGGCTCAGAGGATTTCCCACGTGCTCCTTGAGCTCTGTCAGGCTTTTGCTGTGCCCGCTGCCCTGGGGAGCTGTTCCAGTGCCCAGACACCCTGTGGGGGAAGAACCTTTCCCTGATATCCAACCCCAGCCTGCCCTGGCACAACTGCAGGCATTCCCTGGGCTCCTGTCCCTGTCACACAGAGCAGAGATCAGTGCCTGCCCCTGCTCTTCCCCTCACGAGGAAGTTGTGACTGCAGGGAGGTCTCCCCTCAGCCTCCTCCTGCCCAGGCTGAACACACCAAGGGACCTCAGCCTCTCCTCACAGGCTGCCCCTCAAGGCCCTCACCATCCTCATTGCTCTCCTTTGGACACTCTCTAACTGCTTTAGATTTTATATTTTGGTGCCAAAAACTACACACAATATTCAAAGTGAGGCCGTACCAAAAAAGAGTTGAATTACTATTTGCTGACATGTAGTTAACAAGAGCAACTAGCTCCTGTGACAAATATTTCTATTTTTTTAATACTGTCCAGGTGTTTATTGAGGTTCTTAGCTGAAAGGTGTTGTATGAACACAAGCAATAATTACTGTCACACATGTGAAAGAGTAAGGTCTTCCTGCCAGTAGCCGTTCCTCAAGGGGTGATTTAATTTCTTTATCTGCAGCAGTTTCAGTGCTGTCTCTCTTGATATCAGAACGTGCAGTATTTAAAGCTGATTTAAATGAGAGAGACTCACTCTGTAATCCATTGAATCCAAAAGGATGAGCTTCTGACTTCTCTGATGGACATTTAGCTGTACACACATTGACTCTCAGATTCTCAGGTGACTTCGGATTTTCTCTGAATGAGGAGAACCTTTGCCTCTCTCTTTCAGCTATGCCCTTTGCGCATTTTTTTTCTTTCAGGATGTTTTTACTTATATTTTCTTATCCATAGTTTAGGGTTGCTAGTCTTGTTTCTGAAGGGTGTTCTTCAAATGTCAAAATACAATAACCAAAGTTACCATGCAGTAACAGCCACATTTGTGTGAAAGCTGACGGGCTTACAGTCCCAACATCTTAAATGGGTACTATTAATTCATGTAAAATAATATGGCTTCAGAAAGCTGCATCTCAGCCCTGCAAGAGAAAAAAAGGTATTTTTTCTTAAGGTAATAGTGGATCCATGTTTAGATTTCTGGTACTCAGGCATAGTAAATATTAAACTCAGGAATTTAATGAAATTATTAAAATAGGTTTATTTGAAAAATATTTCATTTCAACTGAGGCTATACATTAGCAAAAGCATATTTTCTGTCAATACAAGCTATTTTTGGTCTCACAAGGAGATACAGCTGTTGCACTGTGTAGTGTCTTGAAAGGTATTTTAATATATAAACAGTAGTATTGTGAGAAGCTATTACAGCTCATTTCAGTGGTTCACCATTGGGCAAACTGTTGGCAATTATTGCACTTGGAAGAATCAAATAGATAATTTGAATAGAAATGCTGGTTCTTCAGTGAATTCCCTTTTTACATCAATTGTAGCATATGTCCGTGTTGTTTCCAACAGTAATGAATTTCCTGAGGTGCTTTCCCTTGTGCTTTTGAATGCTAAGTGTTAAAATCGAGCAGGAGAGACCTGTAGTTGACCTTTCATGCTAAATGTGAAAGGGCTCTTGGAAGGGGCTGTTGTAGCCTTTAAAATGCTTTTGTCCTTCTGGGCCTCCTGGGAAGCTCCAGTTACCTTCAGGTTGGATCAGCTGTTTCAGGTGTGAAACATCAATTGTGCAGAGTAACTTCAATATTTTTAACCTTTTATGATGAGTCTGGAAGCATCTGTTTATGCATGCAGCACATCTGGCTTTATGGTGCATTCTGTCCCTTTTCCATCTGTTTGGGAGTGAAAATAACCTGTGATTTGCCTCTATTCAAAGTAGTTTTTATCTTTGAAAGTCTGAAAAGAATATTGATGTGGGCAGTATGGAAAATTTCGGCAGGAATTATGAAAACTTCAACTTTTGATAATACAAGGAGTTCAGAGTAGAAGTTTGCATTTGGTTAATGCTGATGCTTGGATCGAAACACACGTGGTGGGTCTTTCTGTTTCTATGGAGAGGTGGTCAAATGTCAGTCTGGGATCTCAATTTAAATGGTGAATCAATATTCTATTCATTTTTCAAATGTTAAGTTTCTGATAGCCTGCTTTATTTTTTTTTTTTTTTTCCCCTGAAATGTCTCATTTCTTGCTTTTCTCTCGTGTCTTTGAGAAGGGGCTATGCAGCTTCTGGGTCTGCTTGGTCAGGCAGTGCAGGTGCTGGCATGTTAGTAGGACTGTCCGGGAGAGAAAGGTTAAATTGGGAAATGGGAGATCCAGTGGGATTCTGAAAATTCCCAAGTTTTTATTCTGGTTGTCAACTGATTTGGATGTTCCAAGCTTACATTTGTTTAAAGAAAGCTGAGCTGTCCTGTGGAGGAAAAAGCTATGGAGAGTTACATGGACCATTAGTGCATAGAAATAGAGAGGAACCACACCTGTCTGAGGAATTCCTTGCACTAAACTGAGTTGTTGGGAGAATATTCAAGGGAAGTATCCACAATTCCTCCTGGTTTACTCTCTGTGTGTCAGAGATGGGTCATGGAGTTCAGCAGAACTTCCTGTCTGGTCTCATTTGGTCCAGCTGTTCTTAGCTAAGCTGTCTAATAAAAAGTATCCAATTTAATTAATGAATTTTTTGTACTTGATATTATATCTTCTTGCTGTAATAATGACTACTTACTTACTGAGTTCATTTCTTTATTAAAAAAAGCAAAGCAATTGGTATATAATTGCAGAGGTGTTACTGTGAACTCTGGCATATCTAAAAGCATGCAAGAAGCCAAGGGTTTTTTTTTTTTTTCAGCAGAAAGTTCTTGAACTAAAACTTAATTAGGAGTGAGGTAACTAGATTAGACACAGTTTGAAACTGTGAGTTCTAATGCTTGTAAGAAAAAATTATCTTAGCACTGATTGTGGGAATATGCATGCAAAGACACCCAAGGTGTAGTGAGAAGTACAAGCTTGGGGAGACATTGTAAGAGCAGAGAAAAAAAAGTAGAAAATAGATTGTCTTAATATAATTTCACATTTGTACTTGGCTCCAATAAGTATTGATGTTCTAATATTAATGCAGTCATTTCTGTTGTAACAGGCTATGTTGTTGTACTTTCTGGTCTCATCACTCTGAGCAGTTAAAATCATTCTGTGAGTAGTTTAGATTGAAAGTTTCAGTGCTTGCTCAGTCTAATTCTTCTAGATGATTTGGACAAAATAATTCCCTTTTGGGAATATTTATAATAGTCTTCTTTATAGTGTCTGGAGAAATAAAATTTTGTTATTTACTGACTGAAGAATAAGAGCTACTTCTGAAGTATGTCCACTTCCAGTTTTCTAAAATTCTAGAATATGTTCAAATCCTTCAAGTAGGTTATTAGCAGCAGGGACACAAATATGGTATTTAAAATAATTTATTCAGAAAGCTGACAATGCAGCAGGGGTCTAATCATCAGGATATGTGTCTCTGTTTCTAACACCAGGCATATTATCCCTTATTTCTAATGCAAACTATTTCCAGTTGTGAGAATTAGGAAGAACAGCCAGTGTAAAGTAAAAAGAATAAAACCTACAATACTGAAGTGTTTTAGGAAACATGTTTCACAGTGCTTATGTGTTATCTTTCAAATCAGTGAATCCTAGAAATGTGTGTTTTATTCTGTGCCAAGAAATGAAATAATTTCCAATTTGAAGAGAATCAAAAGGACAATAAAATGTTTCTTTGAATGAGAGAGAAGAAACAGTATTTTTTTTTTTTTTCTGTTGGAGTTCAAGCATAAAGAATGCCTTGAATACCCTTTGTCAATTCTTGGAAAAGGTAAACTTATTTTTAGAAGTGCTTAAATGCTAAAATAATCAAGCAACCCAAGCCTACTTGACACTCTTCTCACTACTTTAAATATCGTCAAAATAACGCTCAAATAAAACTGACACTGAGGGGGGGAAAAAAGTGTGAAGTGTAGAGCTTGCAACCCGCAAATGAGAAAACACCAAACCCCACCATCTCCTGCCTGATCTCATTGTTTTTCACACTTATTTATTTTTCCCTTTTACAAATGTGCCAGTGAAAGGATTTGCGTAGGTTATTTGAAAACAGAACTCGGTGACGACACTTAGTGCTCCCAGGATCTGCTTGGATAAGAGTGACAGGGTGTGAAATTATATCCTGGTGCTTCTTTAGCTGTGCTTTCAGCTCCAACTTGGTGCTTCAGTTTGCTTCCAGCTGTTTTCCACCCAAAGTAAAATGTTTCCTGGCCATGTGCTGCCTCTATTTCTGTCAAGTGGGGTTAGGAACTGGTGTTGAAAAGACGATATAGTGCTCTTTACCTCCTGGAAATTCCTTTCTGCAATGAGCCATCCTAAAAGGCCAGCTGTGCCCAGCCACACAGCTGTTTCACACAGAAATAATAGCTTCAAGCTCTTTTGTCAAGGCCAAGAATCAGATCCTGTAAATTCATAAAAGATGAATGCTACAGTAAACTCTAGGAACTTTTTTGTATAAAAAAGATTATAAATAATGTAATAAAAATGAAGTGCTTTGTAGGTGACAGTAAGCTTTACAGGTACCTAATGCCACATTTAGTATTATTCTTTTATGTTTGTGTTCCAATCAACCAGCACAGTACTCAACCTAACCTCCAGCAGGAAATTATATATTCTATTATTCCTTATAGTTCAATAAACCCCTCTATTTATGGCAAGCATTAGTTTTGTAGTCGCAGTGACAGAATTCATATCTTAGCAGTGTGTCAAGGCTTTCCTTCCCTCTATGTAGTGGTTTTCCCTAAATTGTCCTGTTCTTCTGTTGTCAGACTGCACATGTGGTTTATCTGTCATCATTAGGAAAAGGCTCTCAGACAGAGGTTCTGTTCTCTTTCTAGTCACATGTAACAGAAGAGGAGCAAAGTCCATAAGATGTTTTCCTTTTTCTTTTTTTTCTCACATTTTTCTAGTTCCAGTTCCAACCTGCTGATTCCGTGGTTGTGGTTGACCCTGGTGTACTGTAAACAGACCCTGTTTCTGTACCGTGTTATGGATCCCTTTTATGAGAGGTGCAGTTTCTCTAGCGTAGTTTTCCTTCTGAACTGTTTGATCCTCTTCATGAAACTGATGTTCTCTAAGAGGAAATGTTCAAATATTGCCTCTGAAATTGCTCGTGCTGAGTATGCACGAATCAGAGGGGCAATTGGAAAATTAAAACATGATTATGTGATTTTCTCAGGCTACCACCTGAGAAAAGCAAGTAATTGTAATACTGAAGGCAGAGGTAGCTGTAGGTTTTCTTCCTACATGAAACTGGTCTGTTCTTTGTTCTAGACAGAAGTGAGAATTTGGATTGCTATACTTTGCCTACAAAGTGTAAAATGAATGGGGTCAAGGAATTATTTCATTACTAATGGTCGAGAATAACTTTCTAATGTTGGAATCCAAACTTTTAAATTAAAAAATCACTTTTAAGACTACCACAGACAGGAAATAATTGTATCTTAACACAAAAATCTGTTTATAGAACCCTTTATTCTAATCAAATTCTATGTCAACTGTATCAAACTACTTTTAGTGTTGAAGAAAATGAAGTATTAGCAGCCCTAGATTATGAGAAGTGGAAAGAAATTCGTAACTGTACCTGTGAATATTTCTGTTTCAGCTCCTGTGGAGAAAAGCTCAGTTTTTCTTTAATGTTGCATGGACTTGTGATCTTCTAAATGGAGGACAAAAAATGAGGGCACTCACATCCTTGTGTGATGTCAGATAAAATAAGACTGAGCCTAATTTATTATGTCTTATAAACAGATGCTCCTGCATATGGGTGTGCATTTGTGTATTTGTGTACTGATACATTTTAAGAAATTATTGCCCTCTTGGTAATTGTTGCAAATAAATATTTGTGAAAAAAGATTCCATTATGTAGGAACTTAAAGCTTTTCGTCGCTTCTTGAAACAATTCGCCTCATTTCCCACTTCCACCTTTGAATTCCCACCAAGCCTCCTTCCTTTTCCCGGTGTCAAGCAGGAGCAGGCATGTCAGCATTCAGGAAGGTATCATCACACAGTTCTTTCTAATTGCCAACACTGAATAAATTCACTTATATCTGTGAAAAGCTCACAGATTGTGCTTGCACAGTTGAGCTTGGACAATCTCATCCAGCTCAGATTTTGCTTTCTCACCAAGCCAGGAAAACTCGGAATCCTTTTCGTTTCTCAAACCAGAAAATAGTCCATTTTCCTTGGAGGAAAGGGAATGTAAGGGACTATAAAATGCCCTTCCAAGTCCAGATAGTCTTACCAAATGCATCAAGTATTTTGCACTTGTCTACAAGAATATTTGTAACTGGTACTTCATCAGGTCAGCTGAAAACGTGAGGCAAAAAACCCCCAGAGCAATCTCAGCACAGTTAATCTTCTGTAAACAGCTTTCCTTCAGAGGCTTGCACAAAAAGACAAGTCATTACTGAACCATGAGAAAGGGAATCTCCTTACTGCTTGTCAAGCACTGCAGTAATTTTGAAGGACTAAACATCATTGAAAGAAAAATCTTTGTGTTTTGTGTCGCACATATCCATAAGGTTTGAAATGGGTATAGTGATGAATGCTGTCTAATGAATTTAAATTCACAAAATCCAAACTTACTTTGACAACCTCAGTGAAATGCTTTAACCTGTAAATGAAAGTTGTTTGTCACTGTCATTATTTCAGCACACCTGCAATATTTAGCATGCTGAAGTCCTCTGTTGCTTTCCAGAAATGCCTGCATAACAATAAACCCCTTCCTTTCCCCCTGACTGGGGATTTTGGATGGTGAACAAGTCTAAGGTTTATGTGGCAGTGGGACAAAGCTGCTTGCCTAAGTTGAACATCAAAAGATCAGCCCAACCCTTGTGAGTGCACCTTTCCTGATGGTGTGGCTGGCTGGATGATCACATCAACTAAACCAAAATTAAAGGAGTCAGTAGGGTTCCGCTGTGGTTGGCACAGCCCAAGCTTAGCTTCTGCTATTTTTCATGTCTCTCTGCAATTCAGCTGATTTTTGAAGCTGAATTAATTACATTAACAAGCATTCTCATGTTTGGATAGAGATGTGAAGCTACTCAAGGCAGCTTGTTTTTCTTTTGAATCTGATATTTGCTAATTGACCCTAATATATTGCACTTGTACATGAGCTAAATTGGTGCGCATACATTGCACTTGTACACGAGCTAAATTCTCACAAGATGTTACTTATATCAGGTTTCACATGGCATTTTTAAGGGGGATAAAAAGGACTTCACATGTGTATTCTGTGGCCGTGAAACACCACATTTAGGGGTGGTGAGAGCCCACTCAGGTGTGGCAGCAGGGAGTGCTGCTGGCCTCAGCTGGACTGGGTTCCATCCTCTGGCTTTAGCAGTGCCCCAACCTGCTTACTTCAGGATTTTAAAAACCCCAAACTATCCACCAGCTGTTACAATGTAGTTTGTGTAGATTGTTAGAGTGACATTTTTTTCAGAGGAGGTTTCATGGGATCAGTAAATGTGCTCTGACTTATACAGTTCAGGTTCACCCATGAGCTGAAATTCAACGACAAAAGTGTGAGAAATGAATGTGAGAGGCTTCAATACTTTCTTACGACAAGTTAGACATTTTTCCCATAAAATTAAGGGTTTCTAAGGACATGGTACAGCTGTGATCGAGTCACTGCTAATTTTGATAGCAACCTGGTTCAGTATGAGCTTTGACGTTTTTCTTGTTCTAAATTTCACTATGAAATAAAACCTCATTTATTACAGACAAATGCTGAGAGTCATGAAGATAGAGTACAGTTTGAACAAGCTGATTTCATCAACATTCGTGAACATATAAAATATGAAATGTTAATACCCAATAATGTGGTTAAGGAAATATTTTTTAAGGATATATGTTTTCAAATCATCCTGAAGTTGAGGCACAAAGCTCAAAGGAACAGGTTTTGAAGGGGCTTGTTTGAATAATTTCCCTTCTTTGAATGCTTTTTTTTTTTGCCTTTTTTTAGAAACTAAAATATATTGTAATTACACTGGGGCTTTGTGTATTCTTTTATGAGTTTATGAATAAATGGTAATGCTCTGGTTAGGCAGGTTATTTCCATGATAGGGAAAAAAGGAAGTAAGAAGGAAGGCTGTGTATATTCTGGATATTGTATTTTTTTCTTGGAAGAAGCAGCTGTGAGGTTATAGAAAGTGAGATGTGAGTGATTTATCCCCTGCTTATTTGTCTGCTCCTGGATTTCTGCATTTGAGCTGTGGTGCTGCTGGGGTGGGACTTTGTTGTTTGTGCATTGTTAAACCCCACAGCCTTGAGCCTCTGGGAGGTTTGCAGAGCCACCCAAATGCATGAACCAGCTCTTCCAAAGAGTCTCTCTCAGACCTCAGGGAAAGGTCATTGGTGGAGTTTGCCTGTTGGCCTGCTCTATGAAAGGGAGCTGTGGAAAATGGCTGTTTGGAATAGTCTTCTCCAGAGAGCACTGCAGGGAAAAATGTAAAAAAAAAAAAAGTCTTTTCCACCTAATTAGTGCTGCTTACCTAGCTGGATGAGGTTGATGCAGTGTCTTTTTTCTGTTCTCTTTTTTAATTTTTTTTTTTTTAATTTTTCCCTTCTGTGTTACAGATATACGTGGACTACAGGGATTTCTTGACCAGGCCTCCAGACTGGGACTTGATGTATCATTACAAAAAGTGGACAGGAACATCAGCAGAGTATTTTCCAACCTTTTCACCACCATGAAAACGGAAGAGCTGAACCGCTACCGGGACACGTTGCGAAGGGCTATCTTACTGCTGAGCCCACGGGGAGCCCAGACTTTCATTAATGAGGTCAGTGCTCAGGTTTCTTTTCTCAGAATTCAGAAACATGTATTGTGGCCCATGTTTTGCCCTTTTGACACTGCTGGTCGTCTAATGTCAAATAAGATTGTCAGACTCAAGTGCCGGGGAATTGAAATCTCACATGCTCCATGGAGTGTTTGCTTTGTGCTTAATGCAAATGTGGCAACACAGGCCAGATATTATATAATATAATAAAATATACAGCTCTGTGGGGGGTAATTATTTTTGTCTGGTTATCTTCTGTATCAATACTTCTGTCCTGGATTTCAACTGCTGTTAACAAGTGACTAGAAAATCTGAAATAACCTATTAGAAATGAAACATAATGTGCCTGAGAGAGCTGTCTTTGCTGTGGATATCTCCAAATTTGTATTAAAGGGGCACATTATTGATCTTTGAAAGTTGAATCAAAGAGATTTTTATGAAATATGAAGTTGAAATTATATGTTTGTCTTCTTTTCTTAGTGGATTCTTGAAATCAGTGATGCTAATTAGGACAGGGAGGTAGCTGTTGGGCAAACTTTTAATTAATGTGCTGTGGGCTAAGTTTCAGCATTAATTAATTTTATCCAGCTTTCTTAATATTAAATAATGAATTATTTTACAGTGCTTTATATGTCAGAGTTGAGAATGAGAGCTTGATCCTCAGTTTAAGTTTGTATATTCATTAGCTAAGATTTTGTCAATAAAGTAGTGGTTTGAATTTTTTTTTAACTAACCAGGGATATGACTGAACCAAGAAATTAAAATGCGGATGGGACCTGTTTCCATTATCAGTTTTGCTGCATCAAAGCCTGTTAAATTAAAAAAAAAAATCAACTCAAATTAGCTCATTAGGGTTTTTTTACCGTAACAGCTTTAGTAAATTGTCCACATTTGTGCTCATCAGTGATTTTTAAAATAACAAGGTAAGTTTTATCTTAAATAAATGAGGCCAATAGGTAGGTTGGAAAAGACTAAGCAGAGAGATAAATTCTCCTCGGGTTTGTGCACACACAGGTATTTCCAGTACAAGAGTGAGGGAGTTAGGTGCCCTCAAAGTGTGTGCAGCTCTCCACACCTCAGTCAGTTGTTTTCAGAGATCTCCAGCAGAAATGCCCATTGCTTGGCTTTCCAGGGAGTCCTGACAAAGTATGCAGACCAGGTTAAAAGGAAATGTTTTGTTCAGACCTCAGCTGGGTCTGAGTAAGTTGTGGGAAGTTGTGTCCCCCTTGGGGGACAGGGCTCTGGGGTGGTTTGGTGAGCTGGGTGAGTGCCCTGTCAGAACCCTGAGGTGCTTCCAGGATAGAGGCCAGTATTGAACTGCATTAAACTCTTTACTACTCACTTCACCTTAAAGCACTGTGTATTATAGGCATTAAGACTAATGACCCTGATATATTTCCAGCTCCCTGCAGGAGTTTAACAGTGGGCAGAAATGAAAAGTAATTTATTTGGCAATCTTCCTATATTGAATCTTGATTGATTCAGAAAAGCTTTACAAGAGAAAATTTAAATCTTAGGAAGGAATTCTCAAAAGGCTTGAGATACGAGGTGCAGAGTGTAGGGGAGATTCTTTCCAAGGTAGAGACTGAACTTATATTTTGTGGAGAGTTACAATGACTTCAGTTCTTCAATATCTCAGTCAATAAGTGCAACTAATTATCTGCAGCACATTTTCAAAGAGTCTAGCTAGAATAACAACCTGCAGCTTAAATGAAATACGCAATTTATGTATTTTGCTGAAATGCGCCATTCACAATGTGTGGAAGTAAGTGCCTTCCATGGATTTACTGAATTCCACAGTTGGTATTTTATACTAAAGGTGCCATAAAGCTCTATACTGCCTGCTGTTGTTATCAGTCTCACTCTGTACCTTGAAAATTGTTTGAGGGTGGTTTTTTTTTTTCATTTTTTTTGGGAAAAAAAGCCCTCTGGAAAAAATCTAATTAGCAATGCTAGAAGAAAATGTAAAGATTTTACTTTTAGATTTTGCACATATTTATTTTCTTGTTTCTTTAACTCCAGTTAGGAAAAAAAAAAAGAAGAACAAAGAGGTTTTAAAGCTCTGTTTCTGGAAATGGAAAAATTAATGTGAAAAAGAGGTTTCTTATTAAGATTTTCAGTTTTGCTGAGTTGATATTTTGTAGTAGGGTAAAAAGTCTGACAGACTTCAACCATATTTTTGTTGAAATGTGTTGGCTACTAGCATATCTTCATGAAAACGAGGTGCTGAACACCAACCCTCTGGTGAAATGCAGAAAAAGAATAAGAACCGTGTTAGCATTATGAGACCTGAAATTAACAGATTTAACAGATTTTTCTTAGCATAAGTGATAGATATGAGCCATTGGAAGCTGGTACAAGATCTATTTTGCCTGGTTTGATACTGCAAGTGATACATGTTTCTACCTAGAAATACAGATCCATGTTTCAGTCTCATCATCTGTCATCTGATTTTGGATGTACAAAGTTAGGGGACTCTGCCACCTCATGTGTAAAAAAAACTTCTGAATCGTGGAAGAATTCAATTTCTCTAATTTTTATTTAGGCGTGGTTTTCATTTGGCTGTCGTAACATCTCACTGCCTTGTTCTGTCATGTGTCAAAGTCACTACAGTAGAAATGATTGACCTTTCATAAGTTTTATAGATTTAGTACTGTGCTGTGAAACTGCTTTGACTGTAAGAATGGAGAGGAGAAGGAAAAAAAAATTCAATGGTATTGCTATAAACCTGGAATTAGCCTTTATTCAGAACAGGGGTGGTAAATGCATTTATAAAATGTTAACTATCTTAGGTTATGCGTTAAAAGTGCATTTAGGGACTGAAGCAAACCTAATCTAAAGAGTGTCCGTCCTTAAACTGCTGAGAAAAATGTTCCTTTTCCATCTACTAAAATCCTAGATACTGGTCTCAATTGTAAGAGGTGTACGTGTGCCAGGAAGAAAAAAAATATTGAGAAGCTCTTGTAAGGCAAGAAGGAAAACTAATAATTCAGAAATGGAAGATAGAGCACTTTAACCTTTTCTGTCAGTTTCCTTGGCCCAGACACAGCAATCTGAGACTCAAAGGGGTTCTTCCTTGAGACTGAGAATTCACTTACCTCTTTCACATAGTGGATGATATGTTTTTTCAGTTGCAAGTAGAAGTATTATTTGTATGGACTGCTTTTATCATTAAGGGCTGTACAGTGAAATGAATAAATGGAAAAAAGTTCAAAGAGGTGACAAAAATGGTGAAAAGATGGGAGAGCACAACCTCTGAGGAGAGGCCTCAGGAACAAGCTATATACAGCCTGCCTGAGGGAATAGAGCTGCCAGGTACTTGAGAGGAAACGAGTGGAGGAGTAGGAGGAATTATTTAAGGTGATGGTGGTTGTCCAACAGGAAGTAATGACCCGAAGCTAAACAGGGAATGCTTTCTAACCGGGAGGTCAGTTGGACAATGGGAGTGCTGGGCAGGAGAGTTCAGGGAGCCATCGTTCTGCACGGCATTCAAGAGTTCACTGGATAAAACACTCCGGTAAATCAGGCTAGCAGTTTGTTCTGAACCGGTGTGCAGGATGTTCTAGGTGACCCAGGAGCCCTTCTGAAGACCTGCCAGGAAACATTGGTTGTGTGAATAAGTTTAGACTTTGTACTTTTTATATACAATCTATCTGAAGAGGAGGAAAAGGTCTTGTGGTTCAGCGCTTCTCAAGTTTCCTGTGGCAGGTGTGCGGTTCCTGACTTTTGTGGAGGGTCTGGTTTCTTAAATCTTCATAGAACACGTGGTTTATTTGGGATATGTATTTTAATAGGATTTATCTTATTAATATAGGAGATATCAATTACTTGATAGACTTTACTCTTCCTTCTTTGCAGGGGATTTATATATAACCTTTGCTTTTGAACACCAGTGAAATGGAGGCTGTAACCCAGTTGCATGTAGTTATTGGCTTGATAAAAGAAGGCATTTATCAGCTTTACAAAACCTTTAACTCAGCATTACTTGTATTTTTGGCAGCTTTGCTGAAGTTAAAAATGTTTTTGTTGAGGTGGATCTCTGAAAGTGCTGTAGTTCCTTGTGAGCCTGCCTTGCTGGTGAGCTGACTGCAGGAAGGTTATATGCATATCCCTGCAGCACAGCAGCCTGAAGCAGAGCTCTTTGCATGCCTAGGACAGTAAGCAAGTTTTAAAAAAGAGGACTATAATAAAAGAGAGCAGATGAATTCCTTTAAAAAATAATACAAAACTGCTGTATCAATGCGGCAGCGTTACGTGAATCACAGCAAGTCCAATTTGAGCTGAAGCTAAAAATTTCCAGTATAACTCTGTGTTAAACAGCTGTAATCTATCTCTCCCCTGTTTATATAATCTCAGTGTCCTCATTGGAAAGAAAAGACTTACCTGTTTCTTTTTTACCCTAGTTCCTGCTAAGTGTTCTGACTAAATCTTTAAAATAAATACAGATATCCTGCTTTTGGTTTGGGCTTTTGGGACCATTTCACAGTGATTTGTGGCCTTCCTTCCGTCCTGGTCACTGAAGATGTTGAGCTCCTTCCTCCCAGAGCACTTTCAGTTGGCTCTTGTTAGAGAACAATGCTCCAGCCTTCTCTATTCCCTTCTGCAGTTGGTGACATGCTATTACTTGACTGGAGCTGAATGAATTATTTATGGCATCTTGAACAATTTGCACCCACAAGCAATTGTATGAAATGGTTTTCCAGGGACATCCACTTCTCAGAATTTAACAGGAAAAAAGTTCAATATTAATTTTCTGGCACTTAGCACTTCATCTCTCTCTCTCTATCTCTCTTTTAAAATTTATGATGCAAACATTCAACATTTTACTCCGTATCTCTGTTTTATATGCAGTATATAAACATCTCGAAATATTGTTGAATCATTTTGGGAAAAAAATATTATGCCTCTTCTGTTTTTAGAAGGCAATTTTTGTGTTTAAAGAGCTGCTAGTGATTTGTGACTGCTGGTAACAGAACTGTAGAAAAAATACATTCTTCTTTCAATAGTTCAAGTTAAATTATGCCCACCTTATTTCTTCTAAATCCTCCTCTGGTATTCTATTTCTTCCTTAGAGCAAAAATCTTGTCTGCTATTGTTGACATTTTCAATATGCTAAGACTCTTTGTGCTTAAAGAGAATATTAATTATAATTAAAGCCCAAGCAAACCTCATTGAATTGCTAAAACCTAAGCGAAAACAAAGCCCTCCCATTTTGGGATAAATTGGCTTTGAAGCAAGTTTCTTTCCACTGGGCCAAAAAAACCCTCCCAAAACACAAACCCTCCTACATTTTATTTCACTATGACTAATCCAAGGGACGGGGGTTATTCTCACAAGGATCCCAATCATATGTCTTTGGAACACTCAATTACATGGATTTGTAGACACTGTAAAGAGGGGGGAAATTGTTGAACAAATGACTTTAGGAATTGCTTATTTAGCTTTGTTTAAACGACATTCCATTTACTACTGCAGGTAGAAGTGACAATAGTTTACAATTTTTTTTACTCCACTTGAATGTTGCATGAGATTTTGAACCTGAGTGTTGAAATCACAAGAGACAGGAGGCTTGCATCCAGTTTTGTATATCTAACAATAGCTGATAGCAGTTTTGTGAGCCTTTATGTGTCAATAGAGAAAAAAATACAGAAATGGGATACAATGGCCAAAGGTACACAAAGCCCTTTTGAGTCTAAATACTGCTTTACTGGCAGTTTTACCAAGTCTCAGTGTTGTCAGTGATGTCTGCTCTGAAGGAATCTGATTTCTCTGTTCATGTTCTGAATCTGATGACTGAGCATGTACACATCGAGGATCATGTATTTTTAAATGTCATTAAATCTGTATGTGCAGGAACCAGGCATTCCTCCTGCTCTAAATGCTTCATCCTCCATGCACTTTTGGCTGCTTGTTTCGTTGCAGGTGTTCAGATGCTATAACATGAGTAATTTCAAAATTTTGCTGCTGTCCACACATAAGGATGTCAAGTCTGAGGGAAACTGTCAAACATCTAGCTGAAAAAATTGTTAAAATTCCTTGAATTAGCATTCTTTTGTTAATTACTGATGTGAGCATCAGTAATTTTTTTAACAACCCTTTCTTCTCCAACCTTTTTTGTTATTTTTCACTTTCTCATCTAGAACTTTGAAGAGATTTAACCTCAAGATAGGGAAGATTGTAGCTGTTGGCAGAGGCTGCATTCATGTTTGAGTTTTTTTTTTTTTGAAGGAACAGGACCTATTAATGATTTGGAAACACACAAGTGTAGTACTAGGACACAGACAAGCCTTTAAAGCACTCAGTGCTGGCTTTTGCAAGAGCTGACAGGACAGGTCTTGTGGGCACAAAAAAACCAAGGCTACCAAAAATGAACTCTCCCTCCACCTATTCCTTCATGGATCTGTTTTCCAAATTATTTTACTTCAGGTTATTTGGGTGACCCCTTGAATACTGTGCAATTTAAAGATAAAGTTCTTATGCATTTGTATTTTTAGCATCGTGCAGAGTGGAATTGAATGCTCTGACATATCTGTGGTCATTATGATACATAAATATATGCAAAATGTTTCTCTGAAATACTGCAAAGCTCTAGATGACTTTATCATTCTCAGCAAGGATAATTTTCTGCAATTTAGGTATAATTTACCGGAAAGGAGATATTACTAATTAATTATGGATGATTAATTTTAAAATAGGCTCCTGCAGTTGCATTTCATCACTATACAAGTGTTTGCCTATTGTAAGGCAGTGGCAGAAGCAGCACAGGTACATGAGAAAATATGTTTGCCTTACAAAAATCACAAAAAGTAATGTCTATAAAAAAGCTATTTGCCATCTTCCATTTCTTCCATAAAAAAGCTATTTTGCCATCATATAAATTTAGTGAATTGTTTAGCTGACTGTTCTGGGGAAGCTTGGCTTTGAGGACTAGAAAATACATACTGTAATTACTCAGTATTAAATTTTTGAACTTACAACACCAGTGTGTACACTCTATAGGTACAGGTTGACTTGTTCCATGTTTCTAAGCACAGGGACTGACTTGGGAGTGCAGGACTCTGCACAATCATTTCTCCCCTAAAATGCACTTCTAGTCCTGGTGTGCTGGATTGAGAAAATCACAGATTCATTTTGCCTATTGTCCTAGAGGTCACAGAAGAAGGCCATTATCCTTGGAAGGGGTGAGTAATAATTGCTGATAATAATTTGCACCTGCTTGGCATGTTTTCACAGGAGGTTTTTAGCAACTTTTAGCAGGCGAAATAAAATTATGTTTACCCAAGTCTTATTTTTAGTTTCAAACTAATTAAAAAATCTCTTTAAGTCTTTACTAATTGCTGGCAGCACACAGTTTAGAGCTCTGTGTGAGAGAAGAGCTCAGGTGAGATGTACGTGGGTTTAAGTTTAATCCCAAGGAAGGCATCCTGGGACTGGTGCTGTGCTCCTCTTCCAGTTCAGTGCCAGGCAGGCAGCACCCAGTGCAGGTGTGAGGGTCAGCCTTGTGAGCCCCTGTGCAGGATATAACACTGAATGTTATATCTGTGCCTTCACAATTCAAAGGGTAGAGTTCCTAAAACATCCAAAACAGAGGGTTGAGGGAGCGCTGTGCAAATGCAAGGGGAGAGATGTTTGGGAACCTTGCTCATCAAGGGCAAGCAGTTAGATCTGGTTAAATTAAGCTTATAACTTGAGACAGTGTGGTAACTGTGCAAGGAGATTACCTTTTCCTGAGGCAAGGAGTGTTCTGTGTCAGAGGAACAGCGTGGAGTGTTGTCAGCTCAAAGTGCCAGGTGTCACTTCATTTACCTTGGTACCTTGGAGTGTGGCAAAGACCGCACAACTAGCAAGGGTTTAAGAGCTGTTTTGGAAAGGGAGTGTAGTCCTCTGCTAATAATTGTTTTTCCTGCTGCTATTATAAGTGGTATTCTTATGCTTGCTGTACTTGAGTGGCTTGTTATGAATTGGGATGTTTTACTGGGTGCTGTATGACTTAGCGTCCCTGAAGAATTTGCAGTGTGCAAGAAATGACAGAGACCTCTGTGGAGTAAGAGGGATTGATGATGAATGTTGTTATGTGACACAAATAGTGTCCTCATTCCACTATCTTAGAAATTAGCATTTTGAAAATAAAAGAAATTAAACTGAACTAAGGATTTAAAAATATTTGTGGAAATGTTTTTATAAACAGGGGTAGGTGAAGGACGTTGACACTAAGGCCAGAATCTTCATGACGAGTTAGAGATAACCTGAAAGATTGGAATTAAAAGAGTGCAGTATTGGAAGTGAATATCCTTAGTGTATCTTTGATGTGACAGGTAACAAGGGAACTATTGAAGCAATATGAAGAGTTGGGTGAAATGATCAAAGAAAGGCGGTTAGAGATCCTCTTTTCAGCAGAAGTTTCACTGAGATATGAGATGAGCTTGTGATTCTTAAGGTCAGAAAGATGAACTTGGAAGTAATCAATATGTAATATCATCAGAGCTGGGAAAGGAATTTCTGCATTACAGATGGGTTTAAAAACCTGTTTATTAGAAAGATTATGTCTGAAGAATCTCTGAGATTCTGGCCTTATCCTGGATAAGAAGTAAGTCAAAGATGACACTTGTGTTGTAGTCCAAATTGGCAGGTCTGATATTCTGGCTGTCCATTTTGAGTGAAAAAAAGGATTTTCTTTGCCTTTTGAAGGGATAGAGTTGAGAAATCTCCTTATCCACATAGAGCTTGTAGGGATATCCTGAAAGCAGTCAGTTTAGACTGACCAGAATATGAAAAATGTCTCACAGAGAAGTAGATCAAGACTCATCAGTTTATGAATGACAGAGGATTTTTTTTTCTATTTTGCTTTCTGGATGGAGTTAATGTAAAGAAAGAAGATTACGGAGTCAATGGGTGTGGGTCCCTCCTTGGGAACTCAGAAAATTTCACAGAAAGTGTTCCCTGGAGAGACTGTGCTGGGGTGTCACAAGAGGAAAACCAGGAGAGAGGTTCTGGGAAGAGGAGGTTTATCAAGAAGAAATGTGATCAACTCTATCAAAGGCATCTGCCAAGTCCAATAGGAGGCAGTAACAATTTTAGAGTGGCTAAAACTGTGCATGTCAGTAGGAACAGTTTCAGTCAAGTGAGGCAGGTGTTAGAGAGTCTGCAGGTGGAAGGGAGAGGAAGAATGGGGTGAGAGGTGTAGGGAGAGAGTGAGAAAGGACAGGTCTAAAACACTTTCTGGCTGTCTCAGGAAAGAGAAACAGGGTAAGAAGAAACCACTTTATAGGTATGTGGTGAGATCTTCTAATTCTTACGAGGGCAGCTGTGTGGAAGATGCCTTCAAAGGTTCCAAAGGCTGGAAGGCATTGGACATGTGGAATGAAGGACAGGCTGGCAGGGGGAGCACTTGTTTGGGCTGGGGTTTACATCACCTTTTTGGTGGGTACTGTGTGAGCTCCAGGGTGACTAATTAGCAGTGAGCTCTGTTTGTCTTTGCATGTCTTATCAGATGTCCCCCAGTCAAAGCCCTACACTGGTGGAGAGAAAAGAGAGTTTTTCAGGTCTTGGAGCATTTCCTTTGCAGTGTGAGGGCTAAGGGAATAAAAGTGGCTCTGACAGTATCCTCTGTGGGGAAGGACTTTGTGTCCTAAGGATAATTTCTGATAGTTTTCGTTTTTTAGTAATACCTTTCTGCTTAATAAGTCTTCATGCTGAAATTTACAGAGAAGGAAGTATAATCAGATTTCTGTACAGAGATTTGCTGGTTTTACCATTGTTTTTGTTCACTGCTCGTTCAGGGTTTTGTTAAGGTACGTTTTCATAGCTTTTATTCAAAGATCAATTTCCAGGGTGGATCTCTTTCTATTGAGACAGGTACCTAATGATTATTGTTACAGAACATTAAATGTGGAGGTAGAGGGTCATTAGTCCCTTTTTTACCAGCTGGGGCATGGGGTTACGGAGAAAGTAGGCAATTTACTGAGTTCACCTGAAACAGGGATTGAAGTTCTAAATGTCAAACCAAGAACTTGCCCAAAAGGTCATCCTTTCATTTGATACTGCAAGGTATGTCTTTGCCACCATTGACCCCTAGTTGTTTCATTTGAGAGAACTGATTGTCCTGTCACTCCAGTGATCCTTTTTTCAGACACGCAACCTTTAACCCCTACACGCTGTGTCAAGTATTAAAACTCTCTTTGAATAGTGTGCATTGGCTTTAGTTTCAGGTAAACAATGCAGCCTGCACGTACAGTCCTACCGAGCATTTAAAGGGGTACTTTAAAAATCTGTATTTTATTTATTGAATTGAGTCCTTTCATTGTTATGAAGTTATAGTTGCATGCACTGTGAAAGAGATCAATTTGTTTGGCACTGACCCATCCATTTAACTTGAAGCAATCAGATTTAAAAGCTTTGCACTTTATTAATGTGTGTGCAAATAGCAACTGGGTTCCAAGGACACTCTTTAGGAAAGCACCTTGAGTGATTGGTCTTGATATATAATTCATATTTTGCTTCCAGCTTTCCAAAGGAAAAAAATCACATTAAAATTATTTTTAGATAATACTGTAAAGGGAAAAAAACTTAAGCCTTGGCGTATGACAATGACTTTGTGTGTTTAATGGAAGTATATTGGCTTGAAAGTGTTACGAGTTCCCTAACAAGTTTTTCCATAAAATTATTAGAGAGTATAGAGAATATTTTGAGATGTAGATCAACATGCTAAAAAGTCCTCCAAACAAAACTCATTGCACACAGTGTTTATTTTCTAAACCATACTAGCATTCATGGTATTCTAAAAATCAATGTCTGTTCTGAATGCATCTTGATTGAGAGTAAGAACCACCTAGCAAATTGAGCATTTCAGCCTGGATGCAGTTATGAATTCTTAATAAAAGTGTGCAGCTCAGGACAGGCTCATCCCTGATGACTCCCATGAACAGGAGGCACCCTAACACTGGAAATGCCCCTGTGTAAATAAGGTGGTTGCAGCATCGAGGGCAAATAAGCAGTGGAACTGTCCAATTTGAAAAAAATCTGAGGCATGCAGAAGTGCTAAAAATAGTACCAAGGAGGCAAAATAATAATAAAAGGAGGACCCTAAAACCCCATAAAATTAATCAATAATTAAGTATTTAATAGAGCTAAATAATAGCTATTATATTTAGTGCTGAGCATGTTTGAGTAAAATATATGTGCTTATATAATATAAATACATGTAAATATAAAAATATGTATGTACTGTATGTATTTTATTTCTATACACACATGCACAACTTGCAGATTATACCATGCCCAGGTCAGTCATTTAAGAAGGAATTTGTGTGTCTGGAAATACAGAGGAACAGAGAGTAAATGTTTGTGTTCTATGCAGCTAATAGCAGAATAAAGATATTGGAGCAGAAATGAACCAGAGTGCAAGCTCTTCAGGGTTTTTGTGTTTCAGCTCATTAAGAACATACACATTTCTGATGTGCTTTACTGGTATTTGCAAATAGTGTTGGTACCTTTCAGTGTAAACTGCAGGAAGAACGGTGTCTTTAAATCCTTTTGGAATTGAGCATTATTCATGCAGTGCACTTGCATTGCTGCCCAAATGGAACAGGAACAGCATAGAGAAACTACCTCACCGAGGCTGATCAGCCCTGAGTTTTCTGTGAATGATGAAGACACAAAAAGTAAAATAGAAAAAAGGTCAAACACTTACTATGAGTGAGGAGGGGAAATCTGTATCCTGGCAAAGCACAGAGATCTCTTAGGAATCATGAGGAATGCTATAGTGTGAGTGATAACATCAGCCAGGCTTTGGTCCCAAAACTCTCCCCAGTTTAATGGTGACTTGAGCAGAAACTGCTATTTGTGATTTCCAAATGAAATTTGTGGAATGCTGCAGTCCCAGGTGATAAGGGAAGCAATCCTGAATGAAATGACTCACTGGCAGTGTCAAAGCATCAACAAATTTGTGAGTAACTTGAGGCTGAATAGTCAATTTTGGCATTTCAAGGCTGGCATCTGCAGAGGAAAGGCCTGGTTGGCTACATGGAATTAGAAGTAACTGAGAAGGTAAAAGGGAGTGTTGAGCTCTACAGTCTTAAGTAGGAAGTCTATGGATGTGTTTAAATCAACCTGGCTGTACTGGCACTTGTATTGCTGATAGCACCTGCCTCATCTGTCATGGGTATAGCAGTCACACTGATGTGGCCACAACGTGGTGTGCATAATCCTCATCTCTGGTCTGGTTTTTGCTACTTCAGAAAATGAAATTCAGCTTTGCTAGCTGGAGAATTTATGTCTTTCTCTTGTTCCTTTTATTTCACTCCCCTTTGCAGAGTTTCCCTTTGTGAAGGATTTAACTCACTACTTGTGGTAAATAGAAGAGTTTCAGAGATCCTTACAGTAAATAATAGTGCTGCTGATGTTCACATGATCTGCATGGGCTCATGATATTTAATGAAATATATTTGTACTGTTATAATTGGTAATCTAAAATTAGAATTAAGAGTATATATAAATCTTTACAGAGAGGTAATGACCCAGTTATGCCACGTGCAGGAGCTTTGCACAAAGCTCAATTAAATTCTTGTCACTAGGACCAAAAATTTATTAAAAAGAAACCTCTCCAAAACCACAAAAACCCACAAGACCTTGCTAAACCACTGAAGCTTTCATGCTAGCTGCTGTAATTAGAAATGAATACAGTGAACTGTGTTTTACCACAGCACTGGAGCTGTGAACATCCTCAGTGGCTGTGGGCAAACAGTTAAATCAAGAGACCAATGGTTCTAGAGCATAATGGAACCTCTCAATTTCCTCCTCTGGGATTGATTTGCAAATGAATACGCCTGTTTGTTTATTGGAATCAATAAGTCAAGATACAACAATTTTCCAAGGGCTCTGGATTTCATTGTTTAGCACTGTCAGTTGCTTGTGGAAGGATTGGGAGACCTGGCGGTGGAGACTTGGAATAAGAAAAAAACAACCCACCAAACAAAGAACAAAACATTGTGTGCTGGAAAAGTACTCTGGTACTTGAGTTCTTAAATTACTAAATAAACTTTAAAGAATAAGAATAGAGCAATGTTTTAATTGCTTTAATAAGGACAAAATAACATGGGAGATGTGTGCCACTGCTTTTGCTAATGCTCATTATTCACTTGTTAATATAAGCAGTTCTAAAACAGTTGCTAATCTTCTATATCAAGACTTGGGATATGGAGAATCTGTTTGCAGTAGATACATAGTTATATGAATATTTCAGGGATAACTTATTCCTATCATAGGAAAAGTGTGAGGATAAAATCCAGTGATCCTAAGAAATCCTAAGAGATCCTAAGAGAGCAAAATAACAAGAACAAGGCCAGCTAAGTGGATGGGGTAGCTTAGGTGACTAGGCAAGTCAGATGTTTGTGTCAGTGTCTTGGGTTTGAATCATCCATATAATGAGTGTTTGAAAAAACTTTGGAAACCCTTTTTGTTAAGCAACCAATTCTTCATTTATTGGAATGACCGGTTTCCATACAGTTTGTTAACGTTAGGAAGTAAATTAGTGATTCTGACACACTGCCCTTCTCCTGAGCCTTCTTATTTGTTGTTGTGCACATTGTCCCTCAGTCTTGTGCTGTTCTCCCTTGGTCCTGCAGAAGAATGAAGGCAAAGGAACGGGATTTGTCTTTTAAAATGCTGGGTAAACATCATCAGCATGTGAGACAAGAGTAAGAGAGAATGGAATAAGTGGAGTGCTGCATGTGTCTTGCCCTCATTCAGGTAGGGAATTTCCACTCATCAGTTGAATTTCCTAAAGAATGTCACAATGTTATTGAAGACAATCCCATGCAAGCTCCCTCCAGCTCTTTTTTGCTCTTCACAAGAGTACATCAAGTTCTCTAATGCTGAAGGGAACTGTATCAAAATGGCTGGGTTTGTGCATTTTCTGCTGCTGTTTATTGGCAGTATGGCTTCTGGAAAGGTTAAAGCAGAGCCTATCCATCCAGAATTCTGGCAGCAAAGATAGCCAGAGTTTTGGTGCCAGTCCCCTTGTATGAGTCTGACCTTGCTTTCCTCTTGGTCCTTGCTGGAAAGCTTCTCTGTTCTGAGACTTGAAATGTTCTCAGTTTGAGAGGTTTCCAAACCTTGTGATAAAAAAGACACTTCTCTTTTGCCCTGTGTCCCCACTCAGTCTCTTTAGCTCCACCAGGGCATGTCACCAAGCTCCTGGTGTCAAGGACCACAGTTAGGCTGAACAAGGTGTAGAATGGCAGCAAATTTCTCAGTGGATCTGTGGAAAGTGGAAATTGCCACTTTTGCACCAGGTCTGCACTGGGCTTTTGAAGTGTTCTCCATTGCTTTCTGTTCTGAGGGCAGCCCTTTTATTTGATGCTAAAACAAGAGCTCTAGAGGCACAGGTGAGGACCGTCTGTCTTTTCTCAAACTAGGAGTGTCTAGTCAAAGGAGACTCTTAGACATCTCTGTGAACAGCCTTCTGCTTGTGTATTTGTTGCAGTTTTCTTCAAAACAAGAGCAGATTTTTTTCTGAGAGCAAGAAAGGAGCTGCTTTTTCTCTTGTTCCCTTGAAAGTCTTCTAAATCATTTGGGAGAAAATACTTGGAAAAAGTTGACTGTGCATCAAAGACAAAATCAGATCTCATGGGACAGTAGCAAAAAAGAAAGTATGAGATTTCAGAATATAATGGTGAGGGATCTTGATGTTGCTTAAAAAATAAGTTCACAACAGGCTAAAGAGCATCAAGAGGGGCTGTAGAGTCACAGAATTTTGATAGAATTAGGGGAAATGCCATCTGCAGACTCATAATGTTAATATTACCATTATATCTCATTTCTTGAGTAGGTCAGCAGGATTAAGTGAAGGCTGTCTAAACAAGGATGAATTTTACCTTAAGCCCTCAGGGATCAATAGAAATCTGAAACTGCAGACTGAAATTGAGGGCTACTTGTTTTGTGTAGAAGACATTAACACTAACAGAGAGACATGAATATTTGGAGACATCCATTGATGTCTAAGAACAAGTGTTTCATGGGGGGAAGGAGCTCAGCAAAAATCTTGAACCTTCTGCTTCTCACAATTTGAATATTGCTGGAACTGTTGTTCTGCTATTTTATCTATATTTCTTTTATATAACTCTACAGCATCGAGGAGGCAAACTTATGATGGAAAGCAAGTGATAAATTTGGAGAGAGGATGCAGAGACTTGTATTTGTTTTTTGGGAGTTTTTGGTTTGCCTTGCAAGAATCCTGTTTGCATTTAATTTAAATATTTATAAGCAAATAGTGAATTTTAAATGTAATTCAATGAGAAGGGTTTGAGTTAGCTGCTAGTTCTGCCAGTAAATAGTAAATTCCCTTCAAGATCAGCAAATGAAGTATGATATAAGCTATTAAAAATACTACCAATAGAAATCTGGTTCATTAACTGTGTTGCTAAGGTTACAAATGAGTTTCTTCAAATTGGCAAGCAAGTTTTATATACATGTTTATGTAGAACTGAACTTCTGGTTTTGTGTATATGCTATCCCTAGATATAATAAAAGCATATTGACTTGGATTGTAGTTAAATGGTGTAAGTATGAATTTATATGCATAGACTATAAGAAAGACTCTATGAAAATAATTTAATTTTGGGGTTTGATAGAGAAATCAGTTAATGCAGCCAGTAAAGTGCTCTGTCCAATAAAATGTATGAGTTTTGTTAAGGGCAATATTCTGTTTTCCTATGAAATTTGAGTTCTGCTTTACCTTGTTTGGTCTATAATTATTCCCTCTCTGAAGTGATCCTGGTGATCGTCCTTGTTTCCCAGACTCTGCTGTTCTTAATAGTTGGTTTGGAATAATACATTAATAAAGTATAACAGAGACTTCCACGCTTCCCTTGTCTGACTGGATCTCAGAACTGAATGGATGATCCTTATTTATAGGACCAAACCAGGTTTATGCATGAAAATGCTCCTTTTGAGAAAATTAGACAACTGAAAAATGCTAGGACTTCTACTAAATGGCATGCTTCTCTCAGTGAAAATTGATAAATAAGGATTTGATGTTAATTTATGAATGATTTAAATTATGCTTGGGACCAAATCACACTTCCTGCCTTTAGATGTGAAAGAAACCAAGCAGCCAACACAGCCTTGTCATATCTGTATTGAGCTACCTAAAGGATGTGTGCAGAGAGCACCCAAGTCATTGGACAGATTTTATTTTACTCTCTTACTTCACTGTTGGACCACAGAGTGTTTTTTCCTAATGAGAAAGTTGGTATCTAGGTTATATTGAACTGAACTAATCTCTGGTTTCCCCTCAATACTTGTTATGTTCACTTGTTCCATGACCCTTTAGTTGTCCTGCCTGCCCAGAGTAGCTCGGCTGGGTTGTGGGAGAAGCAGATCAACAGGGAATGCATGGATGCAGGGTCATGTTCAGATGCTGCTGTCTCATGCACATGCAGCTTGGAACATTCTTTCAGGCCTTTCATTTGTAGTAGGCCTATGATAATTTCATGTTCTTTCAACAATAAAGTGCAGTTCAGGTGATTTATCTCTTTGTCAGTGAATGTCACAGGCTTTGCACTGTTTTCTTTATTCATCCTAAGAAATCAAAGGACTGGAGTGTTGACTTAAGCCAGCTTTACAATGGGTTTGTTCTGTGATGCTGAGCCATGTGGTTATTGTGTAAGAGAAATTAGGTGAAATGGAGCCCTCCTCTCTTAATAAAGCAGAACACTATAATTCCATTGCTGAAGTTTACCTTGTTGTGATGTCTTGGTTTTTAGTGCATTATAGCAAAGGTTTAGGTTATATATAAATTAGAAAATTAGTTAAATCTGACTCCCTGAAACTTAAAATCAACCAGTTTGTTAATCAGAGATAAATGCATTGGAAAAAAAAAACACAAAGTAATCTTACAGGAGGGAAAATTTAGATGAGATGGTGGCTCTAGGGCCTTACATAGCAGAGCCACATCACAAAGACCTTCTTTCTCTCATGTGTAGAAGAAAAGTAATGGTTATGAGGGTGTGAACTCCTAGCACTTGGTCTGGAGCAGAACACATCTTTAAGTAATGCTCCTAATTTCTGTGATCAAGTTTTTCCTATGATGAAACCAATGCATCCAGAGCTGTAGGTTCTAAAAATGCATATTCAGAAAGGGCCCAGGGGAATTCCCAGTGCTACTTTAGTCTGTTGTGCTGACTGCAGGCTCAGGCAAGAGCTGTAACATCTCTTACCCTTGTGTCCATACTGAAAGATTGGGGTTTTTGTCACAGCTGGTCAAAATAAAAATTTACTGTAACACATGGTTGGATTTCCTTTGTCCCTCAGACCCTGGGCATTTAAAACTTAAGATTTTCTGCCTCTATCAGGCCATAGGAAATTCTGCTCCTCCAGTCTTAGGTCTGTATGTTGACATCCACATTAGCTTGAAGCTGAGGCGGACTCTGTACCTTTTGCTAGGCCAGACTGCATTCATTTTCCAGGGCTAAGTTTTCATTCCTAAAAATAGAGTTCAAATTTGAGACCTTGAAAATCCTCCTCTTAACTCTTCTCATGACTGCTGCCAGGCTTCCTTGCTGGTGCTCTCAGTTCCCTCAGAAAGTGAATTCCCAGCAGTGCTGTAGTGGGGACAGTGTTCCTTCCCCAGCAATGGGCAAATAAGGTAATCACTTTTTATCAGTGTACTGTTTTTAGGCAAACACTTGCCAGACAGCAGCAAATAACTTGGTATTGACCAAAAGTAATTACCTCCTGAGAGATGTGGCAGGCTACTCATCCAACTGAAATTACCTCTGCATTCCCTGGAGTGCATAAAGCAATTGCTGAGACCCAAGGGATGAATCATTGGGGTCTCAGTGCTCCCTTCCTGATGGCCTTGGATGTCCTGGGATGGGTGAATTGATGCTTGGTGCTCTGAAGCCCTTGCAGTGTAGCCATGGCCTGACCACAGCAGATCCCAGAGATGTACCAGCTGGGAAATGGAATGAAATGAAGTCAAGCTCTGCTGGTACCCAGAACCACATGGGCCAAAGGAACTCAGGAGAACTGTGGAGGTAAACCGACATCCTAAAGTTGCTGATTGAGGACCTACAACATTAGATTTGCAATCACTTCCAAAATATTTATTATAATTAATTATTTTAGTTCCGCATATATGTTTTCTGCATTAGTGTCAGTTATTTTTCTTTTAAAGCTCACTAACTTATTGATCTTCATGATTTTTGTCATAAAATTTTACTTTACTTAATGTCACATGAGGAAAATGTTTTATTGTTGTGCTGTGAGGCAAAAAAGCAGTTCAAAGGCTGCTGTCTCTTGATTCTTTGTTGCTCAGAGTATTTCTGCTACAGTCATTTTATTAATCACCTTGCTGAATACGATTCTATCATTTAAGTTTTTCTTTCTACCAGTTTTCTTTGGCTTTTGAGAATTCCTCTCACTTGGAGTTCAAGTTCTTTTATTTAACATAGGAATACTGTGGCTTTGTCTGTGTTGTTCTGCAAACTGACCCCATTGGCGAGCTCTAGAAAAGACATTTCTTTTTTAAATATACCAAGAAATTGAATAAAGGGAGGATAAAGTATGTCTGCAATTGATCTAATCATAAGGTGATGAAGCAAAGTGGGAAACAATGCAAAAGAGTATTACTGGATAGAAATGACCAGAAGGAAAGTGGTATAGCACAGAAATGACCTCAGATAACTTTCTTAAACTCTCATCTGATTTGAGCTGGGAAGAGCATGCATTAACCAGCCAAAGACAAATTCAACCTTTCATTAAACACTGAGACTGTTTTAAATAACTCTGTAAAGACTGATGGACTCATTCAGATGTACTATTTGTCTTTGGGGCTTCTATCAATGAATCAATGTCCTTTATTTGACTGGCTGACACGTATTTAATTTGGTGTAATATATGATACATGGAAAATGCCTTTCAGTTTGAAACATTCATGACAGATAGTTGCCATCATTCAAGTTCTGCCTGTTACAATTTAGTTTTTTTCTATACTCATCAAGTTTACTAATAATGATTAAAGATTTTCTTAGTTACATTGTCTTTGACAACAGCGATGATTAAAGACACGGGCAACTTGTGGTATGGAACAGTTCACTTCTGTCCATCATTGATCTTCCTTTCCATACTATCTGCCAGTTAGACCTAAACAGAAGTATGGAAGAGCAAGGTTATTCAGCACATTTGAATGAGTAATTGATGAGTAGACATCAGTTAACCCAATAAAATACATATTTTAAAATCTGTAATCAAGGGAAGGATATTTCATGCTTATGGGAATATTGGCATTACACTGGAAATTAGATACTTGCAATTAAGATGAATAATGTATTACATTGTAATAGTACAATGGTAGTACATGGGTTTCAAATATTTAAAACTGACTCTTTATTTGCAGTTTTGGACTTTTTTGTGAATTCTCTGTCTGGTTATACAGAGATCCCTCCTTTTTGTATATTTTTGAGGGGGTTGGGAAGAAATACTTCTGTTTATTAAATATAAAGGCTTGAAAAATAAATGAGTACATAAGAAATAAGCCCCCAAATTTTGAGCAGGTCATAACTGATCTGGGGTTTTATTTCAGCACTGTGTGCCCTTGGTAAGTGTTCCTGAGCTGTTTGGCACTGGACTGAGCTGCCTGTTTTCAGTTCCCAGCTCAGTGGCTTCCTTGCTGGCTGACCCTGGACCATGGCAGGCTGTCACTGTGCCGTGTGCCTCAGTTTCCACTTTGTAAGAATTCACCTACATACTGAACAGCTCATTAAAATGTATTGAAGATCAAACATGTTCCTATGGACAGCCACAAGCAATGGCTGCTCTCTGCACCTCTGTTTAAAAGGAGACCATGCAATTCCTCTTCACACCAGAAGTTTTCTCCTCGGTCACTGACACAGAAACAGAGCTTTCTGTCCCAGGCTGTGGCAGGTCTAACTTCAGGAAATCACTTGATCTTGATTCTGTTTCTTCTGTTCACATCTGCCAAATAGGGATCATCACCTTCTTTTTAAAGTGGTTTTGAACCTATAAGAAAAAAATGCTGTACAAGAGATACAATTGGCTTGTGCTCTGTTTTCAACTAAATGGCCTGAAGTTGTCAGTATTTGGGGAGGCTTCATTAAGGGGTTCAGTTGTACTGGAGTAATGTACAAATATTAAATCTTAGTGTGTAAATGAGCTTCTACACCACATTTCTCTATTTCTTTTGCCACTTTGTAATGCTAAGTTTCAAAATTCAACATCAGTAATACTTCTAAGCCATCATTAACACTTCTAGTTCAATAGTTTCACAATGAGAAAAGTGTAGCTGTCTGGTTAATTATTTATATCCAGTTTCATGTCTTAAAACCCTATCTAATTTTTGTAAATATGCTTTCTAGCAAAATTGAATAATAAATCAGAATAATTTAAGGGTTGTTTATCTGAAGTAATAATGTGCTTAATGCATTTTGTTATCATTCATCATTTTTTTAGAGATATTTGAGCACTACTTTTGATATATGCATAAACTGTGATATATGTATGAAAGAATAAAATGTATTATATTCTTAGATGGAGTCTTTTCATATTAAATAGACATCATGCATGTATTAAACATTCTGTAGGGTACGTGTACTTAAATAATGCATATTTTTCCTTAGATTTTTGCTGAATTAAATAAAAGAAGAGCCTTAACCACACAGACTTTAGATTCTTGAGAAGAAAATAGGTAAAGATAAGCATATACACCTGTATATTGCTGCTTTAGGCATACATATGTGGCAGTTATTCTGCGGTCTTTGTTAATTCTGTTTAAATTGTCTGAGAGTGAGCTCTTAAGTCATAATACAAGGACATGGGTGCATTCTGTGTGTGAATGTATTTATTAGACAAACGTTCTAGGTGAGGATGTAGAAATATTCTCTTTGCCTTGAGGAGATTTTCAGGCTTGAATTTAGAAGAACACTCTGGCCTCTTCCCACAAGTTCACCAGACCTTACTAAATAGTCAAGCAGAAAATAATGATGTAATTTTCTGTCACTGTTACCTGGTTCCTTGGTGTTGTGTGTGGGGGTGGGTGTGTCACAAAAGGCTGAATTCAAATGGGTCTGTTTACAGAACATCCATCTCTCGAGCAGTGGAGTGCTGGGCTGCTTCTTGCACTGAATGTTGACTTGCCTCCTTCGGCTGCAGTTCTGACCCAGACTGTGTAGTACTTTGCATGATATTTAGACATTTCATCTGGTTTTTAAACCCATGCAATCATGCCTGTTTTAAAGCTTGCTTCTTGCCATCTGACTGCAGTGAAGTGGCTCCAGATCCTAAATTATTCTTCCTTTAATTTTACTTTAGCTGCAGTCTTGGACAGTGTTTGTCTGGCTGGGTGCTCAGGTAGAAGAGTGCTGCTTCAGCAGCAAACATGATCTTTACATGGAAGAGGTAAAATGGCTCATATCGAGATAAAACAGAAAAACAAAATGAATCTGAAGTGTTTGCTATCAAAAAAGGTATTTTAGAGACTACAGATGGGAAGGAAAGCCAACATAGAGCTAGTGATCAAACTGGGATAAAATAAATGACTGAGCTCAAAAAAGTATTTTCAGTGAAATAAAAATAATAATAACTTAAATGCCCTTCTGGATGATACCAACATTTCTGGCATTCTGTCTGTGATGGTGGGAGGAAGAGATGTTAGGGGATAATAGCCTGGCCACCCTCTGCTGCTCAACATCTCCTCAGCATTCAGCTGTTGAATTAGGAGTATTAAAGAGAAAAGGCAAGGATACTCCCTCTATATGTATTTATTTTTTTAGCCTCTTATTTATTAATTTGAGCCTATTGGAAATGTTTGCCTACACAGACTCCTGTAGCAACAATTTCTAGTTTGTGATGCAAGAAGTAAAACCCCTAAGGATAAGAAAGGATTTGCCAAAAGTGTATGGGTGTATGATCTTAGCTGTCTGATCCTGATGGGCCAGATGACTCCTGGCAGAAGGACATCAGTCAGTGTTTTTGGAAGCAAAAAATATAGAAATATTAAAGGTAGTGTTAGCCTGCAGGGTCAGAGTTGTCTTGGTTTTGGAAATATGTGGATTCAGAATATTAAGAATAAAACCCCAGCACAAGTTAATCATGTGGACATGGAATGGATTTCAGCAGTTTTCTGCCAATTATTGAATAAGGGCATGTTCAGCTGTGAAAATTTAAATGAGTTTGTAATTTGGAATAAATTTCCCAATGTGCTTCATGAAGACTACGTCACATTTGTTCATTTGTACTCAGCTACCACTGTTCATTTGTACTCAGCTACCACTTTTAAAAGTTTGTGGCTAACTCAAGATGAAAGGTCAAGAGGCTGATGGGTAAAGAAAGGGGTTGGCCTTTGGGATTCTGCTACCTGTGGGAAGATTTTGCAATGCCAGCTTTTTTGATGGATTGAGCTGCAGGTTGTTATCCCCATCTAGGACAATTAAAAAAACTCATTTAGAAAATAGTGTCCCACCTTGCTCATTGGTTACCTGGCCAACCTCAAAACAACTTTTTCATTGATTTATAGGATGTGAGTGTATTTCCCAGAATTAGTCTTAGCTTTCCTTTCATTTGTATGGTTTTTTAAGAGACAGTTCTTAGGATGGAGAGATTTGCAGCCTGCAGCTCTTCTGTAATGTTGCAAGGTAAATATCCTTATTGTAGAGCTCAACCTCCTGCCAGGAGTAAACTTTATGGCATTCCTGCTTTAATCCTTGATTTGTCTTTCCTAATCTTTTCATGGTGGTCCTCCTGTGTAGTTTAGTTCCTTATGGTTATAATTTTTCAGTTGCTAATGCTTTTGAGGCCTGTCATTCTTGTAAAATGGGATGATGCATGTTAGTTAATTAGGCTAGCAAAACCCTTATGAAGAAAAAAAAGAGAACAAAGGGAGTATACCTGGAGACTCCTTCGATTGCTATTAGCAGGCTTTGAGGAAAACAGATGTTCATTTGAAGATTTTAGAAGAAAACCACAAAGGTTTTTAATTTAGCTTTAAGTTGGAAGTAATACTTGACCAAATTAACATGAAGCGATAAAGAACAAATTTATCTTTTGAAATTAGGGCAATAATTTGATTATATTAAAATGCACCTCCCTACACTAGTAAGGCATTTAGATAATTTGTTCTAATAGCCGTTCTTTCTCATACCCAATGCCTAGAATTAAAAAATGTGGTCTTTTTTAATTTTAATTTTTTTTTTTTTTTACTTCCTTATAATATCATGCTTTCTCCATCCAAATTTGGAAATGAGAACAATGAAGCTGATAGTGGGTGACAACTTTCTCACTTTCTGCAGATAAACACATTGCAGGATTGGGATATGGCTGCTCCCAGCTGTGTTTCAGCTATAGCTGCTTTTCTGTCAGTGTTTAACTTGTTGGACTGTAAAGTGTTTTACATAACTGAAGAAGGACTGGCTGCAAGGAAAAGAAAAACTTCCATATGTCTATCCACTGTCTAAATAATGGACAAAATATTTATTCTATTGGGTTATTTCTAAGTGCCGTGCTGTAGTGAAGATGAGATAGAGAGGTATGATTATATCCTGTAGTAGTTAAATGGAGTTAAGTGCTTTCTTCTATTCCCCTGGTTGTTCTGTTAGAAATTCTTCTGAGAGTATATCACACTGATGGTATTCAGTGTTTAAAGCCCTTCCAAATGTGCAAGCTTATTCCTTATTTTAGCTTATTGTAGAATAAATGTGGTCGTAAAGGGACTGATCATTCACTGAAGTACTGCAATGGGTTAATTTATTGTAGGGACACATCAATGGGGTTCTCTGTCAATAAGGGGCATTGTTTAAGAGTTCATTCACAGCAGCAATGAAACAAAAAAACACT
>WEIU01007886.1:106130-281464 GCA_013389925.1 Aegithalos caudatus | reverse complement strand
TTTTTTTTTTTTTTTGGGGATGTAAACCTCCTTATTGGTATTTCAGTATTTCAGTTGCAGGCTCTGCACTGAGCAGTGTGAAAAGGGACCACTTGGGCTTCTGTTGAATCCCAAGTCTCATGGAAAACTGTAAACTGCTCTGCACAGATATAGGGGAGAATGCAGTACACAAAAGGCAGTTCTTGTGTTGTGAGTCTTGTCAAGGCATTTCAGATCTGGTTTTGTGGCACTGACATAGCACAGCTGGGGTTCAGTTCAGCTGCTTATAGATGAGTTACTTGGGGTGCAGCTGGTGGCCAAATTGCCAGCACTGGTTTTAACTGGGCCTGCAAAATGCTCAGCCAAGTTGGTTTTTTGAGGGGTGTGGGGAGGGATAAAAGATAAAAGTGTTACAGAATGCCGTGTATATGGAAAAAAAGACATAAATATAGTACCTGTATGTCTGTATGCTGGCATTTTTGGTGATCATGACCAATGCTTCTTTCTTGCTCATGCCTTCTTTTGGAAGAGTGTTTGATGTCAGCAGCCTCACAATGACCATGTTCTAGTTTTCTAAGCTTTTTTCCCCATGGTGATGTGTTTCTGCTCCAGAATGGAAGTTTTACTTTGTCTGGAAGGATGTAAGGACAAACGCTGTTCAAAAACCACAGAAGCTCCTGGGCAGACACAAGCATGTTTCTCAAACTGCCACAATTGGCTTTATTCCCTCGATTCCAGCAAAATTAGAGGGGAGTACAGGGAGTTACCCAGGACTGTTGGCTAGACCAGTGACAGTCACAGAATCAGCTGTCAACTGTTTCATCTCAGCCCAAAGCAGTAACTCCTAGATTGCCTTGCCTTCTCAAAGAAACCTTTGCTAATTATGTTAGGGCTCTTGGCAGACTTCAAGGACTTGACAAAAAGGATTTGTTGACTCTTTCCTAGAAGTGGTTTCTATGGCTTTCAGTGGGTATGTTTCTTTTCCTGATGGATCATGAAAGCTGCTACTGAGATAGTATTCTGCAGGCACCAATGTGTATTCTTTTAAGTCCTGTTTTTGATGCTGATAACTGAATAATCATCTCTGTTACAATCATCCTCTGAAAAACGATCTGCTTCCCACAGCACTCTTGTCAATGGATTCCTACATTTTCCTGTTGCAAGGGAAGCAAAACACGCATGCAGGAGTTACAGATACGGAAACCTAAAAAATGGTAAATACCTCAGTCATTTCAGGTCATTTAAGACCGAAGTTTGTGTGCTAGGGGAGCACTGCAGTGGTTTAATACCATCCTTTCCTGCAGGCTCTGCACAGGCATAGGGACTTCTGTGATATTTGAGTGTGACAGGGCACTGTCTTACCATGCAATGGATGTGTGGGTGTCCTCATTATGGAAACTTATTCAGTTGTTTATGTTCACTTTTGGCTTTATTGAAAGGCTTAAGCTATCATGGAGTTTATTGAAAGAGTGAACTGAGTAAATGGGGAGAATAATGAATATAGTTTAGTTTTTGAAATGTAACATTTCTCCAGGGATTCAGCTGAATGCCCTTTACTCCAACAAAATATGATGAGTCAGTCCTCATTTTTTGCATCAATTATTTGTTTGATGCACACTGAGCTTTTGAAAGACTGCCTTTGATGTTCAGCAGTAGCTGTGTCTGGCATGACCCTTGATGCTTCTTCATAGGTGGAAAAAATTTGGTTGTTAAAAGACGGACAAAATCCCATTTAAGGTCATTGAATGGGAGTTATTGAATTTTATGTTGTACTTCCATGTCCATGTGGTCATTTGTCTTTTAAAAACATCCACACAAGAAAGCTGAATATATATGCATTTCTTTTTTCCTTCCGTGAACTCTTGACTCTTCCACCTTGGTTTAGTCTTCTCTTTACAAGAAGCAGCAGCTTTATGGGGCTTCATCAACTGACATTAATAAACTGTCTTGAAAGGTTTGGGGACATC
Source organism: Aegithalos caudatus (assembly GCA_013389925.1). Lineage (NCBI taxonomy): Eukaryota > Metazoa > Chordata > Aves > Passeriformes > Aegithalidae > Aegithalos > Aegithalos caudatus. The sequence continues at coordinate 279,518 of WEIU01007886.1, read as the reverse complement.
ACAGATTTTAAGAATTGATTTTTGTATCATTGAAGTGAATTTGCATTTTGTGTTGACCTCAGTACACCAATATTCCTAGCTGAAGACAGCCATGTTCGTGACATGGCATAAAGCCCTGCAAGAGGAAATGGAAACTAGTTTCCATCTATCTGCCTTGCCATTAGATTAATATTTTTAAATGAAGCCATAAATTAAACATTTACCACTATTAAAGTTTTCTGGGTAATAAATCTGTGTCGAAGCATGTTGAACAATGCTGACACCAGTGCTGTGTGTTGTACAAAGACAGCATTACAAATAGTTGCAATTTCAACCATGTAATGAGGTAGCTACAAACAGCAAAAGCCCCCCCTCCTCTCCCCCCAAATACTCATTCCATTTCAATATGTCCTTGTAAAAATTATTTTCCCATAATAAAGACCAAACTGCCAACTTTCAAAGCTCGGGATGAGCGTAATTGAAAAGGATATCTAGTTTTAGTAAATGTACCTGTAATTGCCTTCCTCCTTTCAGACAATACAGACTAATAAAATTATCTGCAATAACACATCCAGATAATCTGAATGGAAAACAAAAAGATAATAAGTAGCTTCATAGCATTCAATTTATATCATGGATTTGTAAGCAGAAAAGTAAAAAACAGTGGACAAACAGGGTATGAAACCCCTGTTATGTTTAGAGATTGACAGCCCTATCTTGCAGCACTCATGAGTTGTATTTTGGAAAGTTGAAAATAGAGAATAAACATCATAGCTTCAGGTCTGGCCATCTTTAGGAGTTCATTCAGTACCTGATTGAGTCTGTCAGGAACAAGACATTGGACAAACAGCTGTCGGGCTCACTTAAAACCTCCCTGCAGTTTCTTCAAGCTGAGGTTCAGTTGAGTTTACTGCTATTTGCAAGCTTGTATGTGTAGTGCCCATCACTGCAAAGGTTGGTTCATAGCAGAGTTTAGGTCAAGATACTTTTTTTTTCTGTGGCCAATTTGTTATCCTCAGTTTTAAAATTATATATATTTTTAAGTGCACTTTTTATCTTTACAGATAATTTTCTTCCTGTTATGTTTAGGTGAGGTTACGGTGGTGCAGTGAAATTGTTTTGATGCCACAGCCACATCAGTCACAAGCAGTGATGTGGAAACTGACTGGCTCCACTGCTCAGGTTGTACTTTAATGAGGAATTAGTCTGTAGACAACCCTTGCACACTGAATTTGGATATTTACTTGGATGGAACTTCACCAGGGAGAACTTGGGTACTGTTGGGTGTCTGTATTCAGCTGGGACTGAAAGGTGACCTGCTGCATTGGCATGTCTGGTAGGTTAAATGACATCTCCTAGGTGCCATTTCCTACAAATGTTAAGACTTCAGACATGGATACACTGGTTTAATTCCAGTCAGAAACCCTTCAGCCTTAGCACTAGCACTTCTATAGCATTAATTCAAATTTATTTTTATCAGGCTTCTCTCCTCGCAGTTGTTCCGTTGTGTGAAGATCTGGAATGCAAAAGCTCCAGAGACTACGAATTCCTCTGTCAGAGGAATGCTTTGTTAATCTGATCTTTGTAAATGCTCCTGTCCTGGAGAGGGGCTGTCATGTGCCCACCAGAGAGGGGCAGGGGAGGTAGCCTCAATATTGTATGACCTGGCATAGCTGAGATGCCCAAAAGGGCTAATGTCTTCATAAAAAGAGATTCACGTCCAGGGTAAAGCTCTCTACTCCTGTGTCCTCAAAATGTTGGGATGTTTGTTGTCAATTTCAAAGTTGACACTTGAAATAAATGCTTCCAGAGCAATGCCCTGCCATGCAGGAAGGTCCTCAGGTAAGTGCAGGGCTTAGTACCTGTTGGCTTTTATTGAATGTGAGTCTCTCTGAATGTTTTCCTACTGCTCTTTCTGAAGAACTCAAGCCATGTTTATAATAATCATAGAGGGGTGAAAAGGTTACACACACTGTGTTAGGCAGCTGATTTTGTGTTCACTGGACTGGATTTGAGTGCGTGAAAAAGTGTGTGTTTATATTTGTACTTGAAGTACCTAGGACATAACCTTTACAGAAAACAAAACATCCCTAAAATGACATTTGTTTCCTCACATTAATTGGAGAGAAAGTTGTGTATAACACAATGCCAGATGCTCGCTACCATCACAAATCATTCCAGAAATAAAAAATGCAGGCATAATTATGTAAGGAAATAATGAAGCTAGAAGTTTGGGGGAGCAATTTGTCAGGTAAATGAATCTCAACATGAACTGTATAAGCATGAGCTGACACCTTATTTGTCAGAAAGCTGTTACCTATTGAGGAAGACAACTGGTTTTCTTTGCTTCTCTTCCTCCAATTTCCCTTATGCTCTTCCTTACCCAAAACATCCATCTTGAAGTAGACAGCAAAACTGAATATCCAAAGTGGCAGGTGTGGAAAACTCTGGATGCCACTGAAATAAACACTGACGGAGAAGGAAACTCTGACCCTTTTAGCATTAAAAAGGAATTTGCTTATAACTGAATGAGGAGGACAGCATAGCCAAGACATACTGCTTCTATTTTTTTCTTCTTGCTGAAACATTAGTCATTAGAAGATTTTTAAAAATGCCAAACCTCACCTAAGACCCAGCTGTTTATTGCTTTATTTCAAGTTCAGTATGCAGTTGACCATCTGACAGGGGAATTCTTGATCTGTAGCCTGAAAGTCAGATACAGAATCACTTCAAATTGAATCAAAGAATCTTTTAAAAATTTCTTTAGAAAGAAAAAAAAAACAAACAAACAAAAATACCCCAAAACAAGCCAAAAAGCAGTCCAAATAAATATTTGTGTTTTGGCCAAAATAAAATGTTTTCATCTAACATAATTCCACACTTCTATTTGTCATTTTAAACAGCATCCCATCCCTGCCCACACAAACGCATACACACTTTTTAAGTTGCTAAACAACCAGAAGGAAACAAGACTATGTAATGAAAGCATGTGGGACTTGTCAGTCTGGAAATTTGAACTTGTTGACCTATTCTAGCCAGATTTGAGGTAGAAGCAGAAAAATGAGGGTAACTGCTTTCCAACGTGTCTTCTGGGAGGGAGCAGGGGTACAGCAGTGTTCCTAGACCTGGCCCTTCACTCCAAAGTTAAAACCAGAACTAGTGTATCACTTAAAAAGATAGTGTTTGCCTTTTAGAATAAATGAACAAATCAATCCATAGCTGAGGCTACAGTAACATAATGCACTTCCTCTAAGTAGAGATGAATACAATTAATCAAAATCTTTAGCTCAGATGAATCCAATTACATTGGCTTAAAAATGTAAATTGTTCATTTGTGTCAGCCTCCTGGTTTCCAGGAATTCAGACTCTGGGAATAGCAACAACATGTCAGTTAAGCTGCTCAGAAACAGGCATGTTTTAAGTGACTTCCTGACATTTGCCTCTTATGTAAGTTATTATGTAAATAGGAAAAGGTTATTTTAATGTACTCATGAAGTACAGTGTGCTTGTCCCTGTGTTTGAGCCACATTCCTCAGTCCAGCTTCCTTGAAAGCTTGTTTTGGCACTTGCTGTGGAAGGGTGCTGCTGCTCCTAAGATCTTGTTGGGATTTTCACACTGCTGTGCTGTAGCTTCTTGGTGTATAATTACATGCTGTGGTATCCCAATCAATTCCTTTCAACCAAAGCAAAGGTTGCCTATGTTGGGTTCCTAATTGTGGATGCTGCTGCTCCTCTGCTTGTAAACAGCAGTTGCATTTTCCCCTAATTTCCCTAATAATAGAACAAATGTGTGGCATACTTTTGCAAGGAGAAAATGTGAATCTCAAATAAAAATGAGTATTTGGATCTGTGGGTCCGAATTTTTTTTAATTAAAAAGGGTAAATACACCATTTCTCAAACCACAGAAGTAAATGGAGTGAGTCTTAGGAAGCAGATGTAGTAGATTTGAACACAAGTGAAACCAAAATGTTGTGTGTAGAGAAGAGTACAGCACCAATTATTTTGGATATTGCAAAGAATAGAAGATTTTTGGAGAATAGAAAAATATCATCTTGAGAAATGAGTATAATGGAAGGTATTTTGTATTATATGGAACCCATTTCTGGAAGCAAAGTTTCGAGTTTTCATAGGCATATTTGTTAACATCAAGTGGCAGTATTAAACAACAACTAGAGCAAAATGATGCACACAGTTGTATTTATAGGGTGTTATTACCTGTTAAATATAATAATGATTGCAAGTTATTCTTAGTTACTGATGTCATGAGACATAATGTAACTTCTTTTGATGGTGTGCAGTCATCATTGAGGAAAAAAGGAGTCAGGGAAGAATCATAATTGGGAAAAGAGAACAAAAGTTTTCAGAATTATTTTGGTAATTAACTCTAGTAGAATGAGGATGGGAAGGAGGACAGAATCCACTTCAAGGAAAAAAGGGATGAAGCTGTTGCAAAAAAAGAAAAGTTGGGATGAACTCACCTGGGATCCAAATATTTTGAAACTTAAAAGGATTTCTTTTCTTTTGAGGTTCACTCAAAACAGTCTCTGGTGCATTTTAAAACCACGTTGTTAATTGTTTCTCCCACAATGCCTGACAGTCAGTCAGACTTTTAAATACTCTTTCCAATTACTGCCACAAACTCCTTTGTATTCTATCAGTACAATAAAGCAGTTTTAGTGCACCTTGCTCTGGTGTAGCAAATGAGGTTTCCTGCATTTCTCCCACCCTTTGTTCTCAGTCAGTCACTGAAGTGACAGTTTCAGAGAACCTGCCTTGAGGTCAGTGGGGACACTGCAGGGGCTCTGGGGTGTTACTGGTGAAGCCAGAATTTGGGATCTCTCAGGAATACGGAGGAAAGGATTGACACATCTTTATGTACTCTCCTTCTGCTCTCCCCTCCTGTGGAGGCATGAGTATTTCAGGCACAGTGTAGGTCTGACTGTAATCCATCACAGCTGCTGTCATTGCACTGGCTGTCTTTGAAGTGAAGCTTTCCTGTTAAAATGTTTTGGGAAATGGCTGGTGTGGCATTCCTGGGGGAGCTCCCCACGATGTGGTGGGTTAATGCTGCAGGGAGCAAGGGTCCACCAGGGCAAGCACAGTCAAAAGGCAGAAACCAATCCCTGGTTCACATCTTTCCTAATTTGGTGTTTTGACAATGTGATGAAGAGCTGAAAATTCAAGAAAGAAATTAACGATGGTGTAGTAAAATAATGAAGCCTAATTTCTTTGTATATTCCCAGGAGGGGATCGTGAAGTTACTGGCCAACAGTGAAATCTAATCATTGCTCTGTTCAACAATTAAGAAGTCTAATATGTTCTTCCTCCTCTGATTTGTTCAGAGAAGCTTAGGAATATTAATTACATTTTGATTCAGCTTACTCCTTACTCTTGGTTAAGAGGGCAAGAGCAGCTCTCAGTTCAAACTTCCTATCTGATTTTAACATCAGTTTGTTGCAAAGGCATCTGACACTTAGCTCTGGGCATTTAAAATTTGTTTTTTTTTAGTGTATATTGCAAGAATTTATTCAAATACAGGATTAAATGGGACACTGGGTACTTTGAGGTGGAGGCTTTGGATGTTAGAGGCATTCTAATGTGTTGGTGTAAAAAGGCAATCAGAGTCTCTTTTGTGCTTACCAAGAATGGTGTGAAGGAAAAAATGACCATTCTGAGCCTAAAAATGCATGTAAGCACAAAAAATATTAAATGCCCAAGATGGTATAGTATGCTCCAAATAGTTAAAAAATATCAGAAGCTGGTTCCTTGAATTTATAGACCCTCCTCTCCCTCACATTGTATTAGCAAACACTATTTTTATCTGATAAAAATATAATCCAATCAAATAACGTGCAAGATGTCATGCAAGGGGTATCTGTTGTTGCCTAGTATGTGCCAACATCTGTTTATCCCATATGGGAAGTTTTACAGCAGTCTACATAGAAATGATTTTGGTAACTGAACATATTTTGTTTCTCCTGACTCATTATTTATTTTAAGAACTCCTGTTTGGTATAGCAGCTCTTTCTCAAGAGCTCCTTCCCTTATTATAATTAATATTGATCTGCATTTTGCTTTTGTTTATGAGCTGTTCTCGCTCCTACAGAAGTTTAACTGTGATGTGCTGCAGAATGGCAGCTTCAGGCAAGGAGCAGGCAGTGGGAAACAGTTGAACATGGGATGGGGTGGATGGCTACGGCACAGGGCCATCCACGGTGGGGATTGGAGGCAGACTGTGCAGGGAATGTGAAAGAAATGAGCTTTGTTTGCTCTGTGTCACCTGTCTCAGCACCTGGGTTGTGATGGCAATGAGAACATTAGAGAATTTGTCCAGCACTGCTGGCTGGACCTTGCACAGGAGACATTTTCACTCCTCCCAAGGCCTTGCGTTTCCAGCAGCGCAGTAGCAGAAGGATCATAGTGCAGAGGGATCTCATTCCACGCCTGTTTTGTGTTGGGCCTTTGTCTGTGTTAGGAGTAAACAGAAAAAAGCCTAAGGAGCGTGCCAGGCAATAGGAGGGGAGGAGGAGGGGGATAGGCAGGCCCCTGACCCGTTTGCAGTGTCTCAGGCCGTGTGCCCAGCTGTGCTCAGTGCACAGCAGCAGCTGCACAGGGCTCCTCGCAGCTGGGACAGCTGGGCAGGGTGCTGCAGGTGTCCTGGGGACACATGGGTGCTGTCCCACAGGGACCCTGCTCGTGCCACCACTGCTGTGCTGCTGGGAAGGGTGGCTCATAAGCAGTGTCCCTCCTTTGCTTTGTTTGGCATGTTTCTTTTCATGTGTGGACACACGGAGCCCGTTAGCCCTCTGCAGTAATTTTCCAAGCACTCATCCTGCTGAAGGCTCATATTTATCATGTATGGATGCTTTTACAAGATCTTTTTATCTGTACATTTTCATTCAGGAGCAAGTTCTGTAAGAAAAAAATTTATGACTGTGTTGAATGACTGATTGATTTATTTAAAGAAAAATGCAAAAATCCATGTTTCTTTGAAAAGCCAACTTTTATCCCCTGTTGCCTTTCCATTATAATATAGAGCTTCAACTTACATACAGATGATTCCCGTGTAAGCTCTGATCATTTTGGATAAGTATTAGAAAACGGAAGCTGACCTTGAAGTGGTGACTGCTGTATTTATAAATGGAAAAGGATTGATTTTATACAAGACTTGAAAAGATTTTTTTGTGGTGTTAGTCTTAAAAAACACAACAAAATTACCCTACCAATACTCCATAAAAATGCAAATAATGTTCTTTCAAGCACTGTTGAAGGAATAAATTAATTTACATTATTAAAAAACGTAACTGGAACAAAATATATAGAACATAGCAGGTAAAAGCTGGGTGCTCTATAATGAGGAGCCAATTGATGCTTTATTACCTGTTTAATTTATTGTTTATATTTTAATTAAGTTCTTCCTAACAGACTATCCCTTTTGTAAGAACAATTTAATATGTAAACAATCATATCTCAAACCTTTAGCTGAGTAATTATATACATTTTAATTTTAGCTCTGGAGAAGTTTTAGGCCTGCTCTTTGGCAGAGACTTTCTTTGCTAATTGCTGACTGGAAATGTTATTATGTCAACCCCAAAACAATGGAAGACTAAAGAAAAAAAGAAATGCCAGGTCTTCAGAAAAAGAACTTTTTAATTGAGGTGAGTCTTTATCAATTCTATGTAATATAAATGGTAATAACTTTTGTGTGAGTGGGAAGATACTGCAAAGGATGAATAAGAGACTTGTAGTTTTGTATAACTTGAGCTGAGGAATGAACTTCAGGAGAACATTTGTAGTAGAGGTGCACACTAGAGAGTGCTAGCATTTAGCATCATTTTTATTATTCTGCTTTTAGCAAATTAACAGGAAGCTCTGAAGGCTTCTCTTCACAGTGTGGGCCCAAACTTTGAAATTTCTGCCCAGTGTTTGCTTTGTTACACTCACAGTATATGTAGTTTACCTTTTGGATTTCATTGAAGTTTTTCAAGTCCTGTTTATCAAATGTTTGTGGCATGATTTGTTTAAGACCCTTCTCTTTATTGGAGTGATAGACTTGGGTAGGTTTTTAATAAAATTTAGATAAGTCTCAAAAATTTTACTTTTTTAATTCTAATATTTGTTATTTATTCTAATAATTGTTATTTATTCTAATAACTTGTCAGCTAAGCTTCAGTTCTAGTAAGGATTTTGCCATCTAGCTTATATTGCCCCCCTATGAAAAGCATAATTTAGAAAAGCTGATGTTTAAAATGTACTTGCCTCAGTGTTATGAGTATGGAGGTAAGGGCTCACTGCCCTTCTCTGCATCTCAGCATTCTTTTCTTTCATAATTTCATCTGTGAGTTTTCTCTCCTAGTCTGAAAACTTACTGCAGGACCTAATTTATCTGTCTATAACTGCTACCCTTGAAGGGGTGGCACAAGAAAGATGTGCACACATTTAAAAAACACTTCAAGGGAGGGCTCAGCATCATTAGATGATTAAGGAGGGAGAACCTCCAGCTCACAGAGGATCCTGTACAAATGAGAGGAAGGGGCACAGTAGGTCCTGCTGAGGGATGTTTAAAGAAATTTGAGAGAGGGTTGGCTGATAGCAGTGGGAAGTGAAGCATCAGTGCAGAATCAGTGATTAAAGGGAGAACGAGAAACAGAGATCACATAACAGTCTGAACATTCTCTCTACAGGATGTTGGAGGGGCATCCCTGTCAGGGAAAGGGCAGGCAGATGCTGCAGGGGACAGTGGTGTGGGATCTCTGATGTGTGACAGATCTGCTCTGGGATGCAGCGTGTGGCTTCCTGTTTCTTTGTTGTGTTTCCCCTGTTATCTTGTTTCATGCCTCCCTCCATATTTTCCAATAAGTCCTCTGTCCTGCAGGGTTCATCTTGAGCATTTGGCTGCTCGTGGCTCTCTTGTCCTTGTCCCTAGAAGATCTTGTGCCTTTTTGTAAATGGCACGCACTCGTCACAGGGCAGCACAGCAGAGACTTGCCCAGAAGGTCGGTGTTAAACAGTGTCTCTGAAATAAACATAGGTGGATGAGGTAGCTGCACTTTTTTCCTCTTTCTGTTTGGCCTCAGATGCTTGCTATCTAATTACTGAGTACCTTGTGCACTGAACCATACACCTGGCCTTTTCACTGAGCTTGTAATTCAGTCACTGAATCATACTGACCCTTCTTTTTATCCTCTTTCTGATGTATTTATAAACTTGCTACCTGTACCTGAGACAGCAAAAATTATTCTATAATCTGGACTTCAAAGATGGTGAGAAAATTCAATTCTCAATGATTTTCTTGTGTTCTCTGCAAAAGTAAAGCTCATCTACAGCTCCACTTTGTTCAGCTGCATCACAGTAGTGTTGCATAAGAACTGAAGGCCAAACCTATTTAATAGTCTGGTTTAAAACAGAGCTGAACTTCAAAATTTGCTATTTATGCGAAGTTATGGGGAAATGTATATTGCAGGGAAGTGATCCAGCAGAGCAGCACCTGTCAGCATTTAGCTTGCAGGTGCATGTGCCAGCTTTCCATGTCACACACCGTGCACTGTGAGATCCCTGAGCTCAGCACTGTCCCTGCTAAACCCAGGAGCACCAGGTAAAATGCTTGGTTTCAGGGCACTGCTTTCAGTCTGGACACGATATCTCCTCATTGTGGGTGCTGCATAGAAGTGGTTTTTCCCTGTGTGTTAAACCTTGGGAGTGTTCATTACTGATTGCCCTTTTCTGGCTTTTTGCTGGCCACTGATGAGCTCCACGGGCAATTGGAAAGTTCTGTGCCTTTGGAGGTCTTTTCCACCTTCTTGGAAACACAAATGTATGTATTATGAAACCCCCCAGTATTGTCAGCCTCACACTTAGAGGTTTTTAGTTGCAGAAAAAAACCAGGTTAAAACAGACTTGGAAGTTTTCTGGTCAGTTGTAGAACACAGTATAAGTATTCCTTCTATTTCAGAAGATCTCAGAAAATATCCTAAGGGTGAGGGAGGAATCTTCTAAAACTAGAAGACTGCTTCTATTAACAGATATTTTGTAAATGCAAAATTTTATCTTTGGAAGAAATGTTAACAAATGTGTTGAAAATAGCAGCGAGTCCAAAATACTCCCCTGATTCATTAATTTATGATTATTGTTTTCCTTCTAACAGTGGTTTTCCCCATCACTTATATTTCCTTCTCCAGTCCCACTATTAGCCTGTGATTAAATTGATTGTACTTTTCTTTCTTGCGCTCTGAGGAAAAAAAAAAATAGCTCAAAGTATTCAGCAGTGCAAATCTGGGCACTTCATTTTTTTGTCTGTAGCAGCTGATCAGAAGGCGTTGTTGGCTTTTTTTTTTTTTTTTAAGAAAAATGAAGAACTTCAAAGGTTTAAAAGTGCATGTACTCAAACATGAAACACATAACAATATTGTACTAATGGCATCTGCTGTGGGTTGGACCCTTCAGGAGAAAAATGAGAGAAAGTCACTTGCAACCCCACATCAGATGATGCTCTCTGTCCTTTTGACAGCACCCATCCTTTCTCCTGTAGGCATTGCTGCTCTCACGTGCAGTTTTCCCTGGTGGGAATAGGCCCAGCAGTCTGTTCTGCCCTGGGAGATACACAGTGCTCTGTGTTTCTGCTTCAGGTGTCAGGAGCTGCCTGTGCTTTGCACTCCTAAGGAAAACCTTGGTTCTCCTTTGCTGTCTTGAACATCCCTAGATGGCATCTTTCTCTGTATAAAGACATCCTCTAAAGATGGTGCTCAGCAGTGATCCTTCTCCATTTCTGATTTTAATGGACTCACATTTGTCTCCTGGAGACCTGAGAGCTTTCTGTGATACATTTTCAGACCTTTTGGGATAAATGTGTGCCTCAGTCCACACTGCCAGCACTGCTATTTGTCATGGACTGCAGGGTGTCTGTTATGGCATGCAAGGAAAGGGTTTGTTGGTGTCAGCTGTAAATTGTGAGGCTTGTAAGGGTGCTTTTTGTACCTTACAATGGAAATTTGAGAATCTCTCTGGGGCAGGGACTCAGAATTACCCCCTCTGTCATTAAGGACACCTTTTCCAGGAGCAGAGGTATCTATTTGCCCTTCTGATTTCTGGACATAAAGTCAGGAGCCAAGATGTTACCAACTTTTTCAGTGCATTTCCAGGCTGCTGGGGGCTTCAAAGGGTTGGCATGACTGGCAGGGGGAGCTGCAGACTGCACAGGGATGCAGGTTGGGTTGGGGAATTGCTGCAGTAGCCACTGCCTGTGCTGGGGTTTGCAGGCTGGAAAAAGGTGTCTGCAAGGAAACTGAGCTGCATCTATGTAAGGAAACATCTGGGTCCTCATGGCCCTCTCTGGCTTTGGCATTTTTCATTTCCTTTGTTCTTGTTCCACCTTTGACAGATTTTTATGGCAGAATTGAAGAGTTTCTGTCTCAGGTTCTGCCATTTTCCTGTGCAATATAGTGACCCCAATACAAACATCTGGAGGCAGCTGTTTGGTAGCCAGGTGCAGGAGCAATGCCCAGAGAGCAGAGGGGCCTGGCTCACATGAGGACACAGCAGAGGCTGTGCTAGAGCATCCTGACAAGGATGAGCTGCTCCCCAGCTGCTGGCAGCACAGGGAAGGAATTCCCAAACAGCAGGTGGGGTGTGGGGTCTGAGCACATCCACACAAGTTTGGGGTTGTGAGAAGATGTTTGTGAGCACAGAGAATCCATAGTGATCGTTCCTGGTGGTGTCACCAGTTCCCTCCCTGGGTCTGATGGGGTGTAGCAAAAGGAATTAAGTGTTTTAACATGAGTGATGCTGGATGTGACCTGCTCTCCTGACAGTAATTTTGCTGACAGAGATCTATCAGAACTTTTCCTTATAAAAGATTCTGTAAAATATAATGGGAATGCCTTGGAAGGCATAAAATAATTTTTCATTTCCAAGGTTTAGACTATGAATCACTCCCTTGATTTGCATCCCAATAATCTGATTTATACACATTTGTTGTTTACCTCTGTTTATGTATAATCTCTTGTCTGATCCTGGTTATCTTCTTTTAGGGCTAAGAGAGGATAATAAAGTTGGGATGCAAAACAACAAAAATGCTTAATTCTTCAAAGTCACCATTTTTCAGGCACTGCAATGGATATAATAGATTAAAATAATGCAATAAATTATGGCAGCCAAAGCATTTGTGTTTCTTCACTTTCCATTTAACCATAAAAATTGTAATATTCTTAGTTTATTTAATAGTTTCCATTAAAATAGAGATTGTCCCTATGAAGCAGTACTGGACTCTTTAGAAAGGAACCACTAATAATAATCTTTAAGTGATCAAGTAATAATATTCGCACTCTTAAGATTTTTAACTTCAGTTATTCCTCACTTCTGGGTGGTGTGTGGCTAGATATATTTAGTTTATATAATTATTATTAAATGCTGTTAACTGGAGCTGAATAAGTGAAGAAAAAAAGGTTTGATTTTTCTAGTAGTTCTTTTAGCTTATAAAAGATGAAATTTTGAAACATACTTTGTGTAAGGAGATATAAAAATTATATATTCAACAAAACATATCCTTCAGTCCTAACCAAGGTTTTCAAACTGGATTTTAAGCAATTTTTTTCAGTTTCATGCAGTCAGACCTGTTATGAGTTGCTGAGGACCATTTGCTTGGCAAATGACAATGTCCTGAATTTGACTTCCAAAAGAACAGTCAAATAAACCTAATCCTTATAATACATTTCCCATGTAATCTCACAGTTTTGTTGGACATTCTTAGTCCTGGGAATTGTATACCTGGTTGTGTACATACCCAGTATTTTCTGAGTGCCAACCTTCTGGGAGTTAATTTTTTTTTCCTTTTTTTTTTTTCTTCTTTTAAACTGAACAAACGGATAAAGTAAATTTTTGGCAGAACTTTGAAAAGAGTGTTCTCATGGCCTGCATGCAACTAATGGCACAGGAATGTTTGATTTCTTGCATGATTTTACTGTGCGGGCATGGTTTTTTTAATGTTTGTATGCTTTCAGGTTTTTTTTTAAAGATAAAACATTTGAGAAAGGCTATGACAGGATGTAGAGCGGTGCTGATCCCTGTAAGCAGTAATTAATAGGATTACAGGACCTAAGAGGAACCCACGGATCTGTTCAGGGTCCTGAGTGGGCCTTTGAGAACCCTTTTTCTTTACAGCCCCTTTGGTTCTTGCTGCAGAAGCCTCTCCCTTGCTTGTAAAACCAGAGCAGTGAGAGACTTGACACAGATGCACCTCCCTGTGCTCCCTGTGGCTGAGTCCCTTTTGGATGGAGAAGGATCCTTCCTCAATGATAGGTTCTGCAGAGAGCCTGAGTGATGAACTGCCCATCACCTTGAATTATCTTCCCACTCTGGGAAGAGGCTGTGCTTTACCCTTGTGGAAGAATACTGAGAGGGAAGTAAAAAGGGAAGGAGGAGAGGGAAAAGTGAGAGGAGACATTTGTATTAGTGTATCATTTGAACTATAAAATTACTGAAGGTATTGAGGGTTCTTTCATTTACAGTGCCTTTACAAATACTAAATTCACTTTAAATGGTGTGAGTATTCCCTCACTGAGCCTTTATACACTGAGTTTCTGGCAGAGCAGATTTTTATGATTGCTACAGGTCCTTAATAAAAAAGCTTCTGCAAGAAATGTCAGAGATTTAACTAGAACATCATGAATAAAGTTGAGGAGGAAAGTGTGTTGAATAGAAAGCCAATGGTATGAAGCTGAGGTTGTGTGGAGTAATTCTCCCAGTATTCCTACAGCAATAAAACAATTAAAAATCAGTGCCTCATGAAAAAAGAGGGCTGGGGGCATGTGGTCTACTGGGCAGCTGTGTTTGTGCTACTGATATTCTGTTCAGCACCCACATTGTTCATAAGCTTTGGCAACAGCCCTGTCCTGCTTAGGATTCAGTTCACATTCCTCTGCCACATTCTGCAGCCATCACATCACCTACAGAGGCAGCAGCAGCCCAGTGACTGAGGTGACATCTGTTTGCTGAAATAATTAAACAAAAAAAGATGCTCACAGCCCCCCAAGCATCTACCCAAGAAGTATTTGCAGGTCTCTGTCCCCTTCTACAGGAAATTGTCATTGCAGATCAAGAAGAGATAAAAGTGTGGGGAGTTGGTGTCTTCTTGCACTCTTTGGGACAAAGGATAAGTGAACCTCCTCCTTATGTTCCAAATGTGTAACAAGCAATAATTTTCCATAAAGGGATGGCATAAAAGATTTTATTCGGGTTTACTCACATTGTTGACCATTGCTAACTCTTTCATTATTAACCCAGGATGACTACTGTTGTAATTATTAATGCTGTGTCTGATTTGCTAAATTCCACTTTATCGATTTTATTTTGATTGGAGTAAGACTGATTGCCACCTTGGAAAACAAAGTTGTCCTTGAATGACACTATTTAAGTATTACATTCCCCTAAACATTCATAAAGCTTCATGCTTTAATTAAACCTAAGTATTACCAGTAAGTGTTGAAGGTGCTGAAATTGGGGCAGCAGTAACTGGACATGCCTAAGGACCCTCTCACTAGAAAATGTCAAAATTTCTGTGGAAGTAAACAAAAGCACCCAGGGAGGTGTTTGAGTTTTGTGATGGGCTTTGGTTGGTAGGTTGGTTTGGGTTTTTTTGAGGGGTTTGGTTTTTTTTGCGGGTTTTATTTTTTTTTTTTGGGGGGGGGGGGGTGTTATCTTTGTTCATGGTGGTTCATGAAACACTTTTTACTACTTAAAGGGAAAATCTGTTTTATGTATGTATACTTGGCTTTTGATTTTGAGTCCTTTGAATGACTCAATGAAAGCTAATTAGCTTTTGGGCAAAGAAGAAATCCAGTCTGGCAGGCTTTTGTTCTGGATCCATAAGGTCTAGGCTCTGTTTCTCTTACTTATCTGTTACATGATGTTGGAAATATAATCTTTTCTTTCTTGTATTTCCAGCCCATTTTGCTGCAGCCTTAGGGCTTTTGTTTAATGGGAACCTAGCTAAGTTTGCCTAAGTTTATTTGTCATTTTTTTCTTCCTTGCTGCTTTACAGGCCACTGCATTTGTTTTGCATGATAGCTGTGTTAACTTCTCTAATAGTTTTGGCATGTCCCACATACCTCTGTCAATCACTGCAATGCCACTTCTCACTCATCAGTGAAGATCCACTTCCCTTGGCTCTGCCACACTGCTGTCAACCAGCATTCCACTCATGTGCAGAATGAGCTAAAAATACCTTTTTTTTTCTGTGTAGAACTTTTTAATCTGTAGATCTAGAGTCGTTTAACAGTTCCCATCTCTGTCCCTCAGTGTCATTACAGCAGTGCAGAGAACACAGGCTGACTTCCCAGGGTCACACAGCCAAATTAACAGCAGAATAAAATGCTGGAAGCAATCACATAGCTGGGCCTGCTTATGAAAATGTCTGTATTCAGGCAGGTACCTTAATGTTTGGCACAGCTCGTGTTCCCTAGGATGAACAAGACTATTTGATAAGAATGCATTTCCTTCTATCTTTGCACATATATCATAATAGTAAAGTATATTTTGCTAATATTTTCTGCATGACACGTCTGTGCCTACTTAAGAATTTATCCATTCTGCAGCAAAATAGCTGCTGTTGAATCAGCAGTTTCCTAATACGATGTAATAATAAAGAATGTAAGAGATTTTGGCAAAAGAATTTGCTTAGTGTATGCTGTTTTATGATTAGAGGTGGCACTTGGGCTTTCAGGTGAAGTGCTTGAAGAATTTAGATAATAAAATGCTGTGTTTTGTGCACTTTTGCCTCCTAAAAAGTGACATGTACTTGTTAGAAACAAATAGAGAACTTAAACATCTACAAATTTGCTTTGGTCCAGTGAACACTGGAAAAATAGGGAGATTCTGTCGGTTGCCTTTTATTACTTATCATTGCTCACTCAGGTGAGCAGACTCAAACATTGCACTTCTGGCATTTAATTTACCAGTAGTGCTATCTGTAGAAAGTGTAACAATATCCATAACTAGACTGCCATAATCAGAATTTGATAAAGTTTATTAATGCCTTATCAGGACTTTGGAAGGCTCAGCACACATGTACTCTTCCTGTGCTGTATCTCACTTAATGAAATTTGAAAACAGCCTGAGCTAAGGTGTTCTCCGTGGCTCATTAGCTCCCCAGAGCTTTGTCAGGAGCACACTGGTCAGATAAATCAACAGCATGTAATGTTAAAAAACCATGAGATTTAGTTTTAATTGTATGGCTGTAGGAAGGCATGGGTGCTGAATCAGTGGCATGGCTGCAAAGGGAATCCATGTTTATTGCCCTGGGTGATGGCAATTACCGAGGGCGAGCAAAGGGACTGTATCTTTTCCCATGAATTCAAGCTGTGCAAAAAAAAATGTATTATTTTGTAGTAATAATTGAGACTGTATGCTATCTAAACCACTGTTTAAATCTGGTTCTTAAAAGGCCTCAGCAAACAGCTTAGTGTAACTGAAAACAGTTACAGTGGTAACAGGTAACTGTAATTCTCAAAGAATTTATGACAGTTTTTATTGGTAGAAAAATTCCAGTTTATATAGAAAAGATCAGATTAATCAAGGCCATGAGACATTATTGTCTTGTGTTACCTTCCTGGGCTCTGCTGGATCAATGTGTTTCTAATGGGAATACCCACTTCCCAGAAAGTGAGCATGGCCTTTGAATAGCACAGCCTGTGAAATTTCTGGGGAGAGTGGATTGAGCAGATTTGGGTTTGGATTATATGGCCCTCATTGGTTCAAATGTTTTGTTTTCAGATGAATTCCCAGTGCAGACTGGGCCTGCTCTTTCATACTGACACCCCTACACTGCTGGGAAATTTATTTCTCCAGTGTAGTTGAGTAATTTTGAATACATACATAATCTCTCCACCTTGACCTGGGA
This sequence comes from Aegithalos caudatus, assembly GCA_013389925.1. Taxonomy (NCBI): domain Eukaryota; kingdom Metazoa; phylum Chordata; class Aves; order Passeriformes; family Aegithalidae; genus Aegithalos; species Aegithalos caudatus. Next base: position 262,647 of record WEIU01007886.1, on the reverse strand, counting down.
GTAAGCCATGGCATGTAGCTGCTGTGGAGTGGAAAGCACTGTAGATAGTCCCAAGGGACATTGCAATTGCAGCCTCCAGGTGGAATTATTCTCATGTTACTGAGCTCGTGGTTCCATCTGCATTCACTTGGATTTCCCTGCTCTGCCGTCCACAGTGCAGCACAGCCTCAGCCCAGATTCCCTGTTTGCAAGGCAGGGCTTTCAGTATTAAAACATTGTTCACTCAGTGTTGGAACACATCACAGAAACTTGCCTGTGATTTTCATCTATTACAAAAAATCAATTCAGTCAATTTGCCCTAATAGAAGGGTTCCTTATTTTAATTGTTTCCTCCAACACCCATCCTTCCTGGGCAGCCACTGGCCAGAGCTGTAGGGATTTTTAACATTACACAGTGCTCCCTGCTCCCCACAGCCTCTGCTGGCTGCTTTGCAATGTAAGTTCATCCTTCTTGGGAAAATGGATTATGCAATACTCCCAGAGACTAGTTTCAGTCCAATGCTGGTTTTGTCAGGAAAGGTTAATTTCTTGGGGCAGTGGGATTCCACTGTGGGTACTATGCCTGTCTGGTGCCCCGTGCTTCCCACCACACAGATGCCCAAGTGCCAAGCAACCAGCTTGTGACTTCTTTAAAACAGCACTGTTTCCTTGGTGGTATCATTCAATATCATCTGTAGATATGGCCCCACCTGTACATGTTTTTTACATTTTATTTTCAGGTATTTGTTAGTCTTTTATGGATTGCTCCTCTCCTTCCTTCTCCACCAACACTGGTGTCCACAGTTGTTTTCTCACATATTCCCAGTCCTGTCTCTGGCTGCAATTGTGCAGTTTTTCTTCCCTTCCTAAATAAGTGATCCCAGTGGTGCCACCCCCATTGCTGGTGGGCTCAGTCTTGGCTAGTAGTGGGTCTGTGCATTAGAGCTGAAGCTGAGGACAGAGATCAACCTGATATGGATGCTCCACTGACTGCACATGTACAGCCAGCCAACAGGAATTTTAAGACATTGTTATGATTATTAAACCAGTAGGAAGAGGTTAAGTCTGTTATTTTGAAGTATTAATATTAGCTACAACAACCAATAATCAAATCAAAATTGCTCTTTGCCTTCCAGTCTTCTTCCCTTTTTTTATTTTAAAGTACTATACTTTTCTAAAATCATGCTTTGAGAGTGAAACTTGACCTTAAATTTGATCAAGTGCAGTGACTTAAAGTATTATAATGAAGTAGAATGCAAAAAGCATCTCTTCCTTTTTAGGTGCATAGTCTAACTTATATAAAAAAGTGTGGGCAAGGGAACCTAGTAACTTTTAACTAACCATTAAAGTTGGAACATTTCATTACATTAATGTCTTCTCATGGAAAATATTTTTAGTGAGGACTGACAGTTTAACACTTGTATAACTCAACACAATGGGATGTTAAAGTTTTGCTATGTGAGTTAATACTTTCTACAGTAAATAAAACTTAAGTTTTATTTGAAGGATTGCACAATTGCATGGTTTTAAAATGTTTTTAACTATCTTTTCAAAATATTCTGTCAATCATAAAAATGTTGTCAGTTGAAAACACTGTTGAAGAAAAATCTATGTTAGTTTTCCAGAAGTAGAGGAATCTGAACTAAGGAAACAAAACTGTGTTGTTTGGATTGAATTTCATTAATCAGAACTCAGGTCTTACATACACACTTGGAATAGTCCTTCCTTATTGGGAAACATTTGGAGAAGGTTTCTAGGATATTGGACAGGCTTGACTAAAGAAGAGTAAATCAAATCAACTTAATCATTGGAATTTTCTTGGGATGGATTGGCTTCCAGTAGTCAACCTCAGTGTGTATTTCTTTGGGATATCTGAAGTAACTGCCTCTCTCTTTGAGCTCTTGATGAGCTCTCACCAGATTGGATGTGCAACTTCAGCAGTGTCAAAGAGAAGATACAACTCCTGATCTGCCACCAAATTCTCCAAAGTTCCATCACACTCTGTGGCATAATGACACTGATGTCAGCTGCACTGAGCAGTTAGGGATGTGCTCCCTGTGCTTTCAACCTTTCTCTTTGATCTGTAATCATCTGGGAATTGCTGGGTTTGGGTATTTGGGGAATTCTCTTTGTTTTGCTCTCCCATTACTGTTAAATTAATAAGTCATTCTGAGAAGAATGGAAGAAAATGCTTCTCTTCCCTTCTCTATGTTCCTTTCACCTGAAGTAAAACAAAAATTTTACATGCTTTGGTGATTGTGATTGAGTGGATTTTCTGCACACTTGTAAACAAAATTTTACCTATAAACAACCTAAGTAATGAAGCAAAAAGATATGCTGCAAAAATTCTGTCTGGAGACTCCAATGCTATAATAAGTTTTAAGACATAGGCTTTTTTCTGAGGAAAATTACTTCCCAAGAGTTAGCCTAATGCTTTGATTAACTTTGAGGAGTTCAGTAAAATTAGGTTTTAGCTGGGTTTGGGGGTTGGGTGTCATAGTTACTAAATGCTTTTGCCTTTAATGTAGCCTTTTGCATATTACTGCATTTAAACATTTGTATGTATACTTGTCTTATTAAAAAAAAAAAAAAAGAAAAAGATCATTTAGCTTGTTAATAGTACAAATTCAGATGCTCATCATGTGCATTTAACACCACTCAGAGAATGCAGAAAGGCTGGTGTCCTGTGGAGATAGTTCTGAAAGAAAGACAGGGAGGAAAGATTCTGTGATACTGCCAGCTTTGAGTGTTTCCCTCTGCTTTCTCCCACACTGAGCTCAAGTGCTTTCCTAGACTTGCTTTGTGTGTGCCTTCACTTCCCTGCACTGTCTTGGTAGGCATGAGGCAGTGGTTGAATGTAGTGCTGCTACATCCCAATCTTCCTTCTTTATGGGTCTGATTGCTGAAAATGCATAATATTTACCACATTGTTTTATAAATTCTTAGTGCACAAAGCTAAGGTATAAGAAGCTGATGGTTAACAGGACTGTCTGTAAAGATCACCAGGGGGTATTAAATAAGTAAATATCTTATATGTGAGGTGATTGTATACTGATTTAGAAGATATCTTTTTCCTTACTAGACAGGGCTTGTAGAATTATTTGTATTCACTTACATAAAGTACAGACTGTTGAATTTGAAATGTTTTTTTTGCCTTGAGACTTTCTGCAGCTTTGTGTTTGGTAGATAGAAGGAAAAGTAAAAGGGAAAGCTTTTGAAGAGTGAGAGATAGTGGGCTGTAAAATAAAGAGTAAAGATTATTAAGACTGGAAAATAAATTACGGTGGTCCTGCAAGGAACGATGGAAAAATTTGTAATGACTGTCAAAAGGAGAATTTAGAAACCTCTACTGTCTTTCCTATCTACTTTTCACAATGTTTTTAAGTTTGGGGTGTTTAAAGATTCAGAGGGGTGGTTTGAGGTGGTTGAAAGACTTTACATGACAGCCATCTTTAATTAATGTGGATTAGTCAGTTTATTAATTGTAATTTACTCTGTAACAATGGCAACGTTGGAAAATTAGCGGGACTAAGAACGGTGTTTAGAAAGGTAATGAAAACGTTCACTAAGAGTCTTAATTAAGCACCAGACTGTGTGCATTGCCCTTTAGGAGCAAGTCTTTTCAACTTCATTCTTCAAAAGAGGTAATTGCATCTTTCTCAAGACTGCTGCAATACTGTAGCAAAGAGCAAAAATCATTAATCACAATAATGCAGCATAAATGATTCCAGGCTTGTGTTTTTATGATCTGTGTTCAGCTCCCTGAATATGAACCTTCCACTTCACTTGCTTCTGTATGTTTGTACATTAACATATCTGCACATTAATTTAGATTTTGTGACTTCCACATGCCCAAGTCTGTGTGTACCAGGGATGGCTCTGAGCCGTTCTCCAGTGCTCTCTCCATATCAATGTGTTTGTCTGCACCCAGGAAATTATTTAGAAAAATTTTAGCTCTTAAGTTAGGAATTATTTAGCCCAGAAAATTATTTAGAAATTATTTGGCTCTTATAGCCATTTTGCATGTTTCTGCTCCAGTAGAAAATGTTCCCGTGTATTCCAAAGCGAAGCTGATGCTGAGAATAAATAGTTCAGTCAATCACTTGTTCTGAAGTTGAAAGATTTGGCTTTGAAATCTCAGTTAATGTTATTTTATCTGAAGAGTGGTTGGTCAAATACCCAGAGCATTACTCATAGCTCCAATACTCAGTCCAAATTTTGGAACATTTGTGGCTAATTTGTTTTCAGACAAATATTTGTACTGTTTTTCCAGCAACAGAAAATGAATTTCTAAACACCCAAAGAGAAGCTTGTTGACTTTTTTACAATAACTTGTTTATGATTACCCATATCTAAAAATATATTAAAAATGTTAATTAAACAGCCTGTTGAATCTAAGCACATGAGCAAATGCAATTTGAGTGTTGTGCAAATTCCCTCCCTGCAATGTGTTTATGAAAGTCTGAAATGAAGTTTTTTACTGTTATGGCTTCCTCTAATGTCATCTTTTCTTCGTTCACATCTGCTACTCAACTTTCAATATTGATTAAATGGCAACACCCTCTTTTCTGTAATCAAATTATTTAGCAGGCCCTGCTAAAATGCAGGAAAAACAATTAAAATAAAAAGCTAGACCAATTTTAAAATAAAAATGAATAAATGAATAATCGAATAGCTAATGACATAGTTTTGTGTGAACACTATTTATCTGTGCGTAAGTGTGGAACAAAATTGCCATCTTGTATTTTGTATGCATTTATAAATAAGTGTGAATAAGAATATTCTCCTCGAAGAAATGCAAAAACATTCTTTCTTTTTTATAATTTTTATCCTCATGGATAGCCATTGAATCTAAGCAGATAGCAATCTCTGGTTCAGAAAGCATTGTCTCCCTTTTACAAAGCAAAATGAAGCAGAAGTTAAATCATTTTTCCTCATGTATTATAAGAATTTGCTTGTACTGGTGGAATTAAGTAAATTCATTACTGTCGTTAGATATAAAAAATGGATTTCTCTGTTCAAGGCTAAATAGAGCAGGATTTTTCTCTTGATATACTTGAACTTTATCGTGCTGGTGAATTGCTCTTTAATAATGTAATCTTTTTTATTCTCCCTCCCAGCCAGCTCTCTTCCATTACCTCATTTTGTTGCATGTATGAAGGTGTTTGCTGCCAGTATCTTAATATAATGTTCAAATGTAAGCACATGCAGATCTACGTTCAGGTCAGAGAACCATTCCCATAGGACAAAAACAAGCAAGGGAGAAATTTAACTGTATGGCGAAAAACGCTTTATGGCAGAGATATATTAGGTTGTGAAAGAGTCATCTTAGGGAAATAATATAAACCAATTCACCTGAGACTTATAAGTGGAATTGACAGAACACTAGAAAATGGTCTGTAGAGTGAAACTTGTGCAGAGCACTAGCTGAAATGGGAAAATAGAGCTTTTCAATCTTGAAATTCAATGATTTTGGAGTAGTGAGATGAATCACATTTGTGGTATATATACTTCTGATTTCACGTGTTATCAACACTATCTGAAAATTGACCCATTTAGACACTGCATATTTGACTTGCTTTTCCTGTTCTCCCTCCATAGCTGGTCTGGAAGAAATAGTTTGGATCATGGTAGCCTGCTCCATTTGCAACATGTGGTGGTGCATTAATCCTTGAAGCAGTCCTGGTACTGATAGACTGCTGGGGTTTATTGTGGGGTTTTTTGGTTGCTTGGTTTTTAGTTTTTAGTTTTTACAGTGCCATTAAGTTGCCTGTTCTCTTTCTTGAGCTCTACTTTTATGTCCAAGTATGAAAACCTGTTCACTTCTGATGGCTTAAATAACTCAGCCTTAAGAAACAATAGCTTTTTTTTTGTAGTATTTCCCTTACAATTCCATGTTACACCATTAGCTTGTTGATATTCCCTTGATATTCCCTAGCAATCTTTGGCCAGCAGAATTTTCTATATTTGTTTCATCTGCGGGAAAAAATATGAACGCAGTTATTGACAAAAAAAAACCCAACTTTTTTTCCTAGTGAGTTTTAAAAATTACGCAAAATATTTCTGTGGTGTTTGATGTTGGCTTTTTGTTTGGTTAGGTTTTTGCAAAAAAAGAAGAAAGAGGGATTGCTCAGAAAGTCCCAGTTTCAGCTCTCCAGAGCCAGTGCAGCAGTGATCAAAAGTCATTGCTATCGGCAGGAATTTGACAGGCTTGTTGCTAAATTTGCACAAAAATTTTAGGAGGCGGTTGTAAAAGTTGTGAAGTTCCCTTAATCTAAGATTTGTAATATAAATCCTGTTAAGCCATTTAAGGCAAACTGGATGAATATAAACATAATTTGGTTTAAAAGCCTTTAAAATTAGTGTCCTGAAAGGTGCTCTGGTAAATTGTGCTTTAGTCTTTAATGAAAATCTAATTTTGAACATTTTTGTGCTGGTGCTATTTTAGTACAAAAGCCATGGAATTTTGCCTTAAGTTAAAAATTACTAAAAACAGACTCATTTGCCTATTTGCTCTACTTATATTTTCTTTTGATCCCTGTAGACTTTTCTTGTGCAGAACTTTCATTTGCTGCACTTGGTTTTATCTGATTGAGATATGGGGTCAAGTTCTGATACTAGAAATCCAGAAATAGTACTAAAGCCCAAGATAATTTTATTCTGCTGATACTTGGATAACTTCATAAACTTGCAACCTGAAAGTGCTTGTCAATTAAGTCAGTGGGATTTCAGCTGGTAGAGATGCTGGTTGAATCAAAACTGAATGGATGGTGGATAAATTTCCAATATTACTCTGAGACATAGAACTTCATCTTGGAAAAACAGATGTTTTCAGAATCAGACATATTTTATTTATTGGACTAGAAATTAAATGGGGGCTAAAGTCTGGATTTGCATTCCTACATGGCAGTGGAAATCTCCTGTGATGCTTGGAAATTTTCTGTTTAAGATCATGGAAATTGCTTGTGAATGCAGCCTGGTTGTGCAGTGAAGGAGAATTTAATCTAATATTTAGGAGCGCTTTTCAAAACCTGGAGAGGTTTTGAAGAAAGCTGACTTTGGCATGTTAGTGTGTCTTTGTTAAAACTTCCCAAGAGGATGTAACCAGGAATAGTCTGTTAGGTCAAGGTAGTTTTCTCTCTCCCAAGCATGCTTCGGAAAATTTTCAGTTTTTATTCACTAATAGAATTTAAATGAGGACTTGAAGTTCACTGTAAAAGATCAATAATTTGTACGAAGAAAAATTCCCAAAAAGACCCAGAGGTTCAGTCAAAAGTTTCCAGAGAACCTCAATGCTGATAATTTTCAGTTCTGGAAAGACGAAACAGTGTTTTGGTGACTGAATTGTTATTTATTTCTTTCCTGAAACTACAATCTCTGCTTCAAATGAATGGCTGGGAGCTCTTGCTACCACTGGACCAACTTTTGTTTGCTCAAATCTCACCTTAATATTCTGCAGTTATTTTCATTCTTTATGTTCTTCCCAAGTTTTGTCTGAGGTGATTCTGGGCTCTTGGCAGCAAAGTCCTGAATTGTTTTGTACAGCACTTGTTTTGTTTTGGTTTTGGGTGCTTGTCACAGGAAAACATTCTCCGAAACCAATATGTTGTAGATACTGTTTGTCAAATGTCACTGCATAATAGTGTGAATTACCTCATCAATTAGTGGCTAATTATAACATGTAACTTGGTACATGCATTCAGGTAGAAAAGAGTATGTCTAAAAATATTATTTCCTTTCCTGAATGCTGTGCTGAACTAATTGTGCCTTGTGAGCCTCGTGTTTAATGGGAAATGATTTGTGAAAGGGCTGTGCTCCTGTTGTCAGATTAGTGGTTTCCATGGAGGGGGGTGTGCACACATGCAAGTAGTGACAATTTGTAATTTCATATTGATCTTTTCACCATCAGGGACTTGAAATCTTACAGTTATAATGCAAAATTGATGGCTTTGAACATCAGGCTGTCAGATCTAAATGTTTCAAATATTGCCCTTGCCTCAATCACACCCAGAACATTTGTCCAGAAGATTTTAAAATTGCAAGATATTTCTTCTGTTAAAATGCTTATGCAGTTTCACAGAAGTTAAAACTACCAAAGTAGTGAAACAAAGAGATACCTTTTAGATTTTTTTTGTAGTTTATTGTCACTATTTGTCTTAAAGCACATTGACGAATAACATAGTTGATATGAAACTTGTGGAATTGAAATCTTTCAGACTTATTTCTTCGTTACATAATGCCCTGTCAGGTACCAATAACATTTGAGAACGAGAATCCTGTTGATAAAAATTAGAATGTTTGTAGATTTGGACAACAGAACTAATACTGCACTGGTAGCACAATGCATCTGTTCCCTGTTTCTGAAAGCAGCATTTTAAAATGTGCCATCTGTAATCACCAACTGCTTAAAAACAGGACAGTGACTGTTTGCTATCAGATATTAACATGGATCAAGACATTTAAAAGATCTTGTGAGCCAAGCTGGGTGACATTTCCTCAAGTAATACTCTATTGGGGATGTGCTGCAGGTACCAACTGCATCCTGCTCTGTGTCCTGTCTCTCCTACAGCATAAATTCAGTAACATATAATACTTTATTTGTTTTTGATGACCTAAGACTCTGCTGAAATAATTAATGCTCATTTTTGGGGTTCTTCTTCTGTTTCTGGTCACTTTCTCCTGCTTTTCTTACTGGCTTATTTCCTGATGGAGAGAATCCTACTCAGGGCATTTCTGCCACCTACGCTTGTTTAAACACTTTGATTGTTGAGTAGCAATTCTGTCTTTGAACAGATCTGCTGCTGGTGGTGTTAAATTGCTGTAGTTCCTATATGGTTGGGAAAAAGGCCAAAAAGCATTTTTCTATAATAACAAATAAGGCTAATAATGTGAAAACAGTGTGGTGCTTAACTGGAAGTTTCTCTAGAGGCTTAAATTTCCACCTTCTGTAATCCAGGGAGGTCTCCTGATCTTTTTGGTGACAGAGGTTTGTGAACATCAGTTTTACGAGACATCAGACCTCAGTAGCCAAAGGTATGCTTAGGTCTCCAAGTTGCCTTTGTGATTTCAGCACTAAGTTTTTAATTTCTGCAGAATAAACAAATGTGAAAAATCTGCAGCTTCCCACTGGCGTATACAATAGCTTTCACCAATAAGCTGTTTTAATTTCCTGCATTTTAATGAAAGTACATTCCATGATGGAGATGTTAAAAGTTAGCAGACTGTTAAATGGTCAGTGCAGTTGCAGCAGTAGTGGTAAAATGCCATTTTGGCTTGACAGAGGTAGGATACCTTTTAAATTCCACTACCATGTATAAAATCTATCTTAAAAAATGTCATTTATGTGCAAGTATTTTGGAAAGTGATGCATGCCTTGGCTGTGTCAAAATGTGTGTGGATCTTGTGGCCAATTTTTTTTTTTTTTTCTTTTCATAATTTTAATTGCTGCAGGAATTCATAATAACTTAGAGAATAAATAAGCTGAAAGCTGAAGTAGTACATGACAGGGAGGCTGAAATGAAAAAGAAGGAATTTATTGGGAAAGACTTTAAAGACATCAATATTTACATAGTTTCTATTATAAATCTACCAAAATGCCTCACATGCAGGAAAATTTGACTCACACCTGAAGATTTATATCACAGAAATAGTAGGGCTTAAAAATAAATGTATAAAAATTGTTTATGTTTGAAGGCAATGTCTACTGGGATTTGGCTGATGCAGGATAGCACAGTGTATCTATGGGAAGTACCTTTTCCCATAGATTAATTCCAATTATAGAGAATACAGTTGTGTACCTAAATGGACTGCCTTGATTGAATTTTAAAGTGCAGCACAGTAATTCCTGTAGCATGGCAGCCAGTAATAGATGCAGTATATATATGTAAATAAAGTTGAATTTATACAGCAAGAGATAAATAAAGAGAAAGAGTTATGCTGTAAGGAAATAAAGGAAATTATAAAAATAATTTTGGAGGTAACTCCAGAGTAATATATGAAGCTTTTAAATGACTGGAAGTCTGGAAAAACAGTTTTGATAGTAAATTTCCTGGACTTTTCATTGGGAGCCTGAGCAGCATAATGCAGTGCTGTGATTGCCTGTCTCTTCATTTTGTAACCCTTCGTTTGGTTTAGGGTTTCTTTGGGGGAGTGAGGATTATTAATAACAGGAAAGTTCTGGAGAAAACGAACATTGTTGTAAATATCTAGTGGAGGGTGGCTTGCAGTGACTGCTGAGGGAACATGCATCAAATGAGGAAGTATGTATTAAAAATCTGGCATGTTCTACCTGGCTATTTTTAACACACTGCAGAAAATGTGGCTGATTCCCCTATCTGCTCACACTTTTCTCTTTGAGCACTGGCTGTCACAGTCCTGTCGCATGCACCACATTTTTAATAGGTTGCCTCTTTTTCACTCTGTGCCTCCTCTTATTATTCCATTATAGAGATTATAAATATATGAAATTGATCTCAAAATAGAATTACCTAGTCCTATTAACTTGCTGACTAAGACAGGCATCTAAGGTTTCTTATTTTCATGTTGTAATTTTGAATCTGATCCCATATTGATGAGTGGGGATTTTTTAGTTTGGATTGTTTGAGGTTGGTTGGCTGATAGTTTTGGGTCTGGTTTTTGGTTTTTTATTTATTTATTTATATTTTTTATTTCATATGAGACTAGTTCTGACTTGGAATACTCTCTGTGAAAAATACTGACAAGCACAGACATAAACTAGTTAGACCTGTGTTTCCTTTTAATTTGGAAGAAAATTCTTCCATTTTTAACTCATTTGGAGACCTCATCTTAGCTGAGGGACAGTATTTTGCTTTGTTTCTGGTACTTGTTTGGGGTTTTTTCCCCACAGACATGTTTTGGCAAATCATTTATGCAAAAGGCATTTGGAAAAGTCATGTGGATTCTGTTCATTATGGGTTGTGGAAAATAAAAATTGTTTGTATTATGAGTAATAAGTTCAAATGCCGTTGGTTAGCTGCTTGTATTTAGACAAAAACATCTCTGACAGCTTCATTCATTATCATATGTGGTATAAAAATATCTGTGCTTTTTCAATCCTATCTCAATATTTATAAAGCTCAAAGCAGTTGTTTTTTTCCAGGCTGATGTTTGAAATCTATGGTAGCACAAAAACTGTTTCTCCTTAGGTAGACTTGGTTCTTTTCATTTTACTAATCAACTGCTATTGATTAGTGCAGCATACTGAAAATATATAACGTGTCAAAATCTGAGCAAGCCTCATTTATCTATACAAATGTTGCTATTTCTTTAATTTTCATCCAGATTCAGTTTCACTTGAGAAACATCATCTGGCCTGAGTTGTGATGGGCCGTATCTGCAGAAGTTTCAAAGCCTGTGATACAAACTCATCAATGGCAGCAGAATGGACTTCTCTGCTGGCTTTAATGAGATTTAGTTCAGGTACAGAATATACTGAAACTACATAAAAATCTCTCATTATTCCAAGATACTGAACTGGGCTGTGACCTGATTGTGTTTTGAGACTGTGGCAGTGCTGCTCTGGCTGGAAAGGAGCAGCAGTGCAGCAGGGAGGCTGATTCCAGGGCAGGGAGCCTTTCCTTGTCCGAGGGCTGTGGCAGGGAAGGGCAGTGGCTCCACACCAGCCTGCAGCAGGCAGAGTAGCCCCTTATGGCTATTAATATATGGGCCACTTACAGCTACTCTTAGAACTGCAGTTTTAAAATTAGATTTTATCTTTAAATGACCAGTAATACCATAATAATAGTAACAAAATCTCTGCAGTCTTTCTTTTGCCCTCTATTTTTCTCTATTATTCACCAGTAGAGAGTTAAAAGCTTTGCTCACTAAAAAGAGCACTTTGTAACTTCTTTGTTTGGGATGAATTTTTTACAGTCAAAAAGAATTTACAGTAGCAGTGTTTTGAATTGATTATTGACCACTGCTCTTCACTGGGGAAAGCAGGATCCATAGAAAAGAACCTGTATAATGCTTGTGATGTTATGAAATACTTTTTAAATAAGCATAATCTATAAAAGAGTACAGAGCATGAAAATTATTGTGTGTGTCAGCAATTCATTAAAGTTATTTGAAGGAAAAAATTATACAGCCACCAGCTGAAGTAAGCAGGGACCCCTATTAGTTTAATATGTATCAGCAACTCAGAAATAGTTATTCTAGAAGGTCTGACTTGAAGCCAACCATACTCTGGTGGGTAATGCTTCTTGAAACAGTGAGGTATTTTGTGCTTTTATTTGCTTTTAATTCAAATTTAATTAGACAATGGCATTTTAAAGCAATGAAGATTGAAGTAAGCATGCAGTGGAATTACTATGGTTATGTTTAAATGAAATTACTGTTCTGATTTCAGATTTATGTTAGACTGCACATGACAAAACTTCAAGTTTAGAACCAGTTATGTTGAAGTCAAACAAAAAGGGGGAGTCCTGTCAGTAATGGGATCTCTGAGACAAGAAGTCCCAATGGGGAGTGTACTGGCCTTCACAGTCTGGATTTAAAAATGATTGGGGAAAGGAGAACCTTTCCTTTCTTGGCCTCTTGTGCTTCCAGGTCAGTAAAGTTGTGACTGCAGTACTTGTGTTTGGGGATCACTGACTGGAACAGATGAGAAAACCCAAATGAAGACAATCGTTTGAGGTGTGTCCCCGTCCCCTCACACATCTGTAGCACATTTTGTAGATGTAATTCCCACCTACACACCATTCCATTGGAAGGATCCTCTTTATCTAGGTACTCTTCAGGAAAACATCTGTGGGCAGTGGACTCCTGGGTTGTCCTCTGTGGACCCACTTTCTCCAGACACAGTGGAGCTGAAGGCTGGGGATGAATTTGACTGCACCACTTCAGGATCCCTTGAGAAGTCTCATGGGGTTTCTGATGAAAAGATCATAACCTCCCATATATTTGTCTTTTCCTAAAGATTTAAAGCTAAGATACAGCCTATAAGATGATAAATTCTGATGGCAGTCTGGAGATTCTTAGGATAACAGTGACTGTTAAAACACATAATTTCTTCTTACAACTGCGTATTTTCTAGCAGTCAACCTGCTGATTGGAGAGACATACCTACCCATCACATATTTGTGTCAGAAGCTTAAAGAGAAATATCTTTTGACAAAGTTATAAATGAAAAACAATGATGAAATCCTTCTTTTCCAGGGATGCAAAACCAGAGAGTAAATCTTTCAGTATGTGTGGCAGGCAAAATTAAAAATATTCATATCTTGAATTCAAGTACTCATCAGAAAGAGCAATCTTTTTAGTTGCTCAGTTAGTTCTTGTTGTAAATGATTCAGAACAAGTGATATATTCCAACAAATGCTTTAGTTATTTCTGTGTTTACCCATTGTGCAATATGTGTTATTGTTAATTGAGTATTGCCTCAACATCTTGATTGATTCTCCTTACTCTTTAAACCCATTTTAACAAGTCTTCAATAACATTTTGAATTTTTGGAAACAGCTAAGTTCAACATAACTCCATTATGCAGCAAGGGGAAAAACATCTATCTAATTATTGCATGGTAGAAAAAGGGAAATGTCTGGGACTATAGGAGGACACAGATCCAGGGTGCATTTCTCTTATAGAAGGTGGAACTCCTGACAACTTGATTTCTGTGGAGAAAAGAAATCCACATGCTCAAGTTCATTTGTTGGATAGAATTCCCTTAGCACCTCTGTATTGGGCAACTGGTATAGGGATTATCAAGTAATGTTCAGCTTTTAGGAGAGCCTGAATTATCCCTTTTCTTTTAGAAATCCTATAGTTTGATGGCAATGTTAACTTTTCATTGTGTGTGTTGTTTTCTGGTACATCTTTATTCTTAGTTCTGGGAGAATGAATCCGTAAATAAAATTCCACTGTTCCTCTGCTGCTCTGCTGCCATTTTAATCCCTATTTATCTTACTCCAAGATGCCAGAAAGGAAATTTAATGTTGAGTATTGGTTCAATAAATGTCAGGGAGGGTAGGCAGTTTATATCCTCTTTTGCAATAAACATTTAGTTCCCCTGACAAAGACAGCATTAGAATATCAGGAAGGGAAGCTGGTCTAGTGACCCCTGCTGCTTTCAGCACCTAAAAATGTGGAGTGGTCCTGGTGACTGAGTACACAAACCTGAGTCTAGATACGCTGGGATTCTGGAGCTTTCCTGGTAAAAGTAAATATTTCTTGTTTAACAAGTTGAACCACGTGAGAATTGAACTTCTCTCCCCTTATCTGTAACTTCCTCTATCTTGTAGGCCTAAACTTTTCATAGACATGATTTCTTTGCACATGCTATGTTTTGTATGCTTTATTTGCATTAAAATAAAAGACAATTGCATCTCTTACCACTCAGTTAACAAATGGCGTGAGACTTATTAAGCTAAACTTGCCTATATTAAAATGCAAGGTGGGTGTTAGTTAGTAAAAGGCAGAAATACACAATTAGAATATAACATCATGCAAATTATCTAAGCATTGTTACCATGTCAGGTGAGTAAAGATGACAGGTTAAAGAACTTACTATGCAATTATTTGTTTTATGCATGGTTAATCTGTGTCCTGTGTATTTTACAGTGAGGAAAATAAGGCAAAATGGAAATGAAGGAAATTTTTCTAAAATTGAATGTTTATCAGTTAGAAGCAGTGAAGTTAAATCTCTTGAGTACGAGATAATTACCATACCTATTGTATTAATCCTTCTGCATCCATCATGAGACTTTGGAATAACCAAGCCTGTTTTCTAAGGGAGCTTTGCTCAGGTGATGAATTGGTATCAGAACATCATTGATGGAAAAATGTAAAAAATAATAGGTTTATAGCATTTTTTAGAATCAACTATTACATCACATACATAGTAAATATAAAATGTCTGCTCTAGAGTATATATTCATTGTCTACATAGTTTCCTATACACGTGTATCATGTACACTGGGCTATGTTCTTTGCCAATACCTGAGGTCCTTACTAGTGAGCTTTTCAAATACAACTGATTATATGAAATTTCATCCTTCCCTGAGCTTCCAGCCACCAGCAGCCACATCCTGGAAGTAATGACCCTGTTAATAACTATCATGTCAGCATGTCATTCAGGCTCTCAAGAGCACGGAGGCCAAGCATGATAATTTCTTCTCCCCTTCCTCTTTCCCAATTAAAGAGGCTGTTACATCTTTCTGGTAGTTCAGTCATTGAAAACTGTGGCCATGAATCTTGAGGAGATGCAAATGAATGAAGAGCTGAATGGAGAGCTGGCGCTGGCTGTGCTTGCTCTGTTTCCCCTGCACGTGGGAGTTGTCACACAGGGACTCTGATCCAGAGGCTTGGAATGGGTACTCATCTTTTCACCCTCAAAATGAGTTTATTTCAAGCAGCAGAAGGACAGGTTTCCCTACAGTGACAAGAGGACAACCAGGGGATGGGACCCAGCCAGCAGGGGTTTAGGAAAGGCAGGTCCTGCCTGGCCAACCTGACCTCCTTCCATCAGGCCTGGTTGATGAGGGAAAGGCTGTGGATGTTGTCTGGATGTCAGTAAAGTCATTGAGACTGTTTCCTGAAACATTCTCCTGGAGAAACTGGCTGCTCATGGCTTCAACAGGTGACTCTGCTGGGTGAAAAGCTGCCTGGCTGGTGGAGGTATCACTGTAGTGAATGTGCCTCCTCCAGACTTGCAGGCAGATCCTTTGATCCCTTTAATTCTTTGGAGGTGCGTTACACACTTTAACATCCTTTGTGTGGAGAAGTGGTTTGGGTTTTTTTTTTAAACTACAGGCTGATAACATCATTTGGCTCTGTCTGGTGCTTGAATTGTGAATAATCATTTCCTATCACCTTTTCCAGGCTGTTTAAAATTTTAGAGCAGTTATCCTACATCCCCTCAGTCATATATTTTCCAGCTGAAAAGCTCCATTCCATTTAGCCTCTTCTCATGTGGAGGAGTCAATTGACTGACACAACTGACTTCTTTCAACTTTCTTCACTGAGAAATTATCATACTGGAACTATTTTAGGTCCTTAGAATTTTAGAAATTATCATGTTGTATTTGAAATAGCTTAAAATATTGTACTCTGTTAACAAAAAGGCTGCATAAATGGTGTACAATCCTAAATTGCTGCTTTCCCCATGTCTCTCTCCCACAAGAAATCCCCAAATCCAAAGACAGCCCCATGTACATTAATTCAAAAGGAAGCTTTATCTACAGAAATTCACTGTGAGGATATCTATTCTATCAGAATCTTCCTTCTGACAGATTCATCTAACACTTACTGATATTTAGCAGAAGTTCTTGCTGCAGGTTGAAGCAGAACAGAACCATCAATTTCATAGTAAATTGTTTATGGATGAAGCAAAGTTGATGTTTTCTATAATCTACCAGAAAATGACCACTAAAACATCAGTTGTAACGAGATGATAAGATAATTGATGTTTTAGTGATTCTATTCTGGTCCAGTCCCAGGCTCAGAACAGGCTTGACTTAGAAGCCAGCTCTGCACTTGGAAGATGGATCAGCTTTCTCATGACACTGGCACATTGGTGTATACACTGTCTTTTGGGTTGTATTGCCTTTTTTTTTTTCTTCTGATTTTTATGTTTAAAAAAGAAAGTTGTCTTTTCTTGCTTGGATAATGTTTTTACAGTCTGTGAGTTTTGAATTGCATTTTTAAAGCTCAGTGCACAATGAGCTACTTTAGATTTAATTGCTAACTATTTTTAAACTTTAATATATATTTCTTATTTTAATATTTGGCCAAGTCAGCACTATTAGTTTAAATCTTGAGAGCAGCAACACAGTTGTCATGTATCTGACCATGTAGATGCTCTCAGGATCTATTTTACCACTCTTCTCAACAATGACCTTTCAGGTAGGTTGATTTCTCCTCTGCTTTTACTGTTTCCCTTGGAGAAAATTTTTAGACAACTTTTAAGGCATAGTAGCCACATAGCTCCTGTTTTCTTCATTTTTTTCTGGTAATAAAGTAAGGAAAGGGAAACCCAGCTGTAGTGTTTTTCCTGAGCTGAAGACCCAAAAGGTTTTATGCTCCTTTTCTGTTACAATGGGATGGCTCAATGCCTTTTGCCATGTTCTGTTAGAGCTGACCACCCCTGCAGAAGCTGATTCCTTGTTTCTCCAACAGAACTGGCTTTGAAGGTTTCAGAGGGACAAGCCTGCTATGTCTGCTCCCTTGTATTTTGGATTTGGTGTGTCCTTTTATCACAACCCCTTACAATTTGGGGTTTTTTGACAGTAATAAGGTGCCAAGTCCAGTGCTTTCCTGTCTGGGCTTGGAACAGAGAAGAAGGAATTAACTTTGTTATCAGCTTTTGGTTTTTTAGAGGCTGGATTTTCACAGCATCCCATCTGGGAGAAGTCCCTGGACCCACATTTCCTACAGTAGACACGGGGTCCAAAGTGCAGATTCTACTGATAAAAGATTCATTCTCTGGAGGCCGAGTTGTCCTTTGCTACTGCTCTTCAGTTAAAATAAATACAGTTCTGTTACAATGTAGAATATTACCAGCTGTAATACAATCTAAATTGCTAATTGGAAAAACACTAAATTGAACATGGTTTCTGGTTAATAATTTTTATGGTCTGGTCTCACATAGCTCCTAAGTGTCTTGTAAAACAAGATTTCTATGCAGAATGGCTGTCATTGGTGTTCATTTGGAAGCTGAAATTCTACTAATACTAAATATCTATGGTTAATAATGGTATATAAAGATGCCAGAACCCTGGTATCAAAACAACGAGCTGTATTTGAAACACTTGGACTAAATGCTACTTAGGAGGTTATATAACCTACTTTTTTTATTTTCTCCTATTTTGATAAATTGGCTTTGCTGTCACTTAATTGATGAAAACTTGGACAAGGGAGTTTCTTGAATTCATTAACTTAAAAAATGATATTTTTAAGAGACTGAAAGTTGGTTTACAGAACAGAAGTCCCCTGAAAAACAACAGATGCAAATGACAAAGCATCAGAGATTTCAGTGTGAGGTGTTTTTTTCCCATATGTGCTGGGGTAGTGAATCTCTCTAATACATAGCTGGACTGATGAGACAGACATTACAGCTATTTTGCCTCGAAGTTAGATACTGGAGGGATTATTTCCCTCTCAGCATACAATAAATAGTAAATTTATGACAGTGGGCTTAAGGTGATGTAAAAGTTGAACTTAATAAACATACTGGTGTTTGGCTGTTTATCTAGATCACTTTAGTTTGTTTTCCATGGAGGAATATCAATATTTTCCTTTGACTAAAATATAGTCTTCAAGTCCATCATTCTTGTTCCTCTTTTAGCCTTGTACCTTAACTTAGCTGTTTACCTAAAAAAAGTTTATATTGCTTTACCTAAGGTAGTTTTGTTCTGCATGCATCACATCTAATCTTTCATCAACTGACTTTTTCATTCCTAAATTGTGCCATGAATGGTGATGTGCTGGCACTTTTCTGATACTGCAGAGACAGTTGGTTGTTCAGTATTTAAGTGTGTGTAGCACAAAATTGACAAAGTCCAGAGACTGTGGTTATGCATCGTTTACACAAAATATTTGGCCAAGCATGCTGCCAGTTGTTTGAAGGTATTATTTTTAATGACACAGAGGTGGGATATGACCTGCCAGCATTGCAGTGCTGAAGAATAAGCAGGTTTATTTTCATTCAGTTTGATGTTATTCTGCAGGCAGTGGTTTTTCTGTAAATGCAGGATGTACTTTTTGACTAATAAAACTGGAGACAATCACAATAATGTGTCTAATAACTAATAATGTGTCAACATGTGGCTGACAATGTATGCTTTGTTTAGCTCAAACTTCTTGAAAAAAAAAGCCAAGATGAATAGAAATGTTTTGTGCTCTTTTTTCTTTTCTTTTTCTAATTTTAAATTGAACAGTTTGTTTTAAAACAAATCAATATCCCTGAATTCTTTGCCATCCAGCACAACATTAGAGAAAACAAAACAGAACATAAACATGCCTAACAGGATTCATTTTCTTTGCCAGATACAAGAACAAGTTACAAGCTAAACTAACAGTAGTTCATAAAATTGCATTTATTTCTTCACAGTGTGACTTTTAAATGTCACTGTTCTTTTAAATTCAGTTGAAACCAAAGGATCAAATTTACTTTTTCATTATTATTTTTGCATTAGACTGTGAGAATTTATGGCTTGCTTATTCTCTTGTTCCCCTCAATTCTTCATTCTCTGAATTACATTAGAGCTATTGAGATTGTGTAATGTTCCAGGCAGACACATTTTCTTTGCATGCCACAAACAATGCATTTTCTGTATTTCTTCTTGTTCTCCCTTTAATTACCAGGAAAATTTCCATGAAACGGGATTTTATTTCATAAGAGTTTAACCCACTTGTGCTACTAAATCCCATTATAGTAAGAGCACAAATATCAAGGGGAGATAAGTAGCAGGAGGAGATGAAATCTTATGGAGAAAGCATTCAATTTAGAATAAAGCTAAATATATGTCCAAGAGATTTGTATATTATCTGCACAGGTGAAATATTGTAACTCTCACTTTTAGAAAGTTTTCACTTCCCTTCAAGAGTGTTCACAACATGGAGTTTTTGTTCTCTTTTATTAACACACTTTATGAGAAAACAGAATGTTCAGAAAATAGTTTTTGCAATATTAGAAAGAACCCATTAATTCTTATCTTTATTTGTTCAGTATGTAATTTCCAGAGAAAATTATTTTTATTAAAATTGATATGAGCTCTGAGTGTATTTATACTGCTCATTGCTGCTAAGGTTGCAAGTCATCATTGTATTTTGACCCTGTAGGATAAAAAAGGAAATTCTCTGGCTAATGAACATGTGAAAATGTGTGATCTTTTTATGTCCCTTTGTGATTTACATCTTTGTCTTTTAGCATTATCCATAAGAAACTTTAAATTCTGTCTGCCATGTTTTTTTTTATACTGGACTACCAGTGTGAGGATGTTCTTACTCCAGTTTAACGCTGACAGTTTTGGCTGATTCCTTGATGTTGATTTCAAACCACATTTATGCTTAATGTCAGTGGATAGGAACTTTTTATGCAAAGTCTCAGAAAGCCTTTACATGTTGTTTTGGAAAACTTGTTGTCAGGAGTTGAGAGAAAAGTGATATGAAATGATATAAAATTTATATAACATGAGCACCTGTTTAGGCTTTGGGCATAATGTAGAGTTATAAAAGACTGATGGGGATATGCTGCTTTTGTTCACTTAAACAAAAATGTGCAGCTTGTTAGAAATCAACAATGAGAATATTTTACTGACCCGAAGTATTTTTCTGTAGGATTTTTAGTTTGGGTTGTTAGGTTTTTAAAATTATATTTATTACTGTATTCTATTTTTCCCTTTCTCATTTTTCCATTTGTAAGTCCGACTTGTAAGAAAGTATTTGGAAGTTTTTCCCAGAAAACGAAAGCAGGAGATAGAAACAAATGCTAAGGTCAGAGATTTTACTCTTTCAAGTGTAGCCTGAGTTATATTTAAGGTTGGCACTTGGAAGAGGCTCAGTGCTCCCGCTAAGACCACTTGTTGCCATGGATCTCCCATCACCCTGATCCATGCCCTCTGTTGCTTGTCAGCTGCCTTGTGAGATCCAACTTCCCATTACTCTGGGTGACTTAAAAGCTGTCCTGGGCTCCTGGGCTGCTATTTTGCAAAGTTTCTCAAACAGCACAGAGAAATTGTTCCTTATCCCTCTAAAACAGGAGATTTCACAGTGAAGAGGCCTAGAAACAAACGGCACAATGGAGATCTAAAGAATTCTGTGTTCTCTCCTCAATTCATCTGCCCATTAGGATAATTCTGTGTCCACACTGCTCACACCCCACCTCCCCTCAGAGATCCAAATTACTCCTGATATCCTAAAGTCCACAGACTGACAGAGATTCCTGCCTCTTCAGCTGGGAAGTAGGGGACAGAGACAGCAAATGACTCGGGCAGAATGAATCATGTAGAGCACAGCTGTAGTTTATGGATTCAGGCTGCTTTTTCAATCCCAGACCAGTGTTTGTTCCCAGCACAAAGAGGCTTGTGGTCACTATAAACAGGATTTTTACAGACTGCCATATGCTGTGGAGGTCTTCCTGCACTGAAGTGCTCAGCATCTTCAGCACTGGGGATGTTTATAAAATTGTTAATATGTGCAGAGACTCTTGTGCTACTTATGTTCCCTCTGAGAAGGGGTAGACAGAAATATTGCTGTTTCTATTTTTAGAGTACTTTTGGTGAGCTTACACTAAAAAGGTCACCTACATATTCCTGTGGTGCCATGTGCCAGGGAATAGGGTCTCTAGGCACTACCATGAAAACAAATAGTATTTCCTAATTATAACAGAAACTAAGGATTCTTGGAGGTGGAGTATGAGTCACAAGTCTCTAAAGTACAGTAGATGTTACTTAACATTTCCTTTGCAGAAGTACTTAGAAACATTTATAAGATGGTGCTCTTCACTAGAATAGACATTTTGTAGAATTTGAGTGAATGTCCTATCTCACTTCAATAAACTCAATAAAAAAAGAAGAAAGCAGTCTACACCCTCTGTACAGTAAAGGTCCATTGTATTTCCATTTATCATGGACATATTTCCATCCTATTTGTAGCCCTTTTCTTTCCTGAATGTGTTCTAATTGTATTAGGGTGTTTTTCTGTGCTAGCTGTGAGGCTATGGTGCAGCTGACAGGTTTGTCCATGTTTCAGATGCTGTTCTAGAAGGGGCATTAGCCAGGCAGCTTTTTAATAATCTCTTTTTATCTGTAGCTGCAATATTAGCAAATAGTGTTGAAGAGTGATTTCTGCTCTAGCAGGAACTAGCTTTTTCAATTTACTCCTAAAACTGCTAGATCTCTGCTTGCCATTTGTTTTCCTCTCTGTGTTTTTTAACTCACTACACTTCATTGTGTTTGTGACAGGATGGTGCTCATTCTCAACTCATCTTGCTACTCTGAAATTACTCATAAGAGAATCTCAAATTTATGTGGGTTGGGGTAGGCAAAGAATTAGTAGGTGGTGATGGTGTTGATTTTTATTCTCTGGACATCCAAGTCATGGCAATTTTTTGCATGATGCTGCTCCCGACAGTGTGGATTTCTCCATTTCAAATGTTGTTCCTGAGTCAAGTGAAAATATATGTTCTCAGACATGCATTTTATTGTTGTCTTACTCCCCTTGCAGTCCAGGAAAGTGTGTGTGACAAGAAACATCCCAGACTACAGGTACACATATAGGTGATGTTCAAGCTGCTTTTAACTTTTTTTTTTTTTTTCTTCCCTGTTTTCAGAAATCAGAATTGTCTCACTGTGAGCTGTACCTGTTGTTAGGGTGAGCTCAGGAGATGATCTGTCTTTTTGTTTGGGGATGTACAGTAGTACTTCACAGTGATGAGCAAGACACGAAAGGTCCTCTGACAGAAGAGGAGATGCCTCTTCATCAGAAGCTTTATCACTACTGATAATGCAGTGCTTTAACCTCTCTGGGTTTAATAAGAATATATATCCTTTATTTTTGTGATTTGTTCTGTTCTTGTGGGAGTTGGTAGTTATGACTTTTGTGATCAGTGCAATCACTCCCTCTCTGTGTAGTTAAATTGAATTATATCCAATGAGAACAGCAGTGCAATGAAATGACCCCCACCCATCTAAGAGTGCCTGCCTTTGTCTGATTTGGATTGTGACTGGACAAACATTTGGATGGCTGGGGTTAGAAGTCTTCTGAAGAAGTGGTATGATGCAAGTTCTGGTACTTAAGGCTTTTTCTTACCAGAAGATTGGCTTCTGGCTGCTGAGAGCTCACATAAGTGCTTGACACAGGATTTGGGGTGAACCAGACAACCCGAGTGTCTGTCTGACCTTATGACAAATAATGCCTTAAAGATCTGAATGGATCCTGTGCTTGGGACAAAACTCTCTTGGTAGGTGTGTCCTGGGGACAAGGGCTCCCTGGCTTTCAGCTGTGTCTGTGTTTGTATGATTGCTGTCATCACACACCTCCTTCAAAATAATGCACTTGGCACTTACACTGAGCCTTTCAACAAAACATCTCAAGGCATTAAAAAATTTTCAAGAGCAACCTACTAGGGATTAACAGCATTGTGTGCAGCACCAGAGATGTAGGGCAAGATTCTGATGTTAACTTTTTCATCG
This sequence comes from Aegithalos caudatus, assembly GCA_013389925.1. NCBI lineage: Eukaryota > Metazoa > Chordata > Aves > Passeriformes > Aegithalidae > Aegithalos > Aegithalos caudatus. Next base: position 239,518 of record WEIU01007886.1, on the reverse strand, counting down.
AGCTGTGTCATTAAATTAAAGCTTAAAATTTTCGTCAGGGTCTTTTTCTTTTTTTGAAGAATATAATGCTAGAAAAACAAACTAGTTGTTTTTCAATCAAGCCTCTTATTTAAAATCAGTTGTTACATTTTTAGAAAAATTATTTTTTACAAACTTCAGAAAGGAAGGAGGGGACAGTTGAAATTAAATTTTCATGTGAGATAATAAAGTAATTTAATCAAGGCTTTAGGATATGCACAGCACCAAGGAAGTTAATTAAGGCTATATGGGGTAGGAATACAGTGTGCTCCCAACAAAAGCTTTGCTCCCAACATCTGTAACTTCTCTTTATTATTTTAATCCTTCAGTAGCCCTCTTATAACTAAAATTATTTTTCATTTGTACATATCATTCATAGGTTTGGAAAAGATCTATTGCTTGGTGATTTCAAAGTAGTCTGGAATATGCATTTTTGCACACAGAAATGTTTTATTTATTGTTTTATAGCAAAAAAAAAAAAGTAACCACTGATCCTGTGGTTAAGCAGAAACTACAAAATCAAGCCTATGCAGTTTGATGCATGAGATGCACAGTAAAAGCCCTCTTAAAAATTACTCAATGAATAATGCTGAATCCCTTCACTTATTTCATATTTGCTGCAGTAAAGTAGTAAAGCATTAAGACCTATCATTCAACTATATGAAGCATAATTTTAGGTAAATTTAGCTTTTTGAACATTTGGTGGGAAATATGGGTAGTAAAATTTTGCTGGTGGTTATATATCAGTAAGAATCTTTGCTTGCAAGAATTTGCTAAATATCTTGACTATTAATAGAGACAGTTCAGTAGTAAAAGCAGTAAATTTGAACTTCCAGCATAGGTAGGAAAGCTTACACTGAAGCTAAAGAGAACCTCTCTTTATCTGGTGCCCTATGTGATCTCTATAGGACAAGTTATGCTTTTTAATATATGTGATTTTGATAAGGGTGGGAGCATCCTAAGAGTCAATATTAAGTGGAAAGAACCTTTGCCTTTCTCTTTTGTTGTATCCTCATGCTTTTTATTCTACTTGCTTTCTCTTACTTTTCCCAGCTCTTCTTTTGGCTATCACATCTTTGAGCAAAGAAATCTGAAACACATTCAGAACCTCATAAATACTCATGATCATTGGTTATTTGTAATGTGGTTACTTTTGGTCCACAGACACAAAATGTTTCTCTGACTGTTCTGGAATTAGCAAAGCCTTGGCAGGAAAGGAAAACTTCCAGTGATGGTAATGTCTGAGTTTCCCCTGTTGGAATGAAGCCACTAATCCATCACAGGAAGGAAAAGATGATATCAAAGTAAATAATTTTTGTAAAACACATTAAAAAGTCATAGCTTCAACTTTACTCATGAAGCTCTGTAAATTTTTCTGACTTTAACATTTCAGGTGCAATAAATGTGCTAAATGTTAATTCTAAATCTGTATATGCTAATAGATACAACAAAATCTTTCTTCCTGTCACTGACAGACAAGGGGTTTTGTTTATTGCTAGGCAAAATATGACATTTTCTCTTTAGAAGATTTACAGCTTTGAAAGATTTGGTTTCATTTCCTGCACGCATGAGGCACAATTTGTGCTAGCCCTTGGGAAGGAAATGTTTCGCAGCAGTTTAAAGCCTCATTTGAAGAAACAAATTAAGAGGTTTGGTCATTTTTTTGTAGTGTGAGGCTTCTTGAAGTTCTCAGTTTACGAAGTGGTGTTGGATGGTGAAATTGTATCCCTGGAAATTATTAAAGCATGAGCACAAACAAAATATAAGGTAAAACTGTCAAGAGAAAACACATATTCGGTTATCAGCAATTACTTGAGGTTTCTTAATTGAAACCCAGTAGATGAGAACACCTTATGAGGAGTTAAAAAATTGTACATTATGTGATACTTTCATTATGTTAGACTTTAATTTGATTTGTCATTACATGAATTCATTGATAGATGAAACCCAGTACAAGGTATTTTTTAAAAGCTTTTCTCACAGTGTCTAGTGGATACTGGTAGCCAGGATGGCAAACCATGTCCTGGGGGACATCAGCTGGGCAAGGGAGGGATTGTCCCACCCTGCTCTGCACTGGGGCAGCCTCACCTGGAGAGCTGGGGGCAGTTTGGGCACAGCAGCACAAGAAATGTACAAAGCAGTGAGAGAGTGTCCAAAGGAGGCCGTGAGGATGGTGAGGGCCTTGAGGGGCAGCCTGTGAGGAGAGGCTGAGGTCCCTTGGTGTGTTCAGCCTGGGCAGGAGGAGGCTGAGGGGAGACCTCCCTGCAGTCACAACTTCCTCGTGAGGGGAAGAGCAGGGGCAGGCACTGATCTCTGCTCTGTGTGACAGGGACAGGAGCCCAGGGAATGCCTGCAGTTGTGCCAGGGCAGGCTGGGGTTGGATATCAGGGAAAGGTTCTTCCCCCACAGGGTGTCTGGGCACTGGAACAGCTCCCCAGGGCAGTGGGCACAGCAACAAGGCTGGCTGAGTTCAAGAAGCTTTTGGACAATGCTCTCAGGGACACGGTGTGATCCTTGGTGCTGTCCTCTGCAGGGCTAAGGGTTGGGTTTAGATCATTCCTAAGTTGGTGTATCCCTTCCAACTCAGGATATTCCATGATTCTCTGATAATTATTTTGATGTCTCCACTCTTGTCTAAGGCAGTACAAATGCCAGGATGATGCTATGGCTAAGCTCAGCAGCAATAGAGATGGGAAAGGAATAGAAGGGATTTATTGCACTTCCCAAAGCCCTGTTGTAAGCTGCTTGGTGGACTTGTATTGTTACTTGAATTTACGCATTTTTTGTAGCTAAGTCAAAGTAAGAACTGTACTGAAACACCACCTCCCACCATTTTACAGTCAATCCCTCTGCATAAAATACAGGCATTATTGGTCATTTCTGAATAAAAGAGTATTGCAGATAAACAAAAATGCTTTGATGTTTTTAAAATGCAGTGTTTTGACTTCTCTCTCATTTCAAAAGAACATTTTGTCAAAAGGAGAAAAGCAGCAACATTTTAGGACACAAACAAAACTCTTCATTTGAATGACTTTTGTCAGTTGACCTAAAATTGAATTTCTCATTTTTTGAAGAAAATAACGTGTTTCAATTAAATTGAAACTGTTTTATGCATTCTAAAATTGTCTGCCAGGAAACAAAACAAAACCCCCCACCATTATTAACTGAGCTCTAAGCAAAGGTATTTTATACATAGAAATTATAGCAGCATATAACTTTCCTTGCAGATACGACATATCTGTTCATCTATAATCTGTATAAAAACCAGATTTTCTATAAATCACAAAGAAGTATATTTTCGTGAAAGAACAAAGCATTTTCAAGTGTCACATAAGTAAAATTATGTCCCTAATAATATATAACATAACCCCCTCTCTGTCTTCCTCAGCAATATCTTTTCTGAAAAGTGATCCTTAATTACTGTGAAGGGAAAAGCCTACTGTTAAATTATGCTAGGGATAAATGGGGGTGGTTTTCTTTCTTTTAAAATTACTCTTGAAATAAAACCATTTTGAACGCAAACAAGAACCAAAACCTGAGTTTTCATGTGAGTGATTCATTCTCATTATAATTTCTACTGTCACAGTCTCCTGGAATAGAACATCAATATGTTTAATTGGCATATTAGCTAATTGTTTTGTGGACCTATTACATGAGAATACTGTTGTATTAAAGATATGTCACATGGTCCAAGTTGCTTTCAAAATTTCAGCATAGATGTTATGAAATCCTCAAATATTTGCTTTCTTGCTGGCAGGAAGAGATACTGCACAAGCTGTTAATGGTATTGGAGAAATTGCACTGTCATAGAGCATCTCAAATCCAGTTTTGTGAGATGGTGTTTTCTTTTGAGGTTTACATGGCATTGTACCTGGTAGACTTTAAATGCTAATAGCACCATTATCTATGTATATGATTCAATTTTATTTGTTCTGTAATAGGATTTTAAAGAATAGCACTCTAATCCGAGTAGAGCTGTGTGGAGGCATCTGTTTGGAAATCCTTCTGCCTTTACAGAGGTGGTCAAGAAAAGGAGAGAAACTGCAGAAAAGTGGAAGGGAGGGACATGTCTTGAGGGACACAAAGAGAAATAAAGTTTCACAGCTTTCTTCATAAATCTTGTGTTGCCCTTTTTAATGGAATTTTAATTTTGAAGCCATTTTAAAGGCTGCTTAGTTTTAGCCTTTTAATGCTAAAACTTCTGTTCCATAGTTTGGATTAGTATATATTTTGCATGATTTACAACAATATGATTATTCATTTTCCACAAGACTGTTGCATTTTTAATACCTGTTTAATGTTACATTCTCAAGTGGATGTATTTTAAGTTAGCAAATATAGAGCCTTTGAATTATAGAATATGGCATAAATTTAAATCAGCATTTAATATGGAGTTTATGTTTTTAAAAGTTTATGATTCAAGTTTTCATACTATATGCATTTTTGAATTTTTTTGCCGTACTAACACATAAAAATGTAAACCCAGGAATTGCAGTTAAAAAGCAGATTGTTGTTCAAGAAAGTACCAAAGTGGGCATTTAGCTGAAAACAAAGAAAGAGGTATCTACAGAAACAGGACTGAGAGGTAGCTAACTCAGAGTTTAATAATGATTAATTCCTGGATCAAGGGCATGGCTGGCAGTCCTGGTGTGGTTCAGGCAGGAATACATTTCTTCTGTATCTTTTGTAGTGCAGGCAGTCACAAGAAATGAGTTAGAGTGAGATTTCCATTGTATGACTCATACCACAGTTGTTCCTTAATAGTGTGATTCACACCCATGAAAACATTGTGTAATGAGAAGCTGTCCACTTTGTGAAATCACAAATTGGACAGCTTTTTTTTTTTTCCTTCAGTTTATTTTTTTTCTTTTTTAATTGTATCTTAGCTTCAGCAAGCAGCTCAGTATTTGAAGACTGCTCACAGATTTCTCTACTGTGCGTTGCATAAATATGCAAATATCTGTTTTAAATGGTCTTCACATTTTGTGCTAATTTTGAGGGACCTTTTGGCCCCTGCAGTACAAGTCCCTCTAGAAGTCTCTGGTGGTTGGTTTCTTCTTGCCTGATGTTAGCACAGCTCCCTTGGTCTTCACTGGGTCTGCTCCTTGGAGGCTGCAATGCAGAGCCAGAGGTCCTGTCATTAAGAGTGGGAAAAGAGAAGAGCCATAATGGAAAAGAGTTTTTGAGAACTGTGCTTTTGTTTCTGCTGGTCATGCTGTGCTGACTTGACAGTCTTCATTGGGGCTATAAAAAACAAGGGTTGGCCAAACTGGGGAAATGTAAAGTAGTCTGGTCTTCTCTAAACTTATCAGCAAGGTTTCTTCTGTAATTAACAGAGAGGCCTTCAAAGGATGATTCATTAGGCCTGTCTTTAATAGGATAAGTCACTCTGGAGCTATTGACTTAGTGAGTTGCTTTGGTGAGGGCCCTAATTTTACATACCTGGAGTTAGCTAAGTCTCTTAGAAGGGCACAAGAAGGCAAGACTAACGTTTCTAATGCCAGGAAAAATTGTTGCTGGAAATAAAATGTTTCTCATTACCCCATTTAGCTTTCCTACCTAAATTAAGTTGTTGAGTGATGCTGGGTGCTGTACAGATCTCTGTAAGGGACTGGTACTTAGATACCTAGTGACATGGGATACTCAGGCTTACAATAATGGTCATTTCATGAAAATTGCTTACAAATAGCAAAGTATTGGAGTCATAGTATCGTAGACAGTAAATAGGACTCCATGAAATATATAAAAACCTAATTGCACATCAAGGAAATGTCCTTGGCTTTAACAGAGGTTTAGTATTATGAGTCATTAGTGATATTTTCCTGAGCAGTCTTTTGAAAATTTCCCTTTTCTGTTCTAGTGAAAGGACATTATTTTCCTGAAAATGAAAAGAACTGGGCAGTTACGACCAAAAGACATTTACAGTGTCATTCAAACTGAATGTCATTTTTTATTTTAAACCAATGTTTATGGGTCAGAAATTGGCACTTTTATGTAACTACTTCTAGGGCCTTTTGGATGGACTGTGCAACCATAAAGAAAAGGAAATAACACAAAAAACCAAAACAAGGCTAAACAAATGGAAAAGAAATGACAGAAAACATAAGCCAGTCCATTAGTAGATACAACTATCATCCTTCATACATCCAACACTATCTCTGGCCTTGGAAAAACACTCCATCTTCCTGTCTCTGCTCGTGTCCTTGGCTCCACAGTTACTACTTTGAATTTCCACAACGCACTGTGGAAGTGTGGGGCCATTCCAGGATGCCCACAAAGCTCTGTAAGTGCAGTCTGTCAGGAAACTGGTGGCACTACCTCATAAAGAGGCAGCACAGGAGTTTGGTCACTACCCAACAGCAGAAATGTCTGTCCTGTCTCAAAGACCTCAGCTTGTTCCCCAAAATCCTGTGCCAACAGCCATAGAGGTTGGTATTCCCAAGTATGTTGGCATTAGTAGGAGGGGGCATTCAGCAGCACCATGGCAGTGGAACCAGGAGGTTACTCAGCTTTGGACATTGTTTTGTACAGCCTCAGCAGCAACTGAACAGAGTGGAATAACTGTGATAGTGTTGGAGTAATTTTAAATATACCATGTGCCTTTTGGAATCACTGAGCTTGCTCCAGCTCTGTTTGTGTTGTAAATATGCCAAGTCCCAGAGCACTGACACAGAGTGCAAGGGGGTCACAGGAAATACTGTACAAAAATGATTATTGAATGAATTTCATTTTTCTAAGACAATCTACAGGTCCTACCAGGAAACCATCATACCCAGACTTTACTTATTTTCTCCTTGTAGGATTTAAAAAAAAAAAAAAAGTTAAAACGTAGATACTTATTCACAGCAACTGACTTGATGTAACTTCAGCCAGCAAAGATCTTAATATTACTAGACACGTGCTCAGCAATCACTATTGACCAAGACTGATTTCTATCAGTCAGATGTGAAGAGGCCAATGTTGTTTTTCTGCTCACAAATGGAATGAAGTCATGTTTTGTTAAAATATTGAAGTTATAAAGATAGGATTTAGTTAATAATAAATACAGAGATTTGGAGAAAGGCAAGAACTCACACTTAGAGGAATATTTTTATATAAAAATCAATAATACATATATATAATTTCTGTATTCACTTATTCTTCTGAGTAATCAAGCTCTAAATTTTCCATAGACTTGCAATTGCTATAATGCATCAGTTTCAGAGTAGGAAAGCATACAGGTGGTAAATCTTAACTGTCTCATAATGTATCAACATTCACAGACCTATTCAAAAGCTGTAGACCAACAAGTCTGAGTGGTTACTTTATCCAAGAAAATGTCATGCAGTTTTTTCCACTTCCTAATGATTCCTCCAAAAAAAAAAAAAAAAAAAAAAAAAAGTTTTTTTTTTTTTTTTTTTTTTTTTTTTTTAACATCTTTTCCAGAATTAAGTTGTTAGGTGATCCTAATAAGTTCTGCCATTATATCCTGTATCAACAGGTCCTGTTCATCCTGTCACTTTTAGATATCAGACATTACCTTTGCTTATTTACTTAATTATGGGGTACTCAGCTTTTCTTTAGAGCACATTGGAAGTGCTGGAGGGACTGGGAGCTTGGATCAGCTCTGGAGTCATTCAAGTGTGAATTGGCTGAGTCTATGCTGCCAAGTCTGCAGGGGAACACAAAAGGTCTGTTTTCATTTCCTGACATGAGTAAATTCTCAGGGAATAGAAAGACTTGTTCTGATTGTGTTTAAATATGTAAAAGTCCACTTCCAGGCTATTTTTCTGGTGTTGATTTTTCTTCGAATCCTTTCTTTTCAGTAATCCTTATGAGCAACATTTTCATGAGAATAATATTCTAGCTTTGGATTTGAGTATACATGTATTGAATGTGTTGGTTTTCTGAAAGATCCTTTATTACACATTCTTCTTATTATCTCTTTGCACATATATAGCTTTAGAATAAAGCTCTTTAGGGAGCTGCTATTAGAATACCCAGTGCAGAAAATACCCAAACCCCACTGAAAAAAGAGACTGCACATTCATGTCTGAATACAAACTTTGTAGCTGAAGAAGCTCACAAGACTTGTTCATTCCAAAAATCTGCTCCATAATTTAGCCCTTTTGAAAATGAAGTATTTGGTCTTGATGATCTTAAAGGACTTTTCCAACCTTAGCCATTCTACAGCAGCTGGGTAAATGCTGAGGAGAGGGAGAAGAGGAGGGAGAGGGTAAAGAAACCATAATTCCATCCTTAAATAGGTAGTTTTGCCTGTTGTTACTAATTGTTGTACATGTCTTGGATTGAGTTAGTTACTTTTAAAAAGTGAGACATTTTATTAAAATATATTAATGCTCAGTTTGTGTGTGTGTCCAAGGCAGTAGACTCTGGGGGCAGACCTTACCTAGCAGTGCTTAGAGGTTCACACCCTGACACTCACTTTCCTCATGCAGGATCTGAGTTAAAATTTCTCTGTACAGCTAAGTCACAGTCTCAGGGTGTTACTAAGGTCCAGCCTCACTGGTATTCAGGCAGTGTCTGAATTTTGGAGGAAGGTTTAAGCCATTAACTCCCCCCGAATTACAGACAAATTTTTAAATACATTACACCTTATCCATTAGAAATCATGTGCAGCTGCCTGCAGAGGAGCTGTGTCCACAGGCAGTTGAGTTTCACCTATTTTCATGATTTGGGATTCTCTTTTCTTCTGTCCAGTCTTGTTTTTTGCATGCTGCTCAGAAAAGACCTTGGTTTTCCAGTCTTCTGTGTCTCATGATTCTTCTGATCAACCTTCTGATGGTGAGATACAATGATACGGGGAATTTATTAGGCAAATCATAACAGTAGTTAGATATTTTTAACTTTTATGTGTACAGATTTCCAGGCTAATTCAGTTGCTAGAGCTGAACATTTGTTTTTTCTTTTAAATGTTAAATTTGATTGAAGATTTTTATATTTATATTTGAAATGAGAACTTTGTAGCATGCATCTGTCTTGTGTACTTTTTGAGATTTTTCACTTATAGGTTCTGAGCCCATAGAAAAAATAAATTTGACTCACATAGCACCTTATGATCTAAGTAAGCATTTCTATGCTCTTTTGGTCTGGCCAGCAAAGTATTTGGATATTGAACCACACGTTCAAGGTTGCAAACGAAATGTGTGAAGGTCAAGGGATTTAAAATAATATGTATTAATCTCAGGACAGTTGCTTTTTTTTATAAGGTCATATTTTGCTTAAATAGACAAACATTCACAGTAAAAATATTTCAAGATACTGCCTCTACGGTCATGTGTGGGGTTTCTCTTTTTGTTTTGCTTTGTTTTTTTGTGGAAGAGATAGATGCTTTCTGATAAAATGAATGTAGAAGGTAAATTGAAGATTAGTTTAGATTTAATTTTTTTCCCCTGATAAAAGCACTGTGCTTTGGAATGGAACTTCAGTTTGCAATTAGTATTTTTATTATATTTATGAATGTGCAAATTTACTTTTTCTCTAAAGTGTAATAAATTAACTGGGTTTCCTCCCTGTAACCTGGAGGCTTCATGTGCCAGAAATATGGATGGTTTGATGAACAAACCACATGGTGTTTTTAAGTACAAGTGGCAAGAAGAACCTTTGTAAATGCTGTTTTAAGTATTTCCTGAAGCTGCTGTGAATCCAGTAACACCTTTATGCTGGACAGTAAATGGTCAGAGATGTCTGGGTTAAAGCATTTCTAACCATCTCTGAGTTTTCCTCAGCACTTTAACTTCACAACATATGCTAAAGGGTAGAAAAAGATAATCTAGCCATTGTGGTTATTGCAGGGTGTCCAAATTATTCCACGCTTTTAATCAGAATTAGCACAGTGGTAGGGCAAGAGGAGTTAACCAGTCACTACTCCTTCCACTGTTTGTTTTCCTAAATCCATATAAAATCTCTCTTAAAATTCAACTGTATATAGTTGAAGAACTCGTAGCAGTAAATTAATTTTATGAATCTTACCAGTAACCCTGTTAAAGGAAAAAAGCTCCTCTACATAGATACTCTTAAATATCTAATTATTGGCTGACAAATCATTGACAAATTGCTTGTTATGTTACATGAACATCAAGATTGATCCATGGTATGTAATTTTCTATACCCTTTAATTGTTTTATATTTGTATGGTTTAGAACTGTTAATACTTTGGATTTTCCTGGGCTTTTGAGATTTGTTAAAAATTGAAAGTACTGGTATAAGCTTCCCATCAGTTAATTCCTTTAAGATTCCGTTTTGTCTTTTTTTTTAATCTGAAATATAGCAATGTTTTTCATTGCATATATTTTCTGAGCTTCCATCATCTAGCAGTTGAAAATTCTTCATTTTTATCTGTTAAGATTCCTGAGGAAAGATTGCTTTGAACACATTGCCAAACTAACGCATCCCATTCAGCTTTAGTGAGGTAATGTGTGTACACTGTTTGGGTTACAGAAGATTTAGATGCACTGCCAGAAAAGAAATTAAATAGCACTTTTGAAAAGCAGTTTTAGAAAGGATGAATTTGTAATGTCAAGGAGACGAAGGAGCTTTTCAGTTTATTTGAACAAGTAAATGAATAGGGAGAAAAAGAGAAATCTTTGAATTATCATTAGATATGAATAATTTTCTATCTTGTAAAGCCTTTTCTTCATACATCTCTCTGTGGCTGTCTATCAGTCAGAGTCAGTTTGCTTAAGGACCTGAAAGAGGCTGGAGTTTGTGTTTGCCAAGGAGTACAATTGCCCTTCCACTTCTCAGTGTAGGTTGGATACTTTCCTTAACAGAAGTGTGCTCATAAGGATAAATACAGAAGAAAACCTGGACCTGTTACATCTGCTGATAACCCCTGGGGTAGCAGCCCACACCTTGCATAAAGACCTCCAGGTCTGGTAGGAAGTAAGCCTGGTTTCCATGAGATATCTCTGTAAATTGACAGTCTCTTGGGGAAAAAGAGATCCATCCAGGGTTAGCAACAGACACAGATTTTTGTTAACAGTGGTAAACAGCTTGTTTTGCAGCCTTGGTAATTGCAAAGCCAAGACTTGTGCAGTGATAAGTTGATTTTAGCTGGAGATAATCTGAAACTTTGGGCAAAATAGAAAAGCCACCACCTAAAGCAGAAGTGTCACCGCAGCATCCTGTTGCTATCTTAGGTTTTTTTTGAAGGGAGAAGATTTATCCTGTTCTCCTTTCTTCTGGGACAAGAGACAAGCAAAACAGAAAGGGGGGGAGCTGGAACTTGTGACAAGACACCAGAAATCAGATAGTCTCAGGCTGGGGAAGAGGGTGATGAGAGCTGGCAAAGGATATCCTCAATGTGTGTGGCTTTTGTCCCACGGCCACAATGAAGGGCCATTGTGCTAACTGCTGCACTGAAAAGCATTCTTTCCTGCAGGGGACCTAAGAAGGCATGACAAATTAGTGTAGGAATACAGAGTATATGAGGGATAGCAAAACAAATATTAGACCTAGTTAGCAAATTATCCGGAATGTTTAATGCCTCAAATAAATATATTTATTTTGAGGAAAAATGCACTTCCAGCTGCTGTAGCTCTTGGCAGAGGTGGGGAAAGAATGTTAAAGCAAAATTTAGAAAAGTGATACTTTGCTACGTGAAAGGAAATAAAAGAATGTGAGAGATTTGAGTTACAGTTTCATGCTTTTGTAGAATTTTGTAGATAAACAATATCTTTGGACACAACTTGGAGCTTTATTTTGCCATTTAAGATAAACCCATATTTATTTCAGTGCTAATGCAGACTGATACATACATTTGTAAAGGACGAGTAAGCAAAACAACCACCGTGTTTCTGCCTTGCTGTTGGGAGTTTGTAATTGGTATTATGATAGAAGAGTTAAATGGGATTTGAAGGATGATAAGATCTTGCTTTTACCTTTACAAAATATATATGTGTCATACATTTATATGCAAATGAGAAAATTCTGCTATGTGACAAAAGGAGAAAATTGTGTTGGTGCTTTCTGATTTGAAGAGGCGTTTGATTTATCATATTTACTGCCGTATATTGTTCCAGCTAATACCATACCTATTTAAAAAGGTATAAAGTCCTTTCAAATTTCTTTACAATGCTTGTGGTCAGCCTTGCATGAAATAGCCATTTGTTCTTCTCATATTAAAGCTTGTGCTTTCATGTAGTTCTGAGAATTTCCTATTACTGTAAATTAATTTCACTTCATTAAGTGGCTGGGTCACAGGCAAGGGAATAATAGCAGCCAGAGACACAGGAGATTACTGGTTTGAATAATCATGAATTGGCACCCACCACTTTCACTCTAATATTGGAAAGAAGCTTCTGGCTGTCAGAGCCATTTGATTAATCAAAAAAAAAAAAAAAAGCCTTTGAATGTGAACTTTAAAGTTAGACAAGATAAAATTATTATCTTTACAAACAACATTTTACAGTGTGGAACAATGGATTCTAGTCCCTGTGGGAAATGATGGTAAAGATTCAGTTCTCTGTGTTACTTTGCTGTTATTTCAGGTCACTTGTGATTGTTCAAAGTCATTGACTCAGCAGTCTTACATTATGCATAGAGGGCTCAGTTGTGAAAAGTTGACTCCAGCTCATGGAGAGTTTATTATTTAGATATTAATTTGTCCTCTCATGTAAATGATTATTTCTTCTGCCAAGATGATTATGATAGGGTCTAATAAAAAAAGATAGCTCTTTCTTTTTTCGTATTCTTCTTTCCAAGTCTGGCCCCATGTTTGTTGAAAGCAACTGAAGTGGTAAACAAGCTTTTTACCACTGTTAGCAAAAATCTGTGCAAATTGCTAATGCTGGATGGATCTATTTTTTCCCCCAAAATTGATCATTTATAGAGATATCTCATGGAAACCCACTAGTTTTAGTAGATTTTTGATGAAAACACTAATATCTGAAGAAAGCTGAGGGGAGTAATTTTTCCAGTATCTAACTCCCCTTACACTGAGCAGAAAGAATGGAGATGCATTGAAAAGCATCCTCACTGCAGGTGCTCTAAAACTGCCCCTTGAGGAGCAAACAGAAGTACATGGTCAGAGAGGCTGAATTTAGGCTGCAGCAGCTGCAGGGAGGTGCAAACAAGTTAGCAGGCCCCCAGAGCTGTTGGAATTATGGTAGATTTTCCTGCAGCATTTCCTCTGAAACCTTACATGGCGTGGAAGGGAATTCCTGTTGCTCTCTTCTCAGCCATCCCCACTGCTCCCTGTTAAACAAGGGTGAAAATTTCGATTATTGCTCTTTCTGCATCAAGCACAGCTCCTGATAGCGAGTCTGTCTCCTCAGCCTGGAGTTGTACGTGGCACAAAGGCTTTCAGTGTTGCAGTCCTGTCTGGGAGAGAGAGAGGGAAGCTGATGGGTCTTCTGAAAGCACTTTGGTGATGGCAACACATTGTCAGCTCTGTCAGAGGGTGGAGGTTGAGGAAAAGCTGACAGGTCTTGCCTTGCTCTCAATATATACCACATGGTATTTATTCACTCTGTGCCTTTGACACACTCAGATGGAAGGAGTGGTGGTGCTATGTTCTGATTTTCTCCTTATAGCCATGCTTGTCGTAGGATTACTGGAAAAAAACCCTTGTTGTAAAGATTGATCGCTAATTTATCAATGTTTCTATCTTATCCAGACCTTATATGATGTATATCTTGTAGCTAAGGGTGGCATAATTACTTGGATAATCCTGCAAACATTTACATATGTAAATTCAAAAGGGGAATTTGTATCAGCCCAATTAGTCACACATTTTAAATCCTATTGATTTTAAAAGTATGGTACTGAAAACTTATAGCTGGTTTTGAGTTGCTGTCACTATACTTAAAATGTCAAAGGAACTTTGATTTTTGCATGAGACAGATGCTTCAAACATTTTTTTTTTCCCAAGGCTCCTCATTTTCTGTGGTAGTAATTCAAGCAGTTATAAAAACAAGACATTTCAGTTTATTTCAGTTATTACTACAATTATTCATCTGAGACAGGTTTTGAGGCTTCCTTGGCAAATAGGATGGAATAGGAAAACTTAAGATTTCGTGTAGTGGTTTGCCAAGCTGCACTGGCATAGTGTTCAAAAGCAGATCTTGAGAAACATTAGTTTATTGAGAAATTCATGATCAGTTACTAAATGAAAGTTCAAATTCTGTCAATTGATAATGCTCAGTAGTCATAGAGAAGGATTCAGGCCCATGTGAAGGTTTTGAAAGCTGTATGATGTCCTAGTTGTTTTTAAATTTCAGGAATAAAACAGTTAAAAACCCATCCCAGGATTATGCTTTTTGGTTGCTTTTAGTCTACCACAGGTCCTAGCAGTGGAATTTCAAATGAGAACTATGTAACAGTGCCACAGAGTAGTTTTGGTTGTTGTTACTGTTCTATTTCTTTTTTTTTTTTTAATAAGTGGGGTTTTTCTGGCAAATTTCTGGCACTGGGCTTGGCTGAAAGGTGGGCCCTGTTGTAGATGGTATTTTGCAGAGGAGGTACCCACACTGCCATATCTTTTCCTCAACTGAGTCTAAGTATCTGTAGTTATGCTAAATGAGAATGGCAAACTGCAGTGGGTATTTATGCTGTGCACTGCACTCAAGGAAAGAAATGTCCTCCCCATTTTTTAACTAGGTAGGGAGGTGGAGTAGAAAATATTTTGTTTGGTTTTTGGAAGCTGGTGGAGACTTGTTCTGCTTGTTCATTTGTCACAGTGCAGTTTCAGGTGGTCTAAGGTCACATCTCTGAACAAAAGAGCTTGAGGACTGGGGAATCCTGTTGTTGACTCTTCTGAGAACAGACAGAAGTCTCTGGGAAGGTAGGCTTGAGTGCAAGGAGAACAGGTGTTGAAGTAACCAAAACTGAGTAAATGAAAGTTTGTGTTACAAGGAAATCTTTTTGAGCCTAGTATGCCTTATATATGCAAGATCCAGGAAGAAAGAGCCATGTGGCTTAAAATTCCAGGTGGTCTTTCATGTTAAAAAGAGGAGGAGAACCACTGGTCTAGAGTTTCACACAGCTGCAGTAGACTCTCCAATCTGTCTGGGGCCACATGGGGCCAGAGGTGCTGTAGAGGAGGAGGAAGAGTTTTATGCTTGCAGAGGTTTATCTACAGCTGGGGGCAAACAACTCCATCTGTCTCTGGGTTTGGAATGGAGTAAATAGCTGGTGAGAGTTTCAGAATGAAGACAGGCAGTGTACTTTTAATTAATTTGGGAAATAAATCTTCCTGTGGAATAGGAGTACAGAGTAGCTAAGGGAAAGCAAAATAATGGTATAGGATAGGAGTGTGCTGCAGTCTTCTCACTTGACTGATAGTTTTTCTGTTTCAGCTGTGCAGTACAGACAGGTGAGTAATATCTTGTGCTTGTTGAGAGGGACAGGAAGGAATCAGCTGACAGAGAGACAGCCAAGACACAGATTTTAGAGTGAATTGCTGAATAGACTTAATGAAAAGAAACAGGGAACAATGGGAGGTGAGGGAGGGTGATGTTGGAGCATGGTACGAGGCTGCTGTGAGAGGCAATTTGCAGAGAGCTCAGCCATGTGCTATCTCATCTGACACAGCCAACTGAAGTGCTGAAATGTGCTCTCAAAGGCAAGGCAGGAGGAAATCTAGCAGGGGAAATGGCTCCTTGCCACTTGTCCCAGAAGTGTCGCCCTGCATGGGAGAGGCATCTCTCTCCCGGAAGCCAACAAATGGTGACATTAAAATGTACTTATTCAAACCATTTCAAAAGTACTGCCCTCCTCTGTTTTCCTTTTCCTTAAGCCACAGAGGGGAATGAATGCATGACATTTAAGTAGAACAGAAACAAATTGTGTGCCCTAATAATTTACATTGGATTTCCAGGTAAGTGCATACTTTGACCAAACTTAAAATAGCCAAACTTAAAATGTGTGGCCAAGACATGTGCAAATGTTTTTCACTTGTTATCACACCTATTAATATAACCCTGCTGTTCTGTATGATCCCTGAAAGGTTGCAACAGTGGTTTTTCTACCCCCATCAGTCCTAGATTTGCAACATTTTATGCGTGAGTGTATGTGTATCTATCAAAATGCACATGTATGCTATCAAGTTACATAAAACTTGAGAAAAATATGCTCATATTTTCCCAGGAATTGCATGATAAATCCAGGAGTAAATTTTTGAGTCTCCATTCAATGTAATGTGAATACAACTTGGTTTAAAATCCCCTTTTTATGCTTTGGATGTCACTGCTGACCTGATTTTCTTCCTTCCATTCTCCTCTTTTCTGTGCCTGTCCCCAGTCAGATGTATGGGTATGTATTTGTATTTGTGGGAGCATAGTCACACAAATGTGTACATTTACACAGGGAAGGGGCAGGTAGGGATTATGGATTGACAATTCTTGCTATGAGCTTCAGATTAATGAAGGAACAATCCTTCTGCTACCTTCCAGTGTTCAATTAACAATCAACCTCAGATGTAGGAGCAGCTGCAGGAGTGATGCAGAAGGGTGGAATTTGCAAGTGCAAGCTTGCAGTGATATTCTTATAAACTAAGCTTTAATGGAGAATGCTGTAATGGAGAAAGTGGTAAAAGGCACAGATAAATGTGCTAAGCCAGGAGAACACATCTCCAAGGCACTTTTCATGCAGAGATAGCAGATGAGCCAACAGTAGGATGTGTTTCTGGTCAGGGCCTCCGGGACACTGACAGTGTATCTCCAGGAGTGTGCTCTCTTTTGCTTCTTCTGGGGCAGAAAGCAGCAGGTTCAGCACATTCTTTTGCTGTGACATTCTCTTTTACTGAAGACAAGGAAGATTCCATGTTTTTAAAGCAAGAGAACTGTAGAAGGTCTTGAACAAGGATGAGTGACTTGAGCTCCTTGTTCTGTCACATGTGGGTGATGTTTATCATGCACTTCATCTCTCTGCCCTGATTTCCAAGTGCAAGAAAAGGTCTCATCATACTGTATTTATGGGTTTTTTCCTACTCTTTTCTGTTGAAAACTCTTTCTATATCATCTTGGTTTTCTCCAGTGGTATTGGTATCAGCCTGATTTGAACATCATGGTGGGTGGGTTTTCCCCCTCCCCAGAACTCTGCCATACCTACTTTCATCAAGAAAGCAGAGTCCCAGATTTCTTTACTTACCTTTGGTGTGGTGTTTTTTGTTTGTTTGTTTAGGTTTTTTTTTTTTGTTTTTTTGTTTTTTTGTTATAGATACTCTTTTATAAGGACCTATTAACTGATTTACTTTACTAGTTAAGTAAATAATCTTAATAGTCTTCTAAATCTATCAGTTTTCTAGGATTTAAAGCAATATTTGAGAGACAAAAGACTCCTGACAGTGAAATCTTGTCCCCTTTGACTTGACTGGAACTAATATTAATCCCCACATTATTTTGTTAATTCTTGAATCATATTTATTTTTGTGCAAGTTTTTCAGAGCTGAAGTAATCAGTCTTCTTTTCTCAGCCCCAAATTCAGAACATAGCAATTCAGCTACATTAAAGAATGGACTTTGAAAAATGAGTTCCTTTTCTTTGGCAGTCAAGCTTTAGTAAATAATAAACATTATGGTAGACAATCCTTAACACAATGGTAAAGGATTACTGCTTTTGTACTTAATTCTTTAAAAAAATTAGAACACCTTAATCTTTTAAAAACAATTTGGGTTTGGAAAAACAAATTACATTGAGGGTGACAAGTTACATTACATTGAGGCTTGCCAAGTTCCAGGAGATGCAATTTACAACATCTGAGATATTAAACGTTGAGTGCCTGAGTTCCTAATAGAAACAGGGCCTCAGTATTAACTCTTTCAGCTCTGCTGTAGTCTATAACACATAAAGTGCATCTTTTTCTGTCTTTCTCATAAAACCCAGGAGGCTGCTGCTGGGTTTCTGTACTCTCTCAGTGGTACAAGATAAGAAGTGAACTCTTGGCTTGCATGCCTCTGTCTCTTGAGAAGAGAGGCCATAAATCTATAAATGTGTAATCCAAAATCACTTTTATAAACTAATCATGCTCCTGAAATGAAACTGTGTTTTGGCCTGCCACTACCGTTGTGAGGTGAATACAGAATCTCCACATAAGACTTAAACCTTTTCATTCCTGACCAGAATATATCTATGATAATACTTGTATCCATATATCCTTCTGCTAGCATGGCCATCTGAGTTTAGCAGGTGGGATGCTTTCTTTTTATCCTCTTTGGGTCCTCAATATAGCACTTGAAATACAGGAAACATACTGGGTTGTGATTCTGCTGCTCAAAACTGTCCAAATTTAAACTCTACTCTCAACCTACCAGTGACTTCAGGAGTCTCTTTGTTGGTATGAATACTTTCTTACTCTATTGACAACATTTCATCTGTTATATATCTATACCCATCTGTCCAGCTGCGTCTTTATATATCTTAAAGTCTACTTGTTCATGGACCACAGATAATGAACCTTTAATAACACCCCTGGTGTTTTTCAAACTGATGAAGTTTCAAATCATAGACTTTTCTTTGTTATCTTGAATGCGTGACCTTATTCTTCGTAGTAGTGAATTTCAGCATAATTATATTATCTGGCTTTAGAAATTATCGTGTTTAAAATGCTCTCTTAAATACCTATGTATTTATCGTAGCTCCTTGTTTTCTATCATAATTAATTCCTTTGATAGTATTTGTCAGATTCATTGCTGATAATAATAAATAAGAAACTAAAGCTCTCAGGTTCCAAAGGACTACCTGCTGAGTAAATTGGATAGGTGGAAACTTCAAAATCTAAGGATGGCAGAGGAAATTTGGAATTTCTTAAGGTCTCTGTTGTGAAGGTAGGAACCTTGACTGTACTTAGCTTCATTTAACTAATGATTGCACTTCCTTACAAGATTCATTATTATTATTATTATTATTATTATTATTATTATCATTAAGCTCTGACTACAAGAATGAAAATTTTATTAAATATGTACCACCTCACAGAACATTTTAATAGGTAAGGATTGTTCTTCTGTGTTCATCTTTAATTGTAAGGCTGCTATCCCAAGACATTTTTCTTTAATTTCCTCACATAGATTCCATGATATCCCTGTTTGTTTCTTGTTGTCTCTTACTATGAAGCAGCATCCCCTTTCTGAATAAAATGTCACCACATGTATATTCTTCTTATTGCTGTTTTTACATCTTGCACTGCCCTCTGTGGAAATAGCTGTTAATATATCCTCATTAAAAAAAAATATAGTCTTAGAAATTAAAGGTAGAGACTGCAAGCCCTGTATGCTTTTTAATATTTGATTTTCTTGTATTCATTTCAGACTTAGTCCCTCAAGCCCAACACTGAAGTATTATCTAAAAGAATCAGCTAAGAAATGTTCACTTAATGAAAATACTTTTCACTGGTTGCATTTGCTGACCATTTCTTTCTATCACAAGTCTTATCTGTCTGTTCCTGTTCATTAGATATCCTCATTATCAATTTGCACTGTACATCTATCTCACCTATATATAACTCTTACTTTATCCAGAAGTAACTTTACAGTGACACCTGACCTAAGTGAAGAAAGACTTTTTTTTTTTCTCTTTCTTTATTATTCCTTTTCTGTCTCAAGGCCATATTCTTGTCCTAGCTAGCTGACCTCTTCCCTCTGTGCTCTCTGATGGCAGGCCAGTCAATTTGTCCCTCATGCAATTCAACAGTTCCTGGGATCGTGTGAATCTCCAATCTTCTAAACTTTATTTTTCCTTCATGGGGTTTGCGGTTACTTCCTACCTCCCCTGTCCTCTTTTCCCTTTTCTTCATTTATGTTTTTTAATCTTCCTTGTGTTGTCCTCAACACCCATAGGTCTTGGCCCTTGGATTTTACCTTCCTCTGTGCTTGCTGAAATCTCCTGGCTTCTTTATTTGCTTGTCTGTTTGCTCCCTGCAGCATCTCTGTTTCTCTTTGCAGTGTCACAGCCAAAGGTTATCTCTAATTTGTGCTCAAAGGGAAGGTCTTGCTCAAACGTTTGGTGTGCCTAAGTAGATTCTGCAAACAGACAAATTTGACCACAGCACAAACCTTATGAGAAGAACTATCATCAACTAATAGGTTTTGTTCTTGTTTCCATCTCCCATGGATTTTCCCTCAAGGAGGATGGATTCCATGCTGGATTCCTTGTTCAGCACTGTTTGTTGTATTGTTATACAACAGGTTGCTGTCACTTCATCTTCAGAAAAAGAAATTAACACTTGATGGATGCTTCCATACATTAGCCTGAAATTTGAATCCATTTTAATAGGATATATACTGAAAGAATTCTGTTTTTCTAGTCATAACTTGTCACAAACATAATTGTTAAATTAAAACTCTCTACATTCCATAATATTTGGGGACTAATTTTCTTCTCTCTAAGCAGATCATTAGAGGTTTAAAACATAGACTGACAGTCCTCTACATAAATTATCATGCATAAATGATATACCATATAGTGGACTTTATTTTTTTTTTGTCAGTGAGGTGTAGGCTACTTCAATTAAAGATAATAGAAATTTCTCATATGCATCCTTTCATACCTGCATAGATGGAATGATAGAAATCAGTGCTAAGGGTAGTATGTCACAAGTCGAACCAGCTCATATTTTAAAATTAAAAACTTAGAAGTTTCCCTTTTTTCCTCCTCTGGATTTGTAGGGAAACTCAGGTACATGGAAATTCTATACAAAAGATCTGTGTTTTGTCTGAATTTTGCCTAAGAAACAATGGGGAAAAATTACACTAATTTAAATGCTGAAAATTACTTGGTTTCAAGAGCAGAATCAAGGCATAGTCTGTAATGTATGCAGGTGTCTCTTGAGTCAGAAGATAAGCTGTTGCTCCAGACAGTGTGGAAAGATTTGATCTCAAAACTCCATTTGTCTATAACTTTGCAAACACTGTGTGAGCTGTGTTAGTTAGATGAAGCAGATTTTTTTTACCAAGGATGAAATTTTTTTTTTTTTTTTTTTTTTTTTTTTTTTTTTTTTTTTAAACTTTTTNTTTTAAATTAGTACCTTTGCCATACACTTCTGAATAACTGTGTGCAAGCCTTTAGGAAAAGTAATTATGTTTTCCAGTCAAATCTGCTCATGCCCCATTACTGTAATGTATATTTTTAATACCATTCTTGCTGCCAGAGATAAAGCTGATGCAGACTGGCAGTAATGAGATCACCGTGGGGCTTCCAGTGTATCTCTGCAAGCTTTGAGAAAGTATAGGTGCAAAACATCATGGGTTTGGACCCAAGTGGTGAATATTTGAACATCTGCTTGAAAGAAAAATCTGCAGACAGAAAGTGAATTTATTGGTGTCTGTTTCCCATTGGCATGAGCTGCACATGCACACCATGCCGGGTGCCTGCTGCCTCGGGGTGCCCTTCGTAAGCTCACAAGGCTTTGCATAAAGTCTTTAAGGCTGTGGGCATACTGAGGGAGAGGGAGCCCTTCCACACCACCACTGCTGCTCCCCAAGGGTTTCCCTCCTCCTCCAGCATCCTCAGAGTCCTCTCTTGGCAAATGCACAGCAGGCCTGCATCCTCAGGAGAGCTGTGTAAAGAACAGCAAGCGTTCATTCCTCTTGGCAGGGCTGGTCAGCAAGTCTTGTGTTTTGGGATTGTTAAGGTGATCTTTAAGGTGCTCTTCAATGCTCACACAGCCTGTGGCACTGCTTGTGCATGTAAAGTACACTATGACTGACAAGAGGGTCCTCAGACCTGCAGGGCATTTGCTTTATTTATGTATTTATTTTGCAATTTAAAGCAGAAGAGTGCTGTAGGCAGAAAAGGACTGTTTTGAAAGGGATTATGTTTCAGGCTGACTATTCCCATCTTTCCTTTAAAACCAGACATGATTTTAAAAAAAATTTAAGAGAAGAGATAGAATGTATGTGAATGGATGAAAATACGGATATTGGGCAGGGTAAGCTTTGATGTTGATATACCTTTCCAAGTTCACAGAGTTTAAAACCCCATAACCTACGTTAAGTAACAGCTTTGCAGTGTGATTGGCAATTTTGTGCTTGAGGCAGTAAATCAGTATTAAACTGATTAAACTGTAAGTTCCTGAAAATTGATGTGGTCTCTTCACTCTGTAGCTCTTTCATTTCAAAGTTTGTGGTTTGACTCTCAGAGCTTTGGCTATCATGTTATCAGGACAAAGTATGAGCTTTTGAAGGGGGAGTTAGGAATGTGTAAGTTATGTTTTCACTGTTTGGTGTTGGGTGCATGTCAGAGAGGTTAGAAGTTTGCATCTTCAATGGAATAGTTACTGTCTGCTGTTTATTTATATAAATACAAAACATGTGAGAACATCAAACCCTGGAAAGCTCTGTGCAAACTCCACGTGGCTGAACTTGCTGTGGAAGCTGGAGCTGGAGTTGCTCTGAGCAGAGCACAGTGAGTGGCACTGGTGGCGCACACTGCAAGTGTTGTACCCTGACTGTGGAACTGCTCTCACTACTAGGAGAGTAATCCTCCATCCTGAAAATAGGTTTCTTTACCCAGGGTCTGAGCCTGAAAAAGCCTTCTCAACCTTCAGATCAATGTCTAGTCAATGCCCTGTAGGCATTCCAAATGGAAGACTTCACCTGTAACATTGTTTCAATGGAAATTTCTTCTCTTCTTGGAAGATAGGTGGAGAATCAAATCAAACAAACAAACAAACAAAAAAAAGAGCCAACCTCCATGTGCTGGGCAGTTCTGATGAATTTTGGTTTATTCTTTGAAGTGTAACTCGGGTGTACAGTTCTCAGCAAAACATTACAAAATTCTCAGTAAATATCTTTAAAAAGCAGAGTTTTTTTTAATTGAATATAGATGTACAAACCTGTTATTGAAGAAAAGGCGGTGTCAAAGTGAGCAAAATTTACTTATTCTTTTAAAAGAATTCATTGGGTCTTCAAATTTAACTTGGCATGTGGCTGTGGTAAAATTTTTAGTACCATATTTCTGGGAGGTTTTGTTCTTTAGTCAATATTAGATTCATGTCTTTACGGAAATGTTGCTTTCTGACAGCTGTGCAATTATCTGGTGTCACTACTGTGCCATGTAGTTAAATGGTCAGCAGTTACCATGTTTATAAACACTGTGTGACATTTGAGCTTTGAAGAGTACATTCTTCCTGAATGCTTTTGGAAGAGTTCCATGTATGGTATTTTCATGCATCATTCAGTGGAATGTGCACTAAATGGAATGGCAATGGAGATAGACTGTAATAAGCATTATGTATGAAATGGGAATCAGATTAAACAGAAATCCCAGTGCATTACATCAAAATCATTAAGGCTAGAATGATAGGCAGTGCCACAAACATTACAGTCAAGAACAATACAGCTGTGCTATAGCTAGAGGAAGTTTCAGTAGTCTTCTCACAGTCTTCCTATGGTTTTCTTCATCTCCAGTATTTCTCTTGATAAACATTTACCTTTCACATACATTTTCTTCAGTGTATTTTTTTTCTGATCAATTATGACCTAAGTAACAGGCAACTAGTGCAGTGCAAACTTTAAATTGGATATTGAAGTTTGAGTTGTTATCAAATTATATTGATAAATGAAAAATGTCAGGTATGCCTTTTAATTAGCATTCATCAACTCCAGGGGTGTGTGCTAAAACTGGGTAAGGTTTGGGTCATATTTACTCTCCTTTGAATGAAATGCCTTGTTAGCAACCAAAAATGGGGTTCCATGGGTATTTAGTATGGGTAAATGGTATTTGTGAATTTGTTCAGGCATGTATTTTATTTTTTCCTCCTTTTATTTTCTCCTTCTTTTTCCTTCCTTCTTCCCACACTTCTTTGTTCTTATTTTTCTTCCCCACCCCATTAGGCTGAGTTCTTTATCTTGTGAAGGAACGAGACAGAGGTCAAGACAGGACCATCACATATCATTTGTACAGAACTTAAATGAAATATTACAGAGTTTATGGGGAGCAAGAAGCCTGGAGAGCTGACTCAGACTAATGAGAGTATAGAGATCTCTATGACCGATTTCGGCTCACTTTTGTGGGAGATTCAGGATGAACATGCCAGGTTTATAGGCTTGTATTAATGGACGAGCCTGGAATGGTTAAAATGCCATCAGATCTCGTGATAGCCTTTCAGTTATTGCTTGTGCTTCCTCAGGACCACAGGGGGAAAAACAGCTTTTTTCAGCAGTGCAGTCCTCCAGAAGTATCAGGCTTTATGTTTTCATGTAGCAGTGCATGACTTGGAAAAAGGTCCCCACTGAGAGAGGGCCGTTAGTAATGTGTATATAGAGTGTAGGCCAAGAATGAAGTCATACACTTAGAGAAATATCAAAAAATGTGGATGCTAAAGGCATGCTATGCTTGTGGTTCATTAATGGCTTGTAGGAAGCTCCTATGTACCAGGATTCAGAGCTGGAAGCTTCTGGAGTAAGTGTAATAAAATGAATTCCATCACTGACACCAGATGTGGCGATCAGGGAAACACAGGTGAGCCTGCTAGGTGCTTTGGAAAAAAACATGTACATACACAATTCTGGGAATAAGTTCAGAAAGAAGGAAGAACATGGAATTTCTGGCAACACTTTTTTAGTAAAAGTTCAAATTGTTGGAAAATGATGTTCAGTTAGAAAGGGACAGTTTCAGTGAATTTTCTATTGGAAAAGTGCATTATGGAAACTCTAAATTCCCATTATATCATTTAGAGAAGAAAAAAAAATCATTTCACTTTGAAATATTTAGAAATTTTAGTTAGCCTGTATTAAATAATAAAAATAAACCTACAGGCTTAATCCAGTTTACTGCAACTGAGTTTTTATCTTCAAGATTTTTAGTCTGAATTATCTTAGTTTTATGAAGTTTTATCTAGCGTTGGGATGTTGTACTGGAAATTTTTGGTTCAACTTCTGTTCTAATAGTACCATTAACAATTAAACTTTAGAAATAGTATCAGTTTGGAGTGCTCTTTAGTGTGCTATAAGAATTGTAATGTTTATATAAATAATTTATTTATTGTGGCTAGTAATGCTTACTTTATTCTAATCTAATAATGCTCCTCTGGAGATACTGAGCCAAGAGGTATTTATTTAAAATACAAAGGAAAGAAGGTTCTAGGGAAGTACAAAAATCTCAGTCTCTGGTACAGAGAAACTGTTTTTCTGTGAAGTGCTGTTACCTATATAAGTTACACCTGGACAAGAACTGTGCTATATTAATTGAAGGGATTTCTAAATATAAGTTGGGTATCAAGGGAATATAGAATGAACCCATCTGTTCTACCAAAATTGACTTTTTCATATCTGCTATGTTAACTTATTTGTATCCAAGACATACACAAAGCTTTTCAGATAAACAGGTGCACTTTGATACTATCCAATTAATTACTGTCAGTTGTATTGAAGTCGAAACTTGGTCTGTAGCTCTTCTTTGGGATCAAAACCAGTTTCCTGATTCTTAGGATGTTTTCCTGGACATTTAAATCAAGAACAAAGCTATTTTTAAAAATTCAAGTCTATCTCCTGCAATGAAACCCAGCACCTGGACCTAAGTTTGACTTGGGTTACAAAATGATATACAGAAGATTGTGACTTTCTTTTTCTCCCCTACTGCAGTTTTGCTACAGTAGATTTCAAAATGGTTCTAAATTTTTTTCTTATTCTTGGTGGATGGGGGAAGGAAAATACAGTAGGCAAATAAGGTCTCCAAAGATGTGAAGGGAAAAGGAAAAAAAATGTTCCTTTTGGAAGCAAACATAATTGGGACAAGAGCTGGAAACACTTTTCATTTGAAACCTATTTGGGGCAAATGTAAATTGAGCAGGTAGTGAATTAATGAGACTGATCCCTTATGAGAGATTTGCAAAGAACTGAGATTTAGGCATGACTACTTTGCCAAGCCCTTCTTTGCTCCCACCTTCTTTATGAATAATAATTAAAAATAAGTTTTAAAAAGTAAAGAATGGGTTTATCCATCATTGTCATGCTGTTCTCTGGGAAGAACTCAGCTCTTCAGCAGGCTGTTTCCTCAGATACTCCATGGCCAGCAGTTCTGTGCCTGGGTTTTGCTCTCAGTTCTGGGGAACACATTTGGTGCAGGAGCTCTGGGTGGGAACCTGAGACCAGAGGCTCTGAGCTGACAACCCTTGGCATGACAAGGAACCCAGGGACTTGTGGCATGGCCAGCTGAGGGACACTGAGGGACTTGGCAGATGTAATGGCCCCTGGACTTCTCCTTCTTTACACTGTGAGGAGGTGAAACTCAGGTGTGCCTTTGTTTGTGGTCTCTCTTCAGATGCACAAGCTCAAGATGGTTTTATTGTACCAAGACTAAATTTTTTTAAGATTTGAGGTTTTCTGTGACACTGCCATGGGAAGCCTGGGATTGAGCCAATGAGGAAACCTGTTCTGTATGCATGAAGGGGCCTCTGTCCCTCAGCTGTGGGTGGGACAGCCACAGGGGTGCTGCATGCTCCATGGAAGTTTACTCAACACAGGCACCCTGGGGCTGGCCATGCCTGTCTGTCTGCATGGCAGGGCCCTGCAGTGGGAATAGAGCTGTGGAGGAGCAGCTTTGGGCAGGGCTCTGCAGTGGGAATAGAGCTGTGGAGGAGCAGCTTGGTAACACACTGAGTCCCGGAGCTGTGGCCTAGGGACCACTGGTGACACGGAGCACTCACTGCAATGCAGGTGCATCTACTCCCTGGTGACAGCTGTAATTAGTCATTGGTTCATGCCCTGCTTTTAGCTGGGGTAGAGTTAATTTTTCTTCCTAGTTGCTGTTCAGTGCTGTGTTTTGTATTCACTGTGAGAATACCACTGATAACACCCTGATGTTGCAGTTGTTGCTAAGGGGTGCTCACTCCAAATCAAGGACTTCTCAGTTTCCATGCTCTGCCAGTGAGGAGGTGCACAAGGAGCTGGGAGGGAGCATGGCCAGGATATGGACCCAAAGTAGCCAAAGGCACATTCCACAGCATAGAGCATCATGCCCAGTATTTAAACTGTGGAGAGCTGGCTGGGAGCACTGATGGCTGCTTGGGAAAGGCTTGGGAATTGGTCAGCAGGTGAGGAGCAGCTGTACTGTGCATCACTGTCATTCTGGGATTTATTTTTCTGTCTTTTTGTTCTGTCCTTTTTCATTACAGTTATTTTTTCATAACAACTGTTGTTGTTATTAAACTGTTCTTATCTCAACCCACAGGTTCTACCTTTTTTTGTTCTTGATTCTACTCCCTATCCCACTGGGAGAGGTGAGGGAGGTGGGCAAGTTGCTGCATGGTGCTTAGCTGATGGCTGGGGTTAAACCATAGCAGTTGGCAAGAGACTTGGTTTTGAGTTCTTCCAGTGTCTCTTAGGACACCCTTTTCAAATTATTTTATTTCAACTCCCCAGTTTGCCCTCTGCTTTGTTTTTTTTCATTGTGGAAAGCTATGATGCTTTTTATCCTCACTATTAAATTAAAGGATGTGCGAGTAATAACTTTTGCTACTTTGGTATCCCTCCTAGCAAAACAGTCTGGGAGCTCTTTTATATCTTGGATTTCAGGGTGGCAACTTTGTTTCCAAAAAGAGACACAACAGGAACATCTGTGTTTGCCATCTGCAAGACATTTCCTTCTAGGATCCCAGGGTTGGTTACAGGGCTTCCAGACATTCCTGCTGCCTGTTCCCCTGGGTGCACAGGGAGGAGACCACAGGTTTGTGACTACAACAGTGCTGCATGTAATTCTGAGCTCTTCAGCACATCCTGCTGTCACTGGAACACAGCCTGCCCAGGTCTGTTTGAACACCCACTGCATCTCCTCTCAGTTGTGTCCAGCCACTCATCCTTGAATCCCTTTTTATGCAGTCTGCTTTTTGCTGTTAGCAGCAAGGTGCTGAGCCTGGCAAAGCAGCCAGGTATTGTGGGAAAGAGCCTTCCCTGTTACTGGCCAGCCATTGTGTGCTTGGAGAGGTTTTCAGTTTCAGATTTTTTGAGAGGGTCAGGAAAAGATTGTTTCTGTTCCCTTTTTGTTGTTGGTTTTTGGGGTTTTTTTTTCCCTTCTGCAGAAATTATTTCTGAGGATAGTATTTACTGCTTACTTTCCTGACTTCTTTTAATCCTGCAACTGCCATTAGATAAAATAATGAACTGAGTTACTGATTCATAAAGGCAATGTAAATATTTGTTTTCTACTGTATTCCAATAAAATAATGTTGTCATGGATTATTGGCAGTAAATTATTTTAAGTTATACATTTAAAAGTAGACAAAACTATATACATAAAACTATCTTTGATTATTTTTCATGAGGCTTCTTATTTTTTTCTTTTATCAGTATTTCTATGAGATCTGAAATCTTAGTGTTCATATTTTGATTTTCAGTGTCTTCTTATTTCATTTCTATTGCAAATGCTTTCTACTGAGGAATTGTAAACAGTTTCCTGCATTCACTGCTCCTCTTCCCATCTTCCAATTCTACCCCGATTCTGATAGTAGCATTTTTATGTTGTCACTTGTAGTGATCCACTGAGTGAATTACAATTCTCTTGTTTGGGTTCTGTGTTTTACATTTGGCTCTTGAAAGGTAACTGAGGAGGAAGAAGGGCACAATTAATCTCAAATAATCCTCTTTTTCCAAATTTGTAGAAGTTATTTGCTACTCTGAGGTAAAGCAAATGAGAGATGGATCCTCTTTAATTTTCAGTGTGCTGTTTATCTCAAAAGCAGATTTTCTATTTGGTAGAAATATTGTGAAGCATTACTCCCAAGTGTCACCTAGACCCCATCTACACAGAAAGTATAAAAATGATCTAGGACATTTTGCACATATATTAATTTTTTTTTCCCATACAAAACTGTAGCATATTTTAACCCATGAATCCTTCCCCAATAGATGGCAGTGCTTTTACTCAGGCACACTGATCTCACAAATTCATAGCCTACTTTCTTTATATAGGGTACATTTATCAAATAGGATGGAATAGGTCCTTCAAGGATGTTTCACAGATAATTTTTTTTTTTTCTTTTTGAATGGATGGACACAATCTCAAGCAATTGGCAAGGTCCTGAACAGCTTGAATAATTAAAAATGGGTGACCATAATGTCCCAAGTGCTGATACCTTTTTCCTCTTTAAAGTAAAAACAAAACAAAACAAACCTCACTACGTTATGAATATTAAATACTTTCTTACTTTGAGATTTCTCAATAAATTTCCTTATGATAACACGTCTCCAGGACCTTGCCTTTCACACTGCTTAACTCTCATGAGCCTCTGGCAATAGACCGGTGATATCAGAAAGTGGAAACCTGAGAGATGTTTTTCAGTAGGGTTTTGTAAAAAATTTTTTTGTATTGCAAGTCTGGAAATATGTAATAAAATCTGAAGAAAAAAAAAATGCAAGAAGTTTCAGCTCCCTCCCAGCACATTTTAGTTTTGAGTAATGGTTCACACTATGTGTTGCAGTTCTGAACAGAAGATATTTAGAGCCATTTAGACTTGACTACCTACAGTGATGTTTCTAAATACATTTCAAGCTATTAGGATGCAGAGCCATTGGCTCTGTAGGAGGAGCACTGAATGGTCTGGCACTCTGATGACTAAAGATAAACTCTTAGCAGCCTAAATTTAGGCATCTCATTTTGAAAACTTTGGCCCAGATATGTGAACCCAGAAGAATGAGATACGATAATTCATTTCAAATTCCCTGGCTCTTGCATCTCCCAGACTGAGCATTTATTCATACAAATTGCTCACTGTTGCAGATGAATCACTAAATGTAGCCAGTGCAATAACTCTGCACCTGAGCATTATTTAATTCTGCTTTGCTAATGCTAGCAGCACTTTGACCTTTCTCTCTATGTTACAGCACCTGGCTATTTTGGCTTTGTCTGGATATATTTGGGAGGTGAATAAGGAGAAAATGTACGTGGTTTTGCCCCCCTGTTTATCACTGCTGTCTTTCCTAAGAGCTGCTGTTCCTCAGGTGGTCAGCTTAATGCTCCTCCCAGCTTAAAAGAAATGCAAGGGAGGCATTTACCAAGGGGATAATTTTTTACTGCATGTTTAGGAGAGGATTATGTTGTTAGAAGTGTTATCTCTACTGGTTCTCATCTGCTTTGACACCAGGTTTCGTTACTTTCCTATAATGCACTTCATTATGAGAGAATTACTGTGTTCTGTCTGTGTTGATTTTTCCTCCTTCGATGAGTTTGCAGTTTCTCTTGGGATTTTTGTGTCTTTAAAGGAGTATTTCAGCTTGTGGACATGAGAAATAGATGGAGGTATGTGTGTTGCCCACAATTTGCTCTTGTGGTTGTGTGGGCTACACAAATGAGCAAAATTTTAAAACACATTTACTTAGGCAAGTAATTTATACCTTTTTTAAGGACACAGTGTAAGCTAAGATTAATGTTAAAGACGCTGGTGTTGGCTACTTAGTGAAGTTTTACTTCATATTTTTGAAGGAATCAGATATCCCTTAGCCTATATTAAGGATGGATCTCCTGTCATTCCACGGCTGCCTTAGAAGTCGTGGGCGTTTATTCTAAGCCAGTCATCTGTAGTCAGTGTCATAGGGGAAGGTGATTCATCCCACCTGACACTAAATATCTGAGAGCCTTATTATGCAAATGTGTTCTGAAGAGGAAGGTGGTTGATGATGTTCCTGCTCAGCCCAGTGCTAGTCTACAGAGCCTCTCAGTACCACTGCAGTCAGTTTTGAAATATTGTGGAAATTATCCAAGTTAAAAACCAGTAACTGGAGGTAGTTTGTTCATTTGTATTTGTTTGTGGGTTTTTTTTAACTGGGTTCATTTCAGTGATTCATAGGGCCATTTATAATAGAGATAAGAATATCTGTTCAGTAAATGGGGTCATACTGGCACAGAGAAAAGAATTGGTTGAAGGCAGGAACACTCAAAACCGTGTAATGAACTGCCTCTGAAATACATGTGTGCACTGTTTTATTGGGAGAGATTAACACACTGTGGTAATTGGTTAACCATGTATTAAGCAGGACATTAACAATATCATTGTCAGTGTAGTGTACATCTCTCCATGCTTGCTATCACTTTATTAGACTATTAAGTGTCTTGAAGTGAGCTTATCTGTGTCAAACAAAGAGGACACTGTGTATATTGAGGTCCTTCAGCTGAGGTTCTCTGTCAGTACTGGCAGTGCAATCTTCTCCAGTTTTAGCTTCCTGGTGGCTTACATGTATGGATAAATATGCAAACAGCTGAGATGGGATGTTTCTTTATAGTATGTAGTGATTATCTAAGTTCATACCCGGAGGACAAAAAAGGTGACCATGCAAATCATAACTTTGTCTTGAGCCTTATGTAAATATGAAGAGAGGATGAACTCATATAAATGTGCAAACTTCACTTGAGCATCTCACTGTCTTTTATTTTGATTAACTAGGTTAGTTAACAGATACTATCAGAGGTGTGCCAGAGACAATATATTTTGGAACACATGTTGAAACCCAGCTGAGTAGGATGCATTAGATATCTCATAGAGAGGTTAGATATTCTGAACTGCATGTTCTGTGCAGTTATTCATCACAGGACCCCTTGTGCTGATGTACCACTGTTGGAATGTGTTCTTGATTCCATGTACCACCCTCCCTCAGTTTGCTTTTGTGGTACATGGACATGGTCAGGGTACTTTGGTTTAGGAACTGAAGTCAGAGAAAGGTGGCTGCCACCAAATAGTTACTGTTCTATGAAGCAGCAGAGGAGGAGATGAGAAGTATACTGAAACAATGTCAGTAGCAATGAAAGCAATCAAAATGAGCTTTATAGTACATTTTTATATTAATTCTTTCTGGAATATATTTCCCATGTTTTATTTATTTTTATTATTATGTTTCTTTTTATTTTTGTAGGCTGTGGAAACCAACCTTGCATCAAAGGATAGTCACTGGGTCTATGTAAATGAGGTAAGAAAGTCAAAAGAGAAAACACAGCTTGCTACATTCACTCATCACCATCTTTTGTTTCATATGTTTTGACACACCAAACTGAGCATACATGTAGCATTTTTGCTTTCTGAATGGCACAGGGTTCAAACACTGTGGTGTCATTGCTTGTCTGTCTTAGTTGAATTGGCATAGGTTGAACCAGAGGTCAAGATAAAGCTTCTAATACACCTCAGAGCAGCTGTGAGACTTATTTTTACCTTCCTGCAGACACTGTTTCATTAGCTATTTAGGAAGCAGAGAATATCTGAAAAGAAATTTCATATAGAGGCATCTCTCTGGCAGAAGCTCACCCTCCACCGCCAGGAAAGCCTGCACACAGATGCCAGGAGAGGAAAGAGCACTTGCAAGCTTAGTCCATTCAAATATGTATTTTCATGATACACAGGCTTTCTCTAGTGCAGAACTGTGTTGGTGAATTGGCCAGGATCCAGAATAGCTTAAATTCAAAGTGTAATGTTTCCCCTCTGCAGCAAATGGGATCTTCTCCTGCTACAATGATTATTTATTTTACCTTAGTGCCATGATGCCCTAACGGGAATCTGTTGAGATTCTTATCTAAAAAACAGTGAAAGGTTCTACCACATATAGTAACTTATAAATCACTGATAAATGGCAGTATTTTATAAATTCCTTGTTTTAATAAGGATTTATTTAAAGATATCAAAATACCGAATTTTAAACAAAAGTGTTTGTTGCCTTTTTAAAATATTTTAAATGCATAGTTTATAATTTAATAGCCAATTCCTTTGTTAATTTCTCACTCCTTTCTTTGCACCTAGCTAATAATTTTGGATAGGCAACTTCTAATAGTAACTATAAATTGTATTGTGTGGCATTAGATAGGCTCTGTAATTAAATAGGGGTTAGGGAAAGCGAGTGAAATCCCTGCTTGTAAAGGCATTATAAATTCTTTCTAGTCCTTGTTACATTTAAGTGCCTCTTGGTTTGTCAGCTGCTGTAATGACCCACTACAAAGCATCAGCAAGATACCCAGAGAGTCAGTATTTATATTCACATAAAGATAATACAGGGCATATTTCCCTAAACATTTATGGAGAGGGAGTGTTTGTGAATTTTTTACTGCTGCTGTTACTGTTCAGATGTTAAAATTCTCTTCACGAAGCCTGAATCTGTAACATCCTGATAAAAGCCTTCAGCACTGGTGAACTAATGTGTGCACACTTGTACACACACAAGCAAATCACACAGGGTGTCAGTTCTGCTTCTCTTTTGGAAGCTTTTGTTCTTTCTCCTTTGTGGCTAAAGCCTGGGTAGGGAAACTATTAAAGCAGCATGAGAATTTAGGGCCTAAATTTCTAGTTAAAAATATCAGTGCACATAACTTATAAATATCTCAAAATGCAATTAAGTCCAAACAGACAATTAGAGAAGCTTTTCAGACTCACAGAACTTTGGGGAAAGTCTTTGCAGGCAAAAGGAAGAGGAAAGGTCTTGGCTGTCCTTCCTTTAACAGAAGTGTTGGAGGTTGTGTGTGTGCTTAAAGCTACTGTGAGAGGAAAGTGCATTGAGCATCTCCATGGATGCATCTATAGAGAGATGGAGATTCCTTAGGGCTTGCTCCTTATTTAAGTGTGCATCCCCCCATGTTAACCAGAGGACTGATTAAACTTTCCATGTACATGTTTCCAATTAGTGGTAGTGGGAACTGCATGAATATTTGATGGAAAGATGATGCTGGTTCTTACTGTGATTTGCAGAATTGGAATTAACTTTTAATTCCCAACAGTCAAACCAGCTCATTTTGATGTGTTTCCACGAGAGTAGAAGTCCATTATGCAAATGGACCAAAACCTTAGCCAGTCTTTTTTGTCCTGGGCAGATTGAGGACCCTGCACCTCCCTGTTCACCCTGTGACCTAATGATCCCATTGCAAGGAAAGAGAGGTGTAGGGCTGACTGAAGGGGCAGTAGCAGGAGGAGAACACAGGGATGTTTTTTTCCGTGGAGATTCCTTGTATAAAGAGCATGGGAGCGTGAACAGGCTTTTCAGGGCTTGGACAGCTTGGACTACTGAGCTCTGCAGACCCAGAGCACCTTACAGTGTCTCTGTCTCCCACTTCTCATCAAGCCAACAAGGAAAGTTGGACTTGCCTTGCTATAGTAAGAATGCCTATATAGGCATTATTTCAACAATAGAGATTTTATTATCTTCTTACTTAAATTAAATGTACTTTACTCTCTCTGCACTGACAATTCAATAAAAATGTGTGTTTAGTTTTTTTTTCCTCTTTTGTGCCTTCCCATGTGGTAGAATAGGAGTTAAGTTTTAGAGGTAGAACAAATTTTATCACTTAAATTTTGTTAGGTAAGCAAGACCACCAAGCTTTGGATGAGCTAACTTTAAATCTATATGGCTGGTAATTACACAGCAAATGAACAAACAGCTGTGCTGACAAAATCCTATTTGCTAGTTTTCAATAGATCAGGTCTGTGCTGAAGTTTGTGTTCAGTTTGGATACCATTGCTGGTGAGAAAGGACTAGGTCATGTTCAGAAAAAGCCTGGTTAATTGGGAGTTAAATTTATTGTGTGGGGTTGGAAGGCTGAAACATCCCCCAGCAGATTTTCTAGGGAGGGAGAATACACAGGGATGGGTCTTTTCAGGCAGTATCATGCCCTCATATGTCCTCTTTGCAGCCAAAGTCATAAAAACCTTACTGATTAAATATATATATATATTTGTGTGTCCACTATTCTGGTTTCAAATAGGTTATGCTTCAATATTGCAATAGCTGTCAAAAGTAGTGGAGGTTAAAAAGAAAAAGAAATGTATTTCTATCTACCCACCCCCTTTTTGATTTATATTTTGTCATCTGCACTTTTTATTCATCTAGGAATGCTAAGTCACCCCTTGCTTTTATTTAGGTAGTGATTCTACCTAAATTCTGCATTCAACATGCCAGGTAGCTTTTAAAAAGCAAGAAAACTTGTGATTCCTGTATAAATCTGTGTAAAAGCAAACTCTTCCAAACAATAACTACTACATGCTTTGCTGTGCCTCCAGAATAATCGAAAACACTTGATTTTCATTGACTGTGTGGGGAGTTGTCAATGACTTGCAGTTTTGACCCAGTGGAAGATCTCTTAGAGCATATCTGGTGTTCTGCTTGAACCTTAGCTGTTTATACCTTTGATAGTTGAAGTGACCCACCAGCTCTGATAGACATCTGCTGCTGCATCTTTTGGCAAGATGGGCACACTTACAGATGGTCCCTGGTTTTAGGTATTTATTTCCTGGGTTTTTTTTCCCTAGTTTTCTTTATTATTTTTATTTTTCTCTCACTTTTCTTTCTCTTTCATAGCTGGCATTAAGCATCTCTGTTGGCTCCTCATGACATTTTTCATTCTCCCCTTCTCTTTTCTGCCTTTTCTGAGAAAATGCTGTGCCTTGCCCAGGGCATGTCAGTGGGAGAGGTACAAGAGCAATGCTTCAAACTTGAATTTGGATGTGGTTGTACCAGGAGCAATGCTCCAGGAGCCTGTGTCTGCTTCTTTAATAGCAGCAGCAGTAGGTCTGGGGGTATAAATAGGATTAGAAACCACATTTCCCTTTTTGTGGGACATTTCATGGTTTTAAGATTGTCTCCATTCCAACGGTAAAGAAAAAATAAATTATTCTGCAAAACTGGAATATGGAACAAAAATATAATCAAACTAAACAAAACATTTTATTCCCTCATATCAATATATTTAATTCTAATTCCAAGTTTTTAAACATTCACTATTTTTAAATGTGATTTAGTACAACAAACAATGAACTAATCTTCCTGGAAGTGGAATGGTACAGAATTCTACAGATAATTCAAATCAGTTGTTTCACTATTAGGACATAATTATATTAATTTCTTTTTAACTCTTTTTTATTCAGTACTTTAATTGAAAGCTGTAAGACATGGTCAGGCAAAGCATGAGACTACTCGTTGATATAGGAGAATGCTTTTTGTGAAAGGCACACAGGGATGAAAAAAGGCAGTGTAGTGTTACATGTCAAAACCATCCATAGCCACCCTGAACCTGAGGAGAGGTGAGGGACAAATTTTTGCCTGGAAATATGCAGAAGACACTGAGGCAGACTGTTTTTGAAAGTGCATTTTTTGGGGCAGAAATGCCGCAAAGACAAGAAATTAAAATGAAGGAAGATGTTAATCTCCTTAACAGTGGAGACAATGGGGTTGGATGCAAACAGAGCTTCACAAATTTCCTTTCATTGATGTTATCTGTATGTGTTTAAAATGTTAAGGCAGCCATCAGTTCAGATTTTGTTATGGCCAAGGACGAATGGGCTAAGGAAGCCAGAAGAGAGTTGGTGTGAAAGTGACCATGCCATGGTAACACGCACTTTTTGGAGAAGAGGGAGAGGTGGGGAAAAGGACTACGGGGATAATGGACATCAAAAAATTGTCCAACTTCACAGCTTTGGGAAACCAGTAATGCTTTTGGAAATATAATACAGTAAGTAAAAGGTGACTAACTGTGGGAGTCTCTGAAGATGAAAGCATAACAAGGAATCCTCATGGTGACAGTAGGTTATCTTCATAGAACTTGAAGTCAGAGATGAATTCTAAAGCAAAAGTGATTTAAGAAAAGGGCTAGGGAAGAGTGTAAAGGTGTAACAAAGTAAGGGATTATAAAATAAGATTGTGTTGCAAAATGATTCATACTGAGGATCATGGAAAGTATTAAGAAGAAATTTGTATCTAGCAGAAGATAAAGAAAAGTGGGAGGTGATTACTTGAAAAATGGGGGTTTCATGTTTTTCTTTTGTTCCCTGATTCAGACTTTATAGACACTATTAATTAGGACTAGATTGTTAAAAACATATTGTTGTAGTTGCAGGGTTTTTAGATGAATTTGAAGCACTCCACCACGTGAGATTTAATATAGAGCTTTTGCTTGTGGCTACAAAATGAGGTATAGGTGGTGAGCATCTGCAGGAGCAGCTTAGAATCCTTGTGGAGAAAAACCAGAATGAGAAACAGTGCAGTTATGGTCCTGCTGAGTTAGCAAATGTAGTCCTCAGATACTATACCAGAAACATCCATTGTAAGATAAGGGAGGCAGTTATTTCACTCTGTTTGACATCAGCTTGGCTTTGTTGGAACACTCTTGCAAGTTTTGGGCAAAACACTTTAAAACAGAACGGGACATCTACAACAATGTTGGAAGTGTAGAGGAAAGCACTTAATGTGATGAAAGCTTGGTGAAATATGACCTTGGTGAAATATACCATTTGTAAAGGCTGAAAAACTTGGGTACAAATAAAGCAAGAATATGATCACATCTTCAATCTGGAAATATAAGGGAAGCACAATTTAATCTTCTGCAGTGGAAATTAGATCTAGTACTGGGAAATGGTTTATGATCTAAGTATGAGAGTGTATAGGAGCAACTGCCTTGATGACCTTTTTCCATCCCATCTTCTCTCTCTTTTCACACCTGGTTCTGCTCTTGTTCTTTGTTCTTTATTCTTCATTTTTCAGCATCCTACTCACGTTATATAAGTCAGCCAAATAATTTCAGTGTCAGTATGGAAAGACAAATACAACTGTGTTTTGAATGCCACTGGGTATTTTCTGATCTGCACCTTCTGCTCTAGGTCTGTCCATATATCTTTTTTCAATATTGTTATGACAGTGACAGTTTATGTAAGGAGTCACTGCATACACTTCTTACTGAACCATTTATTCAGTACATTTGGTGGTAAACATGAATGTATGGGATCTGTGACTCATGGTTGATTTCCAGCCATCACAGAACTCCATCCTTCTCTGTCTAGTGAATAAGCTGGAATGACTGTGTTTGATTAGATTCTGTCAGCCAAATCCACCCTTAGGGCCACCTCAGTGATTTGACTTAGCCAGGGATGAACTGAGCCTCGTGTTTCCTGATATCAGTCATTTGTAAAGGAGGATTATGTTGTAATTGTATGTGGTTTGGATAGAAGAATTCCTAGTAATGGATTACATGCACTTTCAGTGTTTTAAAAACAGATTTAATTGTAAGGCGTAAAAAATAAGTCTGAAAGCTAAAGATCAGAGCTCCCTCGACTACTGTTTTCATTTGTTGCTTTTACATTACATTGATTCTCATTGATTCAGATCAGTCCACATCGGAGCAGATACAGAGGAACATTTGTCATTAACACAAAATAACTTCTTTTTTAGTTTTAGAATCACCACATTCTGTGCCATATGGACTAACAAATGCTGAAATTCAAGATTCGCCTCTAAATTCTCCAACTGCAACCACGGCAATAGCGGGGAGAACAAGTAGAAATTTCATTATGTTAGTTTTTATTGTCTAAAAGATCAGGTAGTCAATAGAAAGGAATGTACTATGGGGTGAAGAAGTCCTTGTAGGTTAAGTGCCAACTCCTGTTGGTATTTCTTGTGGCACAAAGGTTTAAGAAGTGAGGAGTTATTCAAAGGGACTGCTCAGTGGGTGACTGAATTTCTGTACTCCTGTATTTCAACATACAGTTTAATGCTATGTGGAGTAACTTGAATCTAAGGTTGAAAAGGGTCTAATTTCTTTATCTGTTAGAAAAAGTTGTGATGTTATTTGTCCCATTTAAAAGCAAGCAAACAAAAATCAAACAGCTTACACTGCAACCTTGTGTGGTGGATAGCAGAAAGGTAGGTTGTATTTGTAATGGCCCCTGCAAAAATGTCCTTTTTTTGGTAGATAGAATGTGAAAAACCAGTTGATATTCATGAGCTTAATAACTGGGGCTTTAAAATCATCAATAGCTTTTACAGTGCTAAGCAAAACCATCCTTAAAAAAAAAAAAGTCAGGAACCAGTTTGTTATTGGTGGAAATCTCTTTTCAATAAGAAATATGAAACAAATTGCTGTAGAATTAGAGTATTATACAAATTCCAAGTCCATAGAAAAACAAAGTATTCAGCAGTAAAAAACCAACTGAAATTCTTTTAAGCTTTAAAAAATAAAACTGAACTCTGATTAACACCCAGAAAAAGTTGCTTCTGAATATTTTCCCTTTTCAATCCTCAATAAAGATCCTGTTTTGAAAAAAATTGGAGTCAGCACAGAGAAACTACTAAAGCAAATACAGCTCTAATGTATTTGATTGAATTCTTCCCAACAATGATATTTGTCAGAAAAGCCTTCTTAGTTGAGAAAGAGAAGGGAAAAGCCAAGTGGGAAAAAAAGTACTTGGATTTTTTTTTTTTTTTTTTTTTTTTTTTTTTTTTTTCAGGAAAAGTAATAAAAAAAAATTGAAATATAGCAAGAGTAGACAATTCATCAGAGAAGCTTTTAGACAGGAAGTTAGAGTGCTAAGGGACTTGGGGAACTCTGGGCCATGTGGAGATGACATTATCCTCATCACTTGAATACCAGTCAAAAATTTTAGACAGCAGTTGACCTTATTCTTCCTTTTTGGATAGATGATGCTTTTCAAATGATGCTGATGTTGCTGGCAGCAGATTAATTTATAGATCTTCAGTGGACAGATAAAGCTTTCCCAAGCTCAGCCCAGGTGATCAGTCAGAGCACAGTGCAGAAAAATGGGTATTGATGCTTTTCCTTTCCCCTCTCAGAACATCCACTCTGAGCATCTTTCTGCTAATCCTCCTCCTCTGGACTCAAGCTCAATTCTTTTTTTTTCTGCTGTTTTCATGGGTCTCTCTTCACCACTGTTCCATTGTCTATAGGAGGCAGTTTCCTATAGGAGGGGCAAGAAAGTGTCTCACCAACCCCCTGGTGTGATGTGTTTTTTATTTTCCATTTCCATCCTGCACTTCCATTGCTTCTGCCAATATTTGTTTTCTTTCCCTTCACCACATCAGACATGTCCAGTGTATCTGTCCTCTTGAACTGAGAATCAAGTGGCTTCTCAGCTGTCATCTGGGAACTTTGGTATTATATTCCTTTATAAAATATTTTTTGAAAGTTGAGAAAAATGAGGAGAAAATAGAATAGTAATTACCAGATAAAGTCTATCTCAGCAAGATACTTTTTTCCCTAAGGGCAGCATGTAGGAAGGTGTAAGATAATGAATGATGGGCAGAATTTTCTTAGCACATGGCTATAGAACAATTATCAGGAAAACTCACTTCAGGAGAAAAAATACCTTATGAATGCAGTGGTTTTTCTTCACTTTTTTTTGAGACTATTTTTCCACAAATGCCTATGTTATATGCATTTTGGGTGATCAACAGTTAGTCCCTGTGTGAATTGTTGTGGCCTAATTTTTGCTTGGGTAGAGCCAGGACTGGGGTTCTGCTCCCTTTTTCTCTTCATATGGAAGTGCCTAAGATTATTTTCTTTGTTTCATTTTAAAGCACCAATCTGTGTAATGATATTTGTGTTTCCTTTGATAACTAGAAGTTAGTAAATTTTAACTTCCCTATAGCTTACTTTTTCTTGGAAGAATTCAGACCTTTTAATGATAATTTGTGATACAAGTGGGGCAAGCATTCTAAGATATTCTCAAATCATACAAAAATACAGAGTAAAAAAAGTTTAAAAATTGAATAGAAATACAAGGTACACAGTGTAGAAATTTCATAAGATTTAGGAAATGACACATTTCAATGCTAAAAGTAGCAATTTGCAATTAAAATTTATTCTAATTGTGTTCCAGGTACTCTATATTTATTACTTGCCTAAGGAAATCTCACTTCTCTCCTTTTGGCTGCAATCTTTACCACCTCAGCATTTATATTTATTTATTTATTCCCACAAAAATCTGTGGGTTTTCTTTCTCTGATAACTGCTTGAAAGTTATAGATAGACTTGGAACAGTACTGGATACGTACCTGCCTCTTGGCCAAAGAAATGTGTAGGGTTTACAACTGGCCTGATTCTAATGCTGTGGGATTACACAGAGTCTCAGTCAGCCTGGAGCAAGGTCATGGATGAGCTTTGATGAGTTGTTTTATCAGTTAATAATAATTTCCACACTAATATCAATGATGGGTTTTTTATTTGTTTTGTCCAGCTGTTACTGAATATTGTTTTGTGTGCTTCTCCCCCAAAGAGAATTTTTAGTATCAAATAATATTTTTTTAAATCAGAGGATCTTTCAATGTATAGGCACTTGCTATGATCTGAGAAAGACATCTGGGCACCCAGTGCAGAATCCTTATATCTAGAAATAGAGCTAATTGAATTAAAATATTGCTATATCCCTGTAGAGACTTTTATGAGCATTGGGTAGGGAGAAGTGAGGTGTAGTACTGGATGTGTGGGAGGTCAGTGAGGATGGGAGTGGGACAGGTGATGGTGCACACTTGGATTAGAACATTTTCTGTGGTAAGAAAAGTGGATGGTGTCCTTTCTTTAAAGGATTAATATTTTTATTTAAATACATGTTTGTGCATACGTGTGTGTGTGTG
The DNA here is from genome assembly GCA_013389925.1 of Aegithalos caudatus. Taxonomy (NCBI): domain Eukaryota; kingdom Metazoa; phylum Chordata; class Aves; order Passeriformes; family Aegithalidae; genus Aegithalos; species Aegithalos caudatus. The sequence goes on along the minus strand of WEIU01007886.1, from coordinate 198,243 downwards.
TTCATGTGGGATGCAGAGAAGCCAGCAGTATGTATGTTGAATAAATCTGTCTACAGGGTAAGCTGTGGTGAGCCTTCTAAAAAAATAGCTAACTGAATGATGTTTTGTGGATTTTCAACAAATGTTCATTTATAGATGTAAGTAGTGCATTGAGGGGAGTTAGAATAACCCACCAAAGAGTATTGATACTACTGAAAAAAATCCAAATATATCTCTAGCTTGTCTCCATGAGCATCCTTGTTCTCACTGCTGTTCTGTTTAATGCCCTGGTTTTCTCAGGGCTGTGTTTTCTGGAAATATGTTTTGGTTCTTTAAATTATTAATGTCATTAAAATTTATAATTTTTGTTATTACCTCTAGGAAAATAGAGATTGTAATGTGAAACATAATTGTCTCATTTTGTGATTTGTGTTATGATAGTACAGCACAACTAAAGCAGATTTAAGTATTCCCCTGAGCAATATGATGTGGTATTGCAAACTAACTGAAATTCTGTGTGTGCAGATAAATAAACAGATAAACCAATTCCACAAATGACCAATATTTGTGTTTCTGAGACATCTTTGAAAGGCTGTGTATCACTTAGGACACAAAATGTGTGTGGTGAGAGCTGAACTGAAGATTTGGGTGATTTGTGATTCTTTTTTTTTTCAGTTTTCAGCCATTTGGTCTGAGTGTGCCTACCAAGGGATGCAGCCTAGGAGGTTATGAGTTAAAGCTATGCCATAAAATTGTCTCTCCCTCAGATTTCAGCTTAGACACGGTGTGTGGTTTTAACAGCCCCAGATCCACAGAGGGGAAATCTGGAGGGGTCTGTAGAGCTTGTGGGTCTGCTACACTGGCTCCTTGTAAGGCTAGAAAATCCTGCCCAGCATTTTCTCTTAAGCCTCAAAAATCTTTGTCTTCTATAAGAATATATTTGTTTTCTGATTTACTGTTTTCATGCCACCCCAGTTGGTCTGTCATTAATGCAACAAATTTCACCTTCTGCAAAGTTAAAAATTCATGTTCCTAAAAAAGCAATGGGAAATCAGCAAAGAAGCACTAAATTGAGCCAAGGTACAGTACTAGTCAACCATAACAAGTAATTATTATAACCCCATGGTCATTTCACTCACAGCTTGACAGAGAAAATGGCAAGAAAACAAAGTAATTTTTTTTTTCTTGAATGTCAAATGTCCAGGGCCAGGTTCCCTTCTGCACATGACAAGGTGTGGGCCCTGTTGACCAAGTACCTGCAGCCACAGGAGTAATGTGCAGCCCCCTGAGCTGCAAGGGGCTGAGAGAGCCCTGTGCAGGCTGGGCACTGGGCTGGCCCAGCTGTGCAGCCAGGGCAGTCCAGCTGTGCTGGGGACAGCCTGATGTCACTTGCAGATGCTGCTGGTGAGGAGCTGGGATGCACAGCAGGTGCCTGGGGGATGAGTGCAGGCAGCAGTGCCTGCCTTTCCTCACAGTGAGCTCCTGCCAGGACAAAAACATCACAAGCTGTACATTTGTTATGATTTCAGGATCAGCTAAGCCTGTGATTTTCAAACTGGAGTAAAAAGGAAAAAGAGGTTTTGGTTTTGTATGTTTCTTTAAACACAAGACGTGTAAAGCATGAAGTTGAGCTGGTTTCTCCCTGTAAGAGCAGTAGGTGCTGGCTCTGTCTGGAGCCTGCAGTCTGGATGGATTAGGGGTGTGTGAAGGTCTGCAGAGAAGCTTTAGAAATTGTGAAGCCTGGGAAGAAAAGCAGCCTGTCCTTGAGGTCTCCTTATATCTTATCCCAGATTATTCTGTGTGCAGAAACTGATGTTCCTAAATGTGTCAAACCCCTCCATAAAGTTTCTCCTATTTTTTATTTCCTAATACAGACAACCTCAAAAGACTTCCTTGAGTCATTATCAGGATTAGTCTGCAGAAATGATCTACTGTACTTAGGGGAAAAGTGCTCTCTTATAATGTTGCTCACAGGTGAAAGAGCCATATTTCCTGAAGACTGTTATGTTTTTCGATTGTTATTTTGTCCTGAGGATATAGTGAGGTTCTAGTCTGTCAAACAAAAGGTCTTTCTATATAAATTTCATTTCAAGAGGTTTTTTGTGGGTTGGTTGGTTTCTTTTTTTTAGAAATCAATTGAGACCATTTTGGTACTTTCCTTTGAGGAACTACATCTGCAAAACTGTAGTATTGCCAAGATAGATGGTACTGTGTTAGGCTGTTTGCCTTTGTTTCAGATGATGTATAAAAAAATAACATTGTTGTTATTAAACACAAAATAACATTTGGCTAGACTAAGCATGTGCATCTGTAACATTTTTCTCCTATTGTCTTTTAAAAAAATATTTAACCAATAATGAAAGAAATACATAAAATGTCTGGACAAATATATGTTTTTAAATGTCTGTGTCTCCATTCACAGGAAATCACCGATAATGAGATATTAGAGTTGGTGCATAGTGCCCTGGGGAGGATGACAGTTATCCGGCAAATATTCCCTCTGTCAAGGGACAACAACCAGAGGTGCATGAGGAACAACCACAGGATATCATCACTGCTGTGTGACCCACAGGAAGGCTACCTTCAGATGCTGCAGGTCAGTAGCTGTGCACAGCAGAGAAAAATCCATCTTAGCAATTTGCCATGGGTCAGTTTTCTGTGGCTGTATTAACTCAGAGGAGGAAGGAAATTAGTACAGATAAATCTGAGGATGTAACCTTCGGTCAACTTTTCTTGACTTTATTAATTTATTTTATTTCCCAGTGCAGAGTGCTGAGGTGTGATGTTACATCCATAAAGTATCAGCATATGGTTGCAGTAACTCAGAGCTGAATTTGCATATTTCATTCACTTAAGGATCTTTAAATATTTGAAAAATGTCCTCTGGTATTGCTGCCTATTGTATTTATGCTTATTAGATATCTGTTGTGAAAGAGTTAATCTGGAAGGATAATAGAACTCTGATAGATATTGGGCTGTGGAGCATTTCATATTTAGGTAATGGGCTGAATCAAGCTGATGTGTTCAGTCTGTCCCTTTTCAATAGTCTCAGAAGTCTCCAGCAGCTGATAATTGTCTGAGCGTGTAAAATATGCACTGCTAGTTCAAGTTTCAGGTTTTGGTAACACATTTGGCACTGGTGTTAGCAACATCTTGACATTTCTTGGCAATTTGTCCCAGATACTGGATTTTTTCTAGCAGTAATTTAAATATTATTTAATAGGTGCTGTTTCCAATAATAGTGCAATAATTCAGAAACAAAGGCCTTGGACTTCCAATGGGACTTGTGTATTTTGGTTTATTTTAAACACAGTTAAAAATGTCATTTGTATCACTGTTAAAGGTGTTGGATATAGCTATAAAGTTTAGTGGGACTTGGAATATAAACTTGCTTAAAACCATTTAATTGCAAACTTAAACAGAGGTGGTTCTGGTGAGGACAGTGGTTGAGCCTGTGGGCTCTCCAGTGTGGGGGTGTGTGTGGAGGGGTGATGGAGAAGGGCTTGGTTAGGCTTGGGGAGGGCTGTCACCAGCCTGGGCTGCTGCAGCCTGGCCAGGAGGGTGCTGTGGGGTCAGGGCTCCTGCAAGGTGGAACTCCTGTCCTGGCTTGGAAGAGTTTCAAACCAGCAGAGGCAGGGAGATTATCAGGAAGCCAAGTGGATTAAGATTTCCCAAGGCATAGGGGTGTTAATTTTACTTATTTGCGCCCCACTAAAAAGTTGTAGCTGCAGAGACTGAAATCCTTTAAGGCACAGACACAAACGTTTCCTCCTTGAATAGAAACTCTGCTGGCTCAGGTTCTGTCCTAGCCATGGCAAAGTTTGGGAAAAGCCAAACACACCCCCTGTAGTTCTGAGCATGGCTGTATTCTTTCTGCACAGAGGAAAGTCTGTGTCTGCCTTGGCTCAGAAAGAAAAGACACTTTTGATCTTTGTTAGTAACTCTGAGGTATGCTGTAATGAGAACAAAGGCCGCTCATTTCCGAGGATCAAAGCAATTTCCAGTATGATGAAAAATTATCTATGCTGCACCAACAAATCACTCATTGGGGAATAATCTTCCATTACAGCAGGATTTTGAGTATTGCTGCCTATGCTGGTTTATGCATTATCTAATTCAGAGACTCATCTGAAGGGCTCTGACAGGCCTGTGAGCAAGTTCTAATTTGCAAATTTGCAAGCTGGTAACTGGTTTGCAAACAGCACCAACCTCATGTCCAATTACTATATTTCATTGATAAGGACCTTTAGGTAAGGACCCTCTTCCTACTGATTTCCAGATGTGGTTTTTCTGAAACAAAACAGTCTCAGTTTCTATCTTGCAGAAATATTACACCACCTTAGAAACTGTCTTTGAGAGAACAGCATGGTAGTGTTATGCTTTGCCCATTATTTCCTTCTTTATGAACTTAAAAACAAAACAGATAAAGAAATGCAGAGGTAAAATATTTTTGGCAGCTGATTCCATAACTTTCATGTCCAATTGCATTGGCATGAAGGACAGAAGGCACATGTGAGAACTCTCCAAATTAGCTGTCCCTGGTGTATTTTTAAATGTCTATAGGTGAAATACAGGATGCTTTTATCATGTGCAGTCATTCTGAAAGTGTTCCGTAGCTACATTTATTTTTCAAAAGTTTTGCCAAAATATCTTACATAACACCTTGTGGACATAAGGCTCATATTAATATGAGTGTGACTGGCATGTTATTAATGGTCCTGTAATTCAGGTACTTGCAGTTTTCTGTTTCCTTTTTCCTGCTTAAAAAAACAATAGTTGTGACCTCTTGCTGTACATCCCTGAATTACCCCTGTTGCCAGAGGCTGCAGGAGCTCCAAGCTCTGTGTCAGGCTGCATGGATCCACCAGAGGCAGTGACTGCCTGCCAGCACTGACTCTTTGTGTTGCTTTGAAGTACTTTGATTAACACCACAGTTTGGAAATCCCTGCCTCATTCTCCCTTGGGCAGTCTCATATTAATAATTGTTTGTTGTCAAGGTAACTTACCAGCTATTGTTGTTTAATTATTTATTTAATGACTTTGAAGAAGAATAAGCTAATCTCTGTCAACCTCTAGCTGTAGTGTTTTTCTAGGGGAGAATTTAGCACTTTTAACAAGCTGGTGAAGAAAGAAACATTTACGTCATGGATTATTAACTTTGTTCTGGCTAAATTAATGAAAATCTTTTTGGAATGATTTTGTTCTCTGTGTCTTTAGTACCATATCCTGGAAGGTTGTTTTTCAGTGGGTGATCATCCCGGTTTGGCATTCTGACAAGCCTTTTAAAGATCAGGCTGTTCTGCAAGCTCATCCAAAAACTCATCTGTTCTGAATGCTTTGTGGAAATCCAATCTTATTCCATCAACCCACTTGTCAAAATTTTGCTCATGCCCTTATTTCTTGCACGTATAATATACTCAGCTGGGTTTCTGCTTTAAGTAGAGAAAAAGCTTTATAAAGTTTCCTGTCTTGATCATTTAATTTGACTTCTGAGGACTGCATTTCTCTCTGTCTTATTCTTCAGGTAGGATTTTTTGTCCCTCTCATTTACTTTTGGTAAATGGAAAAGACACAGTTCAGAATTTGCTTTCTTCCATCGGCCATTGGTATCCTGTGGGCCATCAGTGTTGTCAGTGTTGCCTCATCTGGAGAGAAAGCACTGAAGCTCTTCAGGATTTATGGTTAAATCTAGGTAGTCCTAGCCAGACCTAGTATATATCCTCACATGGCATTTGAATACTATATAGTGACATAATTGCTATTAAACATTTTAGGTTATTTCAGAAATATTCTTACAGAATCAATTTGAAAAAAAAACTTTTGCTGCATAACTTGTTTTTTTTTCCAAAATATTTCCCTTTAAGTATTAGTTTTGATGGCACTCTACAAATTTGATTTTTGATGAAGGTGTTTTTTTCTTTCATCGGGTTAGTCAAAATACATTCATAAATTCAAAAAAAAGATTTTTTTTTGTTTATGTTTTTTAAGAAAGATTTCTCCTTAGAAATGCAATTCCCATTAGTTTGTTTTTGCCCTTGCTTACCATTTATGTAGTTGATGAGTTCAATCCATGTAAGATTCTAAAGATACTAAAATATGTTAAAGGGACATAGTGTATCTGAAATAATTTAGCATGACCCAAAATACATAGTAGGATTGAAAAGGCAAAAAGAAAACCCCAGCATAATGTGTCACAAAATTAATGAGGTTATTCCTGTTTAAGGGTCTAGCCTCTCTACTGAAGAACTATTCCAGGCATTGCTTGGACACATTTGAGGAGACATTGAGAAGTGTGGGATGGTATTCACTGAAAGAGCTGATCTTCTCCTTGAGTAAAAATTCTTCAGTGATGTGTCCCTCAGATATCTATGTAGGCATCTCTTAGCAGTCATTCCTACAAAGCTGGGTTTTTATTTCTGATCTATTTTCTATTCAGGAGTCACTGCAATTTAACTACTGTAAGTGAAGTTATTTTTTTAGGATGTGTTTGAGTTCCTAAACTTAAGGGCCTGATCCTGCAGTTTTGTCCAACTAAATGGCCTTATTCATATTTGGCTTGTTAACACTGCAGTTATTACACAACTAGAGAGTGCTACTGAGGGGCAGTAAATATTGATTAAACCCTATTAAAGAATTCACTTTCTCCCATAAAGGATTGATGAGCCACATCTTTCCATTTCTTTCAAAGCAAACCTACATTTGCTAGTCTCTTTAGCAAAGTTTAATTTGGATTTTTGGCCAGATGTTCAGTCACAGTGAAATTGTTTCTGAGTGCAATGTGAATGTAAAGTATCCTTGAACTGACTTTACTGCCCATTGCACAGCACAAATCTCTCCCTGAAGCCCAATGACGTGTGTTTTCTATAAGGGGTGTTAGCAGAAGCATTCATTAAAAACCCCAGAGCACTACAGGTGTCCTGTGGCCATGGGGGATTTTGTGATCATGCTGGAGGCTGAAATCCCAGGTAGACTCTACAATAATCTTTTCCTCTCTGCCTCTTTTGACTCTGGATTTCTCTGTTTGCATAATTATTTCACTGAATTTTTGTTCACTCAATCATGAAGCAGACAATACTGTCTCAAAGAAAGCATCAGGACCTCCATTTTTCATTTGTTATTGCCTCTGAAACCTAATTTGTCCCTATATTTATTTATAAATGAGATAGGATAAAATTATAATCTTGTATGGTATATTGCAATTTCAGCATTTACCTCTTGTCCTTCTGTTTGACTCTTGGTTGTGTTCAGTTTTCCTTATCAAAGCACTCTGACTAGTTTCCTTGCACAGTTAGTGTTAGCTGTGCCAAATTGCTGAGAAGTTCAGTGAGTGAAGCCAATGCCTCCAGCTAACAAACTTGAGCATTACAGGGTAAGCCATGCCTTGTATTATTGTTGACATGTTGTTACAAAAAATACTGGCAAAGAAAACACTCATAATGATGTTAAATGCCCATAGTAAATAGCTGAAGGACAGTGAGCATTCAGCAAATAGAAGCTGTAAGAAGGGAAGTGTGTTGTGATATGTGTAGCTATGTAGAAACAGGAGAAAAGGAAAAAGGAAAGAAGAGCTGCTTATCAATTAAAAAGAGACTCTGAGTGTGCAGTGTTACAAAGAACTCTTCAGAAAGCTCATTGAGATACTTAAAACTAGAATGAGCAAAACACTAAATAATACATTGGTTAGATTCCTTACTGTCAGAAGGCTTGAATAAATATACAGTTGAGGCCTGTTTTTTGGTGGTTGTAGGAGAATTTTAGTAATTTGATTTCATTTGCCTTAGGGATATAAATAAATAGCCCTTTGGAAGTTTGAAGCTGACATTTGAGTCTTTAATGAACGTTTGTTTTTTGACTGTGTTTCCCATGAATGCCAGACTGCTGGCTGTGATTTTGCTCTCCCTGAGCAGCATGTTATTTATAATACAGGCACTGGTGCACTGTCTCACAGTGGGCTCTGCCCACAAGAGAGCCTGATGGGTGTGGGCAGGACCAAGACAAACAGCAGCCAGCCCCCCAGGCTCCTGAGGCAGCCCTGGGGACACGGATGTGGGGTGGCACTTGGTGTGTCCCCACCCAGCTGGGGCTGCTGAGGGGGATTCTGCAGTGCAGGTCTCCGTCTCCAGGAATGGCTGGGCCCCATCTCCTGGTGCAAGGACCTGCCTGGGAAGGCATCCAGGCACAGAACCTCCAGACACACCTGCCTGAGCTGCAGGAGGCTGTGGGAAGGGGGAGGAACATCAGGAAGGCTGGGAAGGAGCTGGAGAGCTGGCTCCAAGCACAGTCTGCAGTGAACCCACGGCCAAACAGATCCAAACTCTCCTACTGGCACACCCAGAAGGGAAGGGAGGGAGGGAGGAAAGAGACTGAAAACTTGCAAAAGCAAGGACCCGTAGTGGGAAGAGACTTTTCCCAAAGCCTGAAGTGCCCTTGCAGAGCCACTTCTTCACTCTGCAGGCTGAAAAGACCCTTGACATCAGGGGAGAGGCTGGAGCTGAGTAAGGCAGGCTCTTCTGCTCCTTGTCTAGCAACCAGCAGCAGGTGAGAGTAGCAGGAGACTTTGTTCAGAGAGACATGGAAGCAGCTGACTGCTGATACAACATTGTGCCAGGGATGTGACTGAGAGCCCACCCAGCCTCATACAGTCCACTGACCATTTTCTGCTGCTGTTGGTCCATGTGGGCTGCAGTGAGACAGCCAGGAGTGATCTGAACAGGTCCAGAAGGAAGAGAAAGTCAGTCAAAAATGCCAGGAGGCCTGCATGGATGAAAAAGTAATTCCTGGATAAACTTAAAACACTAAAAGGAAGTCTACAGAGACTGGAATCTGGGACAGGAAGCTGGTGAGAAATACAGAGAAATTGTCTGAGCAGTCAGGGATCAGGTTTGGAAAACTATACCCCTCATAGAATTAAGTCTGGCCACGAATGTCAAGAGAAAACCCCAAATCTTCTATATGTACAGTTGGTGATGAAAAGAAAATGAGGGAAAGTATGAACCCTTTTGGGATGGATATAGGAGACCTGGTTACTCAGGATAAGGAGAAGGCTGAGGTACTCAATGGTTTATTTGCCTCAGTCCTCACTGGCAAGTGCTCCAGTCACAAGTTGTGAATGTCCCATCCCTGGCAATGCCCAAGGCCAGGGTGGACTGGGCTTTGAGCAAGCTGGTCTAGTGAATGGCATTCCTGCCCACAACCAGGGGAGTTGGAATTAGATGATCTTTAATGGTCCCTTCCAACCCAAGAAAATCTGCCATTCTTTGGAACGTGTTTAAGAAAATGAAACAGGTGAAATTCTCAGTCCCTCTGCTCTAACACTATCTTGTTAACACACCCATATACCATAAATATACTATCAATCTTTGCTGCTGCTGGTAGGATGCACTCTGTCATCAGAGACACAAATGTGCAACTGCACTGGGCAGTACCTGAACTCTGAAAGTTGACACACAGGTTTAGGGCATGCTGGGGTGTGCATAGCAGTCACCCTGATCTCTCTCCTCAGGCAGCAGGCATTTCTGGCAGGCTGCACTTGCTCTGAACTCCTCTTCCATCTGCTCCATCCTTGGAGCTGACTGCTGTGGCCGCTCACAGAGTGGTTTTGGCAGCAGCAGGGTACAGATGCCCAGCTTGGGAATGAGTTTTTGAAGTAGTGGCATCTCAGTGTCAGCTTGCCTTCCAGCTAATCTCTTCAGCACTCTCTGGCTGGACTCCTGGCTCTGCTGGCCACTCAGGAGCTGGGGTCAGTCTTTGTGGCTTGCTGGCCTTCTCAGAAGAGCACTTGTCTGTGATTAGTTCCTCTGAAGGAGCTAAGAGCTTTCTTCATCCATGACTTTAAAAGTAAAATTATTCTGGAAAATCTCATGAAGTTCACAATAGAAACTTCTATGAAATGACATTTAATACTGTGATAGATTTTCATTCTTGAAAATTTCTGCTGTGCTCTACTAGTGTATGGTGGATTTATTTCTTCACTGCAAAAAAGAGCTTCATAAAGTCTGGAATTATTTCCAGAAGATAAACCAGAACATGCCTAAAATTATGCATGTACAGGGTATATTCTTTAGCATATTGGTGAAGCAGTCACCATCATTCTTATAGCAGATAGATTAAAAATAACTTTTTTCAGTACCTCCAGTTTTTACACTCTCAGCAGTGGAGTAAAAGAATAACTAAAAATTACTGTCACTTTCTCCAAACATGAGCAAAATTAAATACTTTGTTCTAGTCTAAAAAATTTTATCCTATTAAGGGGAATCTCTTCAGACTTTCCTTTCCTCCTCTGTTCCCTTGTGAATATCCAAATAGGGGAATTAAAAAATTTTCCAGGTCTTTGAGAACCCAAAGTAGACAAGTATGTTGCCTTGTTTCACTTCTCTCTTGCTTTACTACCAATTCTGAGTGCTACCTGAAGATGAATTTTTAAAATTAACTGTTTTCTCTATGCCTCTGACAGTAGTGGTAGAATCAGAGTACAGCTGAGCCCTTGGGTATCTCAAAAATTCCCTTTCAGTGGCCATGTCCATTCTCATAGGGAATTTTACAGTTCACTGAAAATTAAAATATGCATGCAGGTGCAGTAACAAGGGCATACAGGCCATGTCTGCTGAATCCTTTTTCTTTTCACAGCATCACTGTTTTGGAGATTACAGCAAACTATTGTTGCAAATATGATTTAGGACATATGCAGAGGTTTTCCTGTATTTAAATGTAATAAAGAAAACTATTATAGCCCTGAATTTACTGTGACATTAGGCCAGAATGTTTGTGTCTGTTTTTTTTTCCTTACTATTGCAGATCCAGCCTTAGTTGTGGAAATTTTGATGCTGTTTTTTTCCTAGCTTGCATATTTTCTGTTCTAAAATAGAAGTGTTAATTGTGTGAGTAAGATGCAACTTACTTACTCTTCCGTAGGATATTGACTCTTCAGTGAGTAATGAGTAAAATGTAGTTATGCATGCATGTCATTTTTACTGGAGTAAATAGAGTATGATTATGTGAAGGAAGGAATTTTGCTGATTAAAAAGCACCATTTATTTGTGTTTGGAATGAGGCTTTCAGCAGGAGAGAGCCAGAGTGGCAAAATACCAGTGGATAATACAACAGAACATGCAGAATATTCTTTCCATGGGAAAAAAATACCTTGGTGTATTATCTGCAACATTTTCCTCTGCCTTGGTACAGATCTCAGGCTGTACTATAAGGATAAATGTGGTGGGAGACTCTTCTTGTGCAGACCCTGTCTTGCTATCTCTCAGTTCATAGCATTCTTTCAAAAGAAATTAATGAAGCAATGGTGATGCAAAGTCCATTAAAGGTCTAGCTGAACTCTGAGGATTAGGTTGGTAAACACAGGATTGTTTTGTTTTGCTCTGCAGCAGGAGGTAATCTGAGCTGTGTGCAAGGTTGAGATCCTCAGTGCAATTCTCCCAAGCTCTGTCAGTCACATGTGCAGAACTGTGCTGTCTTCTCCAAGCACATGAAAAGCAGAAAACAGCATACCCAAGTGCATCTTATATTTTGCCTTAGAGCTCTCTGTTAGCAAACCAAGCACTGATTTTGGGAATGAGGCTGCAGTTTTCCAGAACTGCAAAAGAGCAGTGCCAAATGGAGAAAATACAAAGTGTCTCTGATCTGTGGGAGTTCCAAGGCAACAGACAATTAGTGGTCAATTAAAAGTGAGTGTGTAAAGACAAATTCAGTTGGGAGCAAAGAGGATCATGAAGGCTTATAAGAAATGGCATTTTTCCTTATGTATATAAAACCTATTTCTAAGAAAGTGGATTTTGTTGTTTATGGTTTGGGGTGGTTTATCTTGTGGGATCTGAGCTTTGTTTTGATTTTTTTCTGTCTAGAGTTGTTTAACCCAGAGGAAAAATGCCCTCTTGAATAATAAGGATCCGCTTGGTTGCTTTATTTGAAAGTTGTTTAGAAATGTCTGCAGAATAGGGAAACAAATGGAATTGAGCAGAAGAAACTTGTTTGCTAGGACTCTTATTAACACTTTTCTTAAAATCACTGGAAGAATGGCGTATAGCTACTTCGGAAAATATTCTAAAAAGAAAAGGTTTAACTGCATAAAAGAGCAAATTCAGGCAATGTGCAGTGCTCGTTCAGTGAGGCTGGAAAGAAAAGAAGGGAAAATAGATGGTGATGCCAGATGAGAGAGATTCTCCCTGATAGTATCTCATGGGTTTTGCATTGTTTTCACATTAAGATCTCTTTTTATGCTTAGTCACTTGAATAAGTGTGGATTTGCAACATCTTTTTTTCTTTGTATTTTGATTCTTTCAAAATTAATTTTTGCTTATATATCTTTTGTTCAGATTTATTTATACTTGAAGATATTTCAAAGTGCCTAGTTTTTCAATTTACGTCAAACTCCAGATTATGGAACATGAAACATTTTGTTTCTGAAGATTAGCATCTTACAGACATCAGAAGTTTACTTGCAGCCAGTGATTCAACAGAAATACATGTTTAAGCTTTCACAGAGAGAGTGACACTTTTATTGGGACACCTAGCAAGTCACATTTATAGGATGCAGCTGAATTAACTTCCAGCTGCAACCCTTTCCTGGTCTCTAGGCATTACTTTCTAAGGTGAACAAGGAAAATCCAGGAGATAAATGGCAAAGTCAGGGATGACCATGATTAAAGCCTACAGCTAGAAGAAATATCATTATTATTATTATTTAGTGGTGTTGTATTAATAAAAAAAGCAATATCTGGCCAATGATGTAAAATGAAGATCTGAGTTTAGTAAAGACTAAATCTAAGCCCCTGTGCATACATTTGAAGAAGAGTGCATGTGAACTCTGGGAACATGTGAAGAATATCTAATTGTTTTTGTCAAATCACTTGTCTCAGCCAACTTCCACTGCTAAAGTTTTACCATTTGAAATGGATACTACTGCCTGTCAAAGATCTGATCATGTATTGCTGGACATGTCTTGGTTTGAAAAATTAAATACATAGCTCAGTGTTACTAGTGTGGTGTTCTGTTCTTACTGGAGTCTTTGTCATCAATGGTTTATTTCTGTCTTTCATGTGAATTGAAGAATAGGGAGGATAAATTCAGTAGCTCCAGAGAAAGTAGCACGTAACCATTCTCATGTATATTTGGTGGAAAGAGATGCTAAGACCAGAATAATGCTGTCATTTCTCCTGTTCTGAGGAGTTGCATGTGTATTGGATTTTGCTGTGCCAGAAATTACCAGTTGCTTGAATGAATAAAACCCCCAAGAACTTAATCCCCATCTATCTTTTCCTCCTTGCTGAAAGGGCTGACCAAGTAGCAGTCCTTGTCTTTCACTGATAGATAGCTGTGCTCCCTCTGTAGTTTGAGTTTATATGTGGAGTGTGATCTCTCTTTACAGCACTGCATTGCAGTAATGCTCAGGCAGTGCCAGTGTGCCAGAATCCCTTGGACAGAGGGACCCAGGAGCACAGGCCTTTCTCCCAAGTGCTTTGACTGTTGAACATATCAAATATACTTAGATTTTCGTTCTCACTTATGCCTTCTTTTGTTTTCTTTGCTGGTTTTTATCGTTTATTTGGAAGGTGCTCACATAAAAAAAAAAAAGAGGCTCATTCTTATTATTGTTTGCAGGTTTCCAACCTGTACCTGTATGACAGTGTGCTCATGCTGGCCAATGCTTTCCACAGAAAACTGGAGGACAGGAAATGGCACAGCATGGCAAGTCTGAACTGCATGAGGAAATCCACCAAACCTTGGAACGGAGGAAGATCCATGCTAGAGACTATTAAGAAGGTGAGAAAAGACAAACCACCATTTTGTGAGCAATTGAGAGTTGCTTCATGTTCACTTGAGCATTTGAAGAAGGTTTTAACTTCTATTCAACATTTCTTTGATGTTTTGCAAGCGAGTGATCTACAACAACCAAGGACAATCTACAGCTATTAAAGAAGTAAATGATTTAGGATGAACAAATTACACACAGTGCAGTGTGGGTCCAGTGGCACGTGTTCTACTTCTGGTGTTCCTGTAGCTGCCTTCTGTGGAGGAAGTAGGATCAGGAGTATTCATGGGAATTGATTAATGCATTTTTGCTAGAGGATAACTTAAGCAGTTTGGAGGGGCAGGAGAGGGAAACAATGATGAGGTCCATTTCCTACAGGTCAGCTAGCTTTGTAAGTTGGCTGAGCATTGGTAAAGATCTATTTGTGTACTGTAGCCCAGAGCAGAGCAGAAAGGATCTGGTTGGGCTAAGCTGTCATTAATAGTTAAACTGTCTTGCACCGCGCTGAAATGCTCAAATATGGACAGAACTGTGGCTTTGCAGACACATGGCAACTTCTTGTATAAAAATTACTTGATCATAAGTAATAGTAGAAAAAAGCCTAATTTTTACTATACTAACTTTTGGAATTGTTTAGAAGAAATCTCTGATCCCAAATATATATTGATGAAATAATTTTCCTCCAATAAAATTATGCAATTTGATCATTCTGACAAGTTCTAATGGTGCCATCCTTTGTTGTTAAATTACTTCAAACTTTGGTGTCACTTCACACTTCTTTGCTACAAAGCCAGAATCAATTTCTGTGATAGTTTCACAGAGATGCAATTTTATCTTTCCTTGCCTCTCTTGGGAGCACAGCAGGCATTCCCTTTGTTTTGGGCTGGGAGTTTGTGCCTTGGTACTGAAGGCAAGAACTGAGCCCACTGCCCTCAGTTGTCCTGGGAGGGCTCGTATCTCACAGTCCACTGAGGCCCTTTTCTTTTCCTTTGGGGTCCGTTTCTGTGGTAAGTAATGACCTGATGGCCATAAACACTGGGTGTGTTACTGCTGAAGTAATTTTCTGGAAATAAAATTTAAAAATTAAGTGTTTTGTCTAGTGCTGTGTTTGAGCTACTGAAGCATGTGCAATGGTCACTGTAAACACGATTAAAGCATATTTGGCACACATTTTATGCAGAGGAGAGTTTATGAAGGCAAATGTACTTTGTTCTGAAATTTCTCAAACTTCTTTAGGGCCATATAACTGGGCTGACTGGTGTTATGGAGTTCAGAGAAGATGGAGCCAACCCCTATGTCCAATTTGAAATTCTGGGCACCAGCTACAGCGAAACATTCGGCAAAGACGTGCGGAGGGTAAAGATGTGCTGCTTCCTTCTCTCTTTTGTTTTCCTCTAAATAATATACATCCTGCCTCACAGGAGAAAATGTTATTCTTCAAGAATGAATTAGTGCTATGCTGCAGAAGACATTTACTCCATGAGAAATATTTTCTAATTTATTACTCACTTAAATCCCGAAAACCGGTTTTATATTGGGAGGCAGGAATCCTGCAAGTTATTTCTCGTGTGCAGTAACGATGCAATGCCATAAGCAACTGTGAATAGAATAGTGAAGACTGCACATTTTAGCTTATGTATTTTATTGTTAATTAAGATGGGATTGCTGTAATATAAATATGGAAGATACAACACAATTGGCACTTGTCTTACTAAGGAAGCTAGCTGAGTACATAAATTACATAAACACACTAGGATGTTTTAAGTATAGCTGCTGCAAGAATTTGAGATAAATAAATAAAACATTCTAGAGAAGATAATTTCCAAAATGAAAGTTGCTCTGTCATGAAAAGTAGAGACTGACCTATCAGTGGTAGCTGGTGGAACAAGGACTGCCAAGGATTAGAAGGCAGGTGAAATGGTTCCATGGGATTATTAACATAAATTGTATTGTTCTGCAAAGGCTACCTTGAACACGCTCGGGCAGAGGGGATGCTCCAAAAATACATGAAACTCTCAGTTGAACAGTGAGTTTCTGATTGGAACCCATGCTGTAAATAGTTTCTAAACTGCTCAGATGGTTGAATTATTGACATTACTGTGGTATGATCAATGGGTCCTACATTAAACAGAGCTTACTAAAGAGGATTTCACAAATAATTAAAATATATGTGATTTCTTACTTCCATTTGGCCATTGGTTTCTGTGATTTGTCTGAATTATAGAAATGTAAGTGGCAAAACAAGCAAAGAACTTGTGTTTACATAATCATCTTTATCAGCTAAACATGAGATTCTTTCAGAGTCTAATTTGGCTCAAGGATTCTGCACACGGAGCCAAAGTTGTGCAGTATCTATTAGAAATTTAACAGAAGGGAGACAAGTATTTGAAATGCATAAAGTTCCAGGAGATATAATTGAAAATTTTCTGTTGCCAAAAATATGCCTCTGAACACTTCAGTTTGGCTCTTATATTGTGGTGGCCAAAAAAGGCTGTTTTTCAGTCCATTTTCATTTCTAGAAGATTGAAAATGAGGAAGTCTGAAGTTTCAAACACTATGTAAATTATAAAAGATTATCTTATTGTCTTAATTTTGGAAAAAATGTTTCCTAGTTAGTAAAGCAAGGTTGGTTTAGGAGGTGTAGGAATCAGTCCTGGTTCTCAGACAGAAGTATGCTCCCCACCTTATGCACAAGTATCCAGAACAGAAGTATCTGGTGCCACATGAGATGCTGTGGACTGCCCCACTGCTTCCTGCTGCCAGTCCAGGAAAGCCTGAGTGTTCTGTCAGTGCTGTGTTATCCCTAGCTATCCTGAGTGGCTTTGCTTAAGTCAAATAATGGCTTAATGCTTCAATACTTACCTTCCAGTAAAATTGGCATGAGCATCCCAGAGCATAGGTTTGAGCCTCACAGGCAAACTGGAATGTGTGAGTATACATTATTAGGTGTTTTCTAAAATACATTTCAAATATGGTACCACATACAAATGCTGTCACACTGGTGTGTGAGCAGCACACTTGCCCAATTGACACATAATCCAAAGGTGTGAGGTGGAGATAACTAAAATATCACACAAAAGCAACCATAAAGCAAAGAAATAGGTAAAATTACTAAATGGGAAAATTACTGAAATGGCTGACCTGGTATACTACTGATTACTTTTGATCCCTAGTGTGCTGCTTTGAGGTTGTGCTGCTGGGTGGTTAATATAGGAAGGCTTAACTCTTCGGATGTTAAATGCAGAACACTATAGAGTTCCCAAAAATTGAAAGGGAGTATAATTCTAAATGGGTAAAAAGCTAATGGCTGTGGAATACTGCTCTGAGGGAAAATGAAGTTCTGGAAATTATCCTTTCATTCTTAATATATAGAGAGAGTAAAAAGTCAGCAGTGTGCTGCAGAAGTTTGGAGAAGAACTTGGAAGAGATGATACCTCTTGGAGCAAAATTACCATGGAACTACTGGAATTCAATTATTTAGGCAGCCTGACTTTTTATTATTGCAGAAAAAATGTGCTACAGCTTAGAAGTACTTTTAAAGGCTCAGAAAGTCATGCTTGTCTTATATATATTACTTGAGTGAGAAAGTAGTTCTGATTTATTGTCAGTTGCTTCCATTCCAGCCTTTGGTCAGGTTTAGCTGTGGGGCAGGTACTTTGGGTAGAAAACAGAGGTTTCTTTCTGCGTGGTTTTATTTATGTATGGAGAACATCTGTAGTTATTCATCCCTGTCCAGACCCTACAAGAAATCTTTGCACTTAGGGTCAGTGACAGGGTAGGGCAAAACACTGTAACACTGAGTGTTGAACTTCAAAGGGAATCCAGTCAAAAGCTTTTAATTGGACTCAGCATCCTTTACAAAGTTTCTTGGGGATAATTTCCATCAGATTTCAAAGATTCCAGGGAGGATGTCCAAGGCAGTAACTCAAACCTGCAGGAATTTTCAGTTACTTTGCAGCGGTATCTTAACTCTCCAGTTGTCCTGAGATCTGGTTTTTCTGCAGACCATTTTTCCTTCCACTAGCTGTGATTTGTTGTGATTGCACCTAAACATACGTATTTCATTTCTCAGTGTAGCTTCTTTATTCCACAAGTCACTTTGTCTTCGCCTTTCCTACTCAAAGCTAACACCATTTGGTTTTGGTAAAGGCTCACAGAGGCATTTGTATATTTTGTCTGTTTCTGTTTGTTTTTCCTTTGGCTGTACTTTAGTGAAAGGGAAACTTCAGAAAATGCTCAAATTTCTTTGGTTTTAACATAGAAGAATAGGGTATGTCCCTCAAGGTATATCACCTTATTTTAGGTGATATAGGCTTGGGTAATTGCCTTCTCTTCACTGTGTACATGTGGAAGTTTAGAAAGTGTCACGTATTCATGCCAAAATTAGATATTTTGTGGTGGCTTATGAGGGCATTTGAAAGTTGAAGATTGCTAAAGAAACTGAAAAAGCTTAAATGTCTACTGCTTGATAATTACCACTACGATTTACATTCCTAGTGTCTATAAACACCTTCAGAAATAGCAACCAGAGTATTTGTATATTAAGAAAAAAAAATGTAAAGTGATAAGGGAACAGAATAGATCAAAGAGGAAAAAACAAAAATAAAGCTGATGTCCTACTTTCACAGTCCAATGGTCATAGAAGGGGAAAGGAAAGCAGGACTACATTAATTCACTCCTTAGTGACTATCTATATTATTAGCTCTTATTAATGGAAAGCCTTGATAGAAGTTTCAGAACACGTGGGCTGGTTTGTATTTCTTGTCTTCCTGCACTTGGGTAGATTGTGCACAATATATGAGCTGGATGATCCAGCAGTGAGGGCAAAACCAAGGGAGTTGGAACTCCAGGGTGGCTTTCCTAGCAAGTCACCACATCACTGTGAGCTCTTGAGGTGTAAACTTATTTATTCTTGCTTGACCACGTGTGCAGAGAGCACTGCAACAGCTAACACACCTTGCAGGGAGGTGATCAGGCTGTTAGATGACACCTGTAAGGAGCTTTATGACAACCTTCATCTTTGGCAGGAAGATCTTCTGTAAGTGTGAAATGATGTGTGTATTCAGTTTACTTTATGACAGGGAACATATTTTTTCTAAAGCAGTCTGCATTTCTTCACCAAGCTGGCTCTAATGAAGGCAGAATTAATGGTTTGCGCACATTTTGTATTTCATAAGAAGCATTCTGTTAAAAATGATAATATTTATGATTGGTTGTTCATTTCTGTCAGTTGGTATGTTTTATTTTTTTTAATTAAGTTTTCTTGAAATATCATCTGCTTTGTAAACAGTTATAGTTGTTTCCTACAGCACTTCTGAGGCAGACTTCAGAAATCACTGTAAGTAGTTTTTGAGATATGTTTCACAGTTGTTGAAACCACATTTTTGAATTCTGATACCATGCTTTATTTGAGATTGTAACTTTTAGACAAAATCTCATTATTATCATGATGACAAACCCTATGCTTCTTATTCATTGCAAAAATGAATGGTATTTTTAGACATCTGCAGTATCAAGTGCTTTCACCTCCAAGAATATTGCCAAGTCCCATCATATGCTGCTAAAAGTTATATTTACACCAAAAGAATTATGTGGTTCCTATCGTAATCGAATCAGTTTTACTTACATGGAAAAGTACATAACTTAATTGCCTCAACCAGATCCCTGCCTCATGTTTGAGCACTTCATAAACAGGCACTTGGGTGTAGTATTTCAGTTCTATCTGTTTGGCCAAGGTATCTTTCAGCAGAAATGCCAAACTGAACTTGTGGCTACTTTTGATCACTAAAACCTTTCTGTTACTTTACAGAGGGAAGGGCAACTCATCCTCTCCCTCTTGGTAGAATTCAATTTCATATTTACATCTGGTTAAACTTTCTATTTCTGCTTGAGTTGATTGAGTGTTATGGTGGAATAATTTGGAAAAAGGGCACAATGATTCATCCTATAACCACATTGTGTCAAACTGGAAAAACAACTGAACTATTTTACTCAAAACAATAAACCCCCTTAAATTTCTATTTCTGATTTTCTGTGCATGATGTATATGAGGAATAAAAATAAATGCATTCCTTGCATATTCTGTAAGTTGAATTATTCATGGTGAAAAATACAGCTTAACATACAGGAAATGGCTATGATCAATTTTTAAATAATAGAAGAAAACTAGAAAAGAAAAATAATAACCTTGAGCATATTGGTTTGTTTTTTTCTTGAAATAAAGTGGAGTCGCTGCTTGCCCAAGTTATGCAAATTGGGCTTTTTTTTTCCAATTGAAATATACTTAATGTTGTGTATGCATTCATTGTAAAATTCTAGCTGAATTATTTCACTGAAGAGAGAGTAAGCAATTTCAAAAATGTATTTTCTGTTGCAGATATGTGATACATAGTTCTTCAAAGTTCTTTTTTTAATTCTAAATTGTGTTTTTGGAAAGCATTGCTAATGGGACCCATGCTTGTATATAAACTGTTACTTGTATTTGCAAACTGTGCCAGTGTCAACACCGAGTAAAGGGATGTCTTGCAAATTTGAGTTGGAATTTCTCCAAGCAGAAGATCGTGCTGGTCTTCCCCTTTGGAAGGCTGTTTATATGACATTTTCACAGTGTGGAGCTCGAGGGTAGATTTTAAAAAGCAGCCATATCTGAGGTAAGAGTGGGGCCAGGACAGTTAGGGTGCTGCAGAAGTTTCCACAGCCACGTGCACCACTACCTGTACCTTCAGAAATTCTGTTTAATTTCTAAGTCACATATTATATCGTACCTACCACGTTATAATGAGTCGTGGGTATCACATCCTCCTTTTTTCACACATATGCAGTAGTGCATAAAATTAGGATAATAAGAGTGCTAAAATCAGCCTTGTAAAAAGAGTTGCATCTTTAATTATGGAGTTTTCACCAAAACTCCTGTAATTTATTGATGAATCCTAGGAGGGTATTCAGAGTGGGATGACAAGAAAACCCCCTTTCTGTAGCTCAGCCCATGAAGAATCTGTGCTAAAGTGTGGACACTGTGAAAAAGATGTATTTCCATACTGCAGCTGGTCAAGATTTACTGAGCTTAACAAAGAAAAAGAAACTAAGTCTTAGGGAAAAAAAAAAAAAAACCAGAAAAAAAAAAAAAAAAAAAAAAACAAAAAAAAAAAAAAAAACCAAAAAACAAACCTACAATTTTTTTTTTTGCCTTTTTCTGGAAATCTAAAAATGGAGATTATTTGCAATTTTCTTTTTCACGCTATCAGTCTTGAACAGGGGCGATGAGCTCACTACTCCAGAAAAGAGGAACAGTTTGTCTTTTTTAATTTCCTGCCTTGAGAAATACCTTTGATCTATGATTGTTGTTTAAAATTCACACCTATTCCAGAACTTTCTGTTGAATGTCAGAATAACTTTCTTAGTGTAATGTCTGTTTAGCAAAAGTGATTCAAAAGAAAATAATAATAATAATAGTGCCAAAATACTATTATCTTAACTGTCAGATGGAATAGATGTCATCTTGGCTTTTATAAGGACACAAACTAAGGAGATCTAACATCTCTTCATTTACAGCATGATCTCAGTGTCAGGGACAGTTGCAAGGACTGAATGTTGAAGGAGACCATTCACAGTGTCTTCTCTGCAGTATTTGAAAAATGTGTTTAATTCTTCTAATGGTTGCTGCCTTGTATCATTTGATAAACTGCAAATACATGTAGGCCAGGCATAATTTATGAAGTAATTTATTTCAACAGTAATATTAAAATCCAGGGTAACTGGTGCCTGCCTGTGATTGCTCTGATATATTCAATATGTCTGAAAGTGGATCTTTAAATATAGGTAGTTAATCTACTTGGTCATGCTTCCATAATAGTTAAGAAAAATGAAAGAACTTTATGGTTTCTCTTTAGTCTTATTAAAATAAACAGCATAAATAACAGTTATCTAAATTTCCCCTTATATTTGTATTTTTATCTCTGCCATTTAAAGCCAGATTACATTACTGTATATGAATAAATACTTTTGCATGCAGGTTTTCGAAAGACAGGTTTTATGACAAGATTTCTTTGTGATCAGCCCAAATGTGGGACATGAGGAACTTCCATATCACCTTGTGGAACTCTCTGACTAAAGGTGCTGATGCTCTTAGTTCCTGGAGCCTTACCAGGAAGTAGTCTTAGACAAGTACAACAATCAGCCATTGCTTACATGGGAGGAAAAAAAAACTAATATTTAGTAACTAGGAGCGTGGGTGATACTTCATTGTATGAGAACATTTCACTTGGAGTAGTTCTGGCACCATCTATAATTTTCTTAAAGCTTTATGTGCAATTTATTCTGCCATAAGATTAATAATACAGTAAGGCACAAGTTTGCTTTGCATGATTGCTGTCTGAGCTGTATTGAATCTAAACTGAGCCCATGCTCTCAAGATTCTGTTCAATACCAAACTACAAGGCCACTGTAGCTATTTGCATTTCAGTAGCACCTGGAGGCTGTGGTTTTGTTACACCAAGAGATGTCCAGGTAATTAAATGTATAATTATTGTGTAATATATAAACCATGTGGTTGTGTGTTCAGAAATCTGCTGTTCTGTTTTGCCATTCTGATGGGAAAATGCTGTTACAATCTAAATTTGGAGAACATTCAGTACTAGGACTTCTCCAGGGCATTTGCCAAGATAGGGATGAGTATTTCTCTGGATGAGGTGTAAGGTGTGACTTTCGGGGTAGGTATAGCAAACAGTGCTATACATTGAGCTCATGGCTCAAACTTGCAGGGAAAGAAGCTCCCTTCTGGAATTGAATGTGAAGCTGTGTCTGCTTTTTTCTTTATTTTTTCCTAAATTTTAAAATAATAGAGAGTGAAGTATTCCATAGTAGGCTTTCCAAGCTTTCTCAGTAATACTACAAGGTAATTGCACTAGAGAAACAAGTGTTATTACTCCATGGCTTTTGGGTTTTCTTTCTAGGGCAAGAGAGGGCAAAAGAGAACACAAAACATTTACTTTTTGAGCATGAGGGAAGTGCACTACGATTTTGTTGTTATTTTTCATTAACTCTGCTTGGTTTCTGAGTGTTCAGTGGAGGACTGTTCCTCGACAGACTCACTGAAAGACCATTCAGGGCTTTCTTCTTTTTTTGAGCACAAATAGGAACACAGTAAGCAGTGAAGCGAAAAACAAAGATGTGCTGGCTGGGCTGGCTTCAAATGAAAAAACAAATCTGAATCTAGGGTACAGCCCACAGACTCTGCCTCTCTAGTGTGGCTCTTACTACAGCAGTTCCTTAATTAAAACAAAATGTCTAGTCTTGTTGGGATTTCAAGAATAGTCTCTTATGTCAGAGGCTTGCTCTCTGAGTTTGCTTCTCTTCCTCTCATGCATCCTCCCAGTTTCAGACCCAGCTGATGGTTCCCACTTGTGTATTGTGTTCTGTGCCCCATAAACTTCTCTCTGTTCAGGAGAGAAACCACAATGCCCCCCCTATTTTAGCAGGAAATCCAGGGTGATTGTGCAGACTGGCTCTGAAAGACTGGTACCTTGCCCTGCTTCCCAACCTTTAATAGAACTCAACATATTGTCATACTTGAACTGAGAGAATAAATAGGTTCCATCCATTCTCCAAATCTATATTTATTTCTTTCCTGTTTCCATTTTGAATAACAGATTAATTGTTCAAAGATCTACAGCTAACTATGGCTTGATGTATTAGAAAAATAAGGAGAAAATGTAAAATGCCTAGTGTTAAATCTCAGAAGAAGAAAGGGAAAAGTTTTCATATATGTTTTCATTCCTTATGTAGTGTCCTTCTCTATATTTTTCCTATAGGTGGTATTACAAGAATTTATTATAAATTTTGCTGTGTCAGGGCTTAACACCATCATAACACTTTATCCATGATGGCTCCTGTTGAATCTTTTTAATTTTCCACATACCATGCTCCTCAAGTGGCAGTGCAAAACAGTCCTTTAATGGAGCCAGTAGAGAAAACCAAATGGGAATTATGGATTGGATGGCCTTTTGGGAAATATGGATTGGATGGCTTTTATATTCTTTTCTTTTTCAGTGAAGGTCAGATTTCATAAGGAAAGGAGGTCAGATTACACTAGAAGGGCATTTTTCAGAGCTAATCAAAATTTTAAGTCAGTAAGTTATTTTGGCTTTAGAGTAATTATTGCAATTACATTATTTTTTTAGTGTGATGTATTATGATTTTTGAAGTTCACAGGAGAGAGTTATGACTGAACAAGCACACTGCAGGCAAAACACAGAATAGCTTGGGTTGGAAGGGACCATTCCTCTTTTTCCTGTCACTCCATGAAGGTAAAAAGTCCCTCTCCAGCATTCTTGTAGCCACCTTTAGGTAGTGGAAGGTGCTATAAGATCTCCCTGAAGTCTTCTCTTGTCCAGGCTGGATAACCTCACTTCTCTCCCCCTGTCTTCCTAGGAGAGGTGCTCCAGCCCTCTGATCATCTTCTTGGCCTCCTCTGGACTTGCAGTGGCAGGTCCACATCCTTTCCTTAAATTGGGGACCCCAGGTCTGGATCCTTATCAGGAAACAAATTTTCTTGCTTAAAATCCGTCACTTGCCAAGAACAGGTACAGTACAGCCTGTTTCTTTGTAATATACAGCCCTTCAGAGAGGATCTTCACCTGCCCCCTGCTCCTGCTGCCTGCCAGATTATCTTTCTCTATTCTCACAGATTTTGATCAAAATATTCTTTAAGAACTTGTGCTCATTTTGCTTGTGTCTCTGTACAGGAGGATTTATGGTAGGTCTTTTGAGTATTGATACTGGATTTTGAAGATAAACTGCCCTTTTTTGGCAAAGAAATAGAGTTAGCAGGATCCCCTAGAGGATGAGAAGAATTGGAGCAGTAAGGATCTCTTCAGCTGCTTTCCCTCCTGTGTCTCCCAACTCAGCCTGCCCACATTAATAATCTCCATGGCTCCACAGCAGTTAGTCAGGCTGCAGCAAAGATTAAATATCCTTTCCTGTAGCTGAATTAACTTTCTAGATGTAGGTGGTATAAAATAGGTACATCAATGTACCTACTGCCTCTCTGGCTTTAATTATTTCAGAAATGCTCTCTATTCTGAATTCATAATGACTGTGGATATTTCCTGACTTAAAAGTTTAGGATCAGACTAGCAACAAGGCTCTGTAGAGCCTGACTTTCTAGTTGAAGTTGGCTGTTTTAATTCTGATTTTGAAACACCACTCTAGGATATCTATCTCCCTTTTGTAGCTCTGGCTTTCTTCAGTAGGTATTTCATGGTCCAGTCCAGAAAGATAGTGTGTGCATTAATACTGCTCCAGATCAGTGAGCAAAGGAAAGGATTTTGTCTCCTCCTTTTCCATTAGAAGTAAACACATCTTAAACCCAAAGCCATTTGTGTACAGCCACAATCCTGCCCCATCATTGCTTCAAATCCTTCCTTGTTCCCCATGCTTCCTGTCACCAAAAATAAGCTTTAACAATGTCTTCCAGCATAGAAATTGGGAGGGCTTTTAGTTTAATCTGAAACCAGAATTTCTTTAGCTTTCTGTTGGCATTTCAAAATCACAGAGTGAGCTGAGTTGGGAGGGACTTAAGATAATCATGAAGTCCAACTCCTGGCCCTGCACAGGACCAGCCCCATGATCCCACCATGGGCTTGAGAGCTTTGTCCAAACACTTTTTGGTGCTGTGACCACTGCCATGGGGAGCCTGTTCAGTGCCCACCCACTCTGGGTGGAGACCCTTTCCCTGGTATCCAGCCTAAGCCTTTCCCAGCACAACTTCAGGCCATTCCCTTGGCTCCTGTCCCTGTCACACAGAGGTCAGCCAGGCAGCAGCACAGTGCTCTCTGGGAAGTGCACCAGGAGCACAGGCTGTTAATGTGAGCAATCCCAGAAACCTGGGGATGCAGGGATTCATGAGGAAGGGACCTCCAGCTGGCCTGCAACTTAAGCAAGCTGACAAAGTCTGTTGATTTAAATACTGGTTTGATTGACAGCATCTCTGCTGAAATCCACTTCAGGACTAGTTCTGTTGCCTTGCTGATGTATTTGTACTGAAGGATGTCTGGTCTTGGCTGTCTCAGACTTCTTCATGTCACAATGTGCCCGATTGTAAATCCAAATGGTCTCCCTATTTTTGTTGCTGTTAACCATTTGCATAAACATGCTGAATCTTTAAATTTTGGGCAAGACTATAAAGTATGCAAACTCTTATAGATGCATTGTGCATCTATAGATTTCACTGTCTCTTAATTTTCTCTGTGGCATGTTAGAACCTGATTTTCATGTCAGTCGCTTAAAAAATACAAGTCAACAAAAAGCAATTCTTCTGGGAGCATTTGGAAGGCTTTATATGGACACATTTTTGGGATGGAAAAAGCACAGCAGTAGGATTCATTATTTTACTTTGATGTGCTGACTAATGCTGTCAAAAATTCAATGTTGAGAAACAAGACATGCCCAGTGGAAATGCAAGGATATGAGAAAGCCAGAAAGAATTTATGGATACGAGTCATCAATAAACCTGACGGACAATATCAGTGCTTCCTTTAGCTGATTACAAGCTGGAAATACAGCTCTGCTTTCCAGACTGTACATTATAGAACTTCATGTTGCTGTGAGGAAGGGTTTTTCTGTATCATCTCTGCACAGTATTCTGCAGGCAATCCTGCATTGTCTCTCTCAGTTGTCTGGGCTGGCCCAGCTGCCCTGCTGGAGCACAGGCAGGGCTCAGCTCTCACTCCTGCCCTCAGCAGAGGAGCTGAGCTCACACCAGGGTAACACACCTGTGGCACTCCTGGCCTGGTTACTGCACAAGGACAGCAGCCTCACATCTGCTCTGGGAGAGCAGAACACTGTAAAGCTGGTGATATTTGGGATGCTGCAGTTGCTTCCAGTGCAGGGAATTGTTATGTTCCTGTATCACCCATCAGCTGTTGAGGATTTGATAGATATTATTGGACAATCCCACCCCCACCCCCCAAAAAAAAAAAAAAAAAGGAACAGGTTATCTAGTAATAGTTCAGAAAGGAAAATAGGGCAAATGTGGATATAAAGAAAATTCAGGGTAGCTTAGCACATGTGCAAATATTTATTTAAATCAGTTAGCATTTTTTAGAATAATAGTTTTTTTCATAGACATAGTACATAGTTCATATACTAGGTCAATGTTTTTCTTCATTTTCAGAAAGCTAAGCAATGTTTTGGCCATCATTTTTGTCTGTGTGATTTTCAGTTTCAGGGACTCATTCCATATAGGGAATTTTTTTCTATGTGTATATATACGTGCATTAGCTTCTTTCATGTAAAGATAAGGCATTTATGTAAAAAACTAACAGTTTGTTCCTCCAGTTTCACCAATAACAAGCAATAATTCCTTCCACTGTCACTGCAGACAATGAGTGCAACCAGTGCAAGTGAGGGTTCTGTTTTCAGAAAGGCAGCACCTTTCAGGTCATCCAGATAAATACACCAAACATACAGCAGTCCTTTAGCTTGTTTTTCTCTGCCTATTGCTTCTCATTGCAGCCATTCCAGTCACCTTTGATTGTCTGTGCATCTTTGCCAGGCATCTACATACCTCAGCTGAGAGTTTATTAAAACCAGGTATTTCATAAATGTGTCTCTGATTCTAATTTATAAAGTCTCCTTATTAAAGCTTACTCTCTCTTGGCATTTCTTTTAATTATCTGAGAGAAAAATGCACAAACTTTTTTTTTCCTTTTAATTTTTCTTTTGCAAAGACTAAAATATTGAATTCTAGCTAGCTGGTCTTCTAGCTACCCAGACTTTGATGTCTTTCTTCCTACTTCTGCCTTTTTGTCTTCATAGAAATGTGGTCTCTCTAAAGTTATCTTCACATGAAGACCTTTGCACACCTGCTGATCTTTATTTTTCCTTAGCAGAAAATGAGGCTGTCTTGGAAATGGGTTTTAAATGAATTTTTAAATTCCCTCTTCCTCCAAATGTGGTGTTGTTTCACTGTGTATCATTTAGTGGCTTGTTATAAATATTTTCTCTTACTGTTTTGTAGTAATCTGCTTAAAAGAACCCAAGCCTGTTTATTTGCAATGATGGTGATGTGCTCTACCTGGACATCTCCCAGCTGGATAATTTCTAGTTCTCTTAATAGACATGTCTGGAAGATAGTGATTTATACTGAATCATAGACTATCTTGAGTTGTAAGGGACCCACTTATTTAATCTAAATGCTTAATTAAATGTGGGGACCAGGATACAAGTATGTAGAAACCACCTTACTTACAAAAACTCTTCTAACTACACCAGTAGTATAGGTTGGTTTCGTAATGAATGTTTTCAGGGATTTTTCTGGAGAATATGGGATGGGGGAGAAAGGACATCTGGGAAGGGCAGTTGCCTGGCTTCTTGTGAAAATTAGGTGCCTTTAAGGTGGCCAAAGTCCAGTAATGAAGTGTAAATTGATTTGGATCTGATTACAGTCTGGCTCTGTACCTTTCCCACCCCAGCTCATACTTCCTTTAGGTGCACAATATTGCCCATAGGCTTTTGTTTAACTTTCTTGCTTGTATTACAGTGCAAATTAGCTCATTTGTGCCTAGCTAGTTTCTTGAAGTTTATTCTCAGCTGTGTTGTTTCCCTGAGTTTGAAGTAGATTCTTAGCTCTATTAGTTAATTTGTGATGCAAATTGACTTCTATTGAGATAAATGTAAGCTGCTAGTTCCCATCCTCCTGAAAACTCCCCTGACTTTCCTCTTCTCCAACTGTTGTGTACTTTGAAATGATTTACCTGTCATGTCTCAAACTGTTGACATTGTGAAATAGTTGTTAATTTCCACTGCAAAAATTCCTGAATACATGTGCAAAAAGATGAAGGGCCCTTTAGGATGAAAATCTCTATACTACAGTGATTATGCCGACTGATGAAACTCTCAACTGCATGTGGTTCTTTTTTCTTCACAAGAAGAAAAAAATAAAAACATTAAAACTTTCAGATGTGTTATAAACCTCTGATGTTGTTTTTTTGAAAGAAAATGGTAGACATCTACCTCAATAAGGCTTTAAACAATCTTTCAACTTCAGCACTTTGTTCGAGTATGCCCTCAGGAATCTATTCTTATTATAATTATGACCCAGAGGAAATATTCTTGAACAGTAAGATTTTTCCATGCTAATAGCACAGTAGATGTAATACTGAATTCATGATTGTTTAAAAGCTTTCTGCCAGTATGAGGTAGAACGAACCAGCATCTGTGAAACAAGATACTAACTTCGGGTTGAATCAAGAACTGTAATAAAGCAAAATAAATTCTTAGGAAACATGTTGAAAATTAATAGGTTGAAGATGAAAAGAGTGAAATTATTAATAAGAGAGTTCCTTTCATTACACAACAATAGGTGCCATTTATGCTGTTGGGAGATTTGTGGTTAAAATCAAAGGATCTGTGTTCTCTCACCGCTGTTCTCTTGTCACCTTTTACTGCAATGGCAGTGAAAAGATGTCATGGGGTCAGTTTCATAACCAAAAAATGCAATGTTTTGTTAATGCTCAGGCTAGTTTGATCAATGTTATCAACACCACAGTAATAATAATTATTCTAGAATTCATACTGGACAAAGACTGTGGAGCAGTGGCACTACCAAATTTGTGTGTCTTTTCCTCTATTTTTAATATGGAGAAAAGTACATGAATTTCCTCTTCAGTTTTTCTACATGAGGAAAATAAATGGTAGAATAATCTATTTATGGAAAAGAAATTTCCATGAGCTTATTTATCAGGTCAAAGTTAGATGTGTCAGAGACATGCCATTATTTTCATAGAGACTACAGGTCTAAGTGTTTATCTTAAACCCTGTAATAGAGGAATCCAAAATGGAGTCCTCATAGTGACCTCTTCTGGTCTTAAAATCAAGTTTAACATCTCCAAAATCTGGTAATGAAACTGTCTTTCACAGCTGGTCTCCATCATGGGGAAAAAGCCCAGTGTTTTGGGTTTCTGCTGCCTCTGATTTAACTTGTTTGGGATTTCTATTTTTCAGCTCAGGATCAGGTTCAAATCTAGAAAAAACATGAAAAATACCCCTTAATATCCAAATGTATTTATTTTTCTGATTTTTTTGCCTTACTAAATAGAAAACTTGGTTTCAAAAGTAGATATTCTTTGTCTTAGTGTGAGACTGGAAACATTTGGCGCTTTCTTTTAGTAGAAATGTGTTTACATTTCTGTTTTTAATTTTGAGTTTTGAAATCTACTCAGTTCACTTTTTTCCTTTTCATTGTGACAGAAAAATCTGAAACACAATAATGACAGTGCCTAATACCTGTACATAAATAGTGGAAACAAAATATGTACTTGCTGACTTTGTCCCTCAGACTCAGTCCATGTGTCTTAATTTCATGTTGGAGAACACATATTTAATATCAAAATGCAGGAAGTGAAAAGCTGGTGCATTGCTTTGGTGGTGTTTTATATCCTCCTTGAAAATTTTGATTGTTTTGTCTATTTTGAGCTAGTTATTTTTCTGTGTGTTACATCTGCCCAGAATATCTTGCTATGTAATACATGTGACAGTCAGATGGTGATATACCATTTATATGTGACTGTTCAGAAAGTCAGAAACAACTTATTTCACTGCAGCAGTACAGCAGAAGTTGATGTCCCTGATGAGACTTAATTCTGTCAGGGCTTCAGCTTTCCTAGCCTGACCCTGTCTGCTCAGACAATTTCTCTGTATCACTGCCAGGCTTCCTGTCCTTGTTTCTACCCTCTTTGGGCTTCTTTTCAGTGTTGAGTTTGTCCAGGGGCTCATCCATGCAGGCCTGCTGGTGTTTTTGTTTTTTTGCCTGGCTCCCTCTTTTGGGATGCATTACTCCTGAGCCTGTAGGAAGAGATCCTTGCATACTGACCAGCTTTCCTGGGTCCCTCTTCCCTCCAGGACCTTATCCCACAGCTCTGTACTGAGCAGGTCCCTGAAGAGGCCAAAGTCTGCTCTCAAGGCTGGGGTAGTGACTTTGCTGTGCACCCTTTTCCCTGTCCTAACACTCCAACATTCCACCCTGTCATGGTCACTCCAGCCAAGGCTGCTCTGGAGCTTCACGTTCCCCTTCCTTTTTTGTCTCCATAAATTGACTTGGGGAATAACGAGAGAGCAGTGTGGGGGAAGATACAGAAGTGACTGAAAAAGGGAGAACAGGGCTAGAAAAATTTAATTTAGAAAAGAGAGGATAAGTGTCAAATAATTGTATTTTTAACCAAAATATAATTTAATCTCATTGTTTATAACCATAATGGCAGTTAATTGAAGCAGTATCTAAGAAACATTAATCTGAAAAAGAAAAAAAAATAAAAAAGATACCAAGCATAGAGGTAATAATTACTGAAATAGCCCTTTGATAGACAGGTCTAAAATTAAAGTTTGTCTTATTTATTTAGGTTGTAATAGAATGTTTGTCCCGTGTCTGTTATTAGAGATTAGAAGACATTATTGACTGTTCTTCCACAAGAAAACTGATAGCAGCAATCTCCTGCAAGGGGAAGTCAGACTCCTTCAAACCAGATGATTAACCTTGTCATATTTCTGCTGGTGTAGTGGCTAACACTGTCAGATGTTTGGATGCTTTTTCTATATTCAACATCTTTTAATGAATTGGGGGGAGAATTGAAAAGATCAGCATAGAATAGAAAAGAAAAAAGACCACTAATATTCTTATTTTCCTGTGAGCCTAAGGTATGTCTTGAGCAATATATTGAACTGGGTAAACATTACATTTAAGACTATATTGGTTAAAAAATCCTTTTTCCTTTTATATTGAAACCTTTTGAAGAGTCTCTAGATTTGTAAAGTTAAATGCAGTTTTATTTTGTGCTACAGTTCCAATCTGTCCTTTCCCTGTAAATGGAATGTCATGTTGACAACTTTCATTACATTAAAACTATTTAAGGCATCTACTGTACTTTAGGAGGTGTAGAGAGATTGGTTTGAAGTTCACTTGTATTAGTGGTAATTTAAGAATGACCAAATGAGGCCAATAAAAGGCTTTCAAAACCAGAAAGCTGTAAATAAAATAATTAATCTCTAAGACACTAGTTTCACAGCGATTTCACTGTGATGCTTTGGTAATGTAATCTATGACATGGATGTCCAGAATATTGTAGCAGTAATTTAAGAGCCAGTTCCTGAAATGTTCCTGTTAGCACAAACAGAAATTCACTAGGAGCACTTAGCAAAGGTATCACTGGCAAAGAGTGAGCTGGAACCTTAGTTTTTGTACAGTCGTGGAAGAGCAGTCAAGTCAAGGGATATTGATCAGATTTTGCCAATTAAGGACCTTGCCTGGAATATTTTCCTAGTAGAATTACAGCTTCTATTTGCTCTGCAAGCTGTGTAATAACACTTCACCTAACCATATCTAATCTGGCTTTAAATTAGCTTAGGCATTTCTAGTTTTATTTCCACAACACCATGAAATTCATATGAAGACTGCAAAACGCACTTATGTTCCTGCTAAAAAACCTAGCAAGTACAGTTATGTGGATGCAGTAAATACAATGCAATTATTGTAAACAGGACTGCTATATTAACTGCTCATGTTCATGAAATTTTATGTTCCTTTTGGCATTTTTCTAATTAATGGGGGTTAAGTAGGAGAATACCAGTGTTCTACTAAAATATTTAATTGTCTTAAGCACGTTATATTCCCTCTGAAAAACTAGGAGCTGTGGGGTTTGTCTGTCTTACACCTCTTGTGGTGAGCTCAAGACTGTGGGGGGTTTGAGGACAGGAATTCTGATCTGGCCTTATTTTAGTCCTCTTGTGTTCACATTTTACCTCAGTCATGCTCACGGTCAGTAAGCACAGAAAGCAGTTGCCTACCAAAGTGAGGGCTGGGGTTTTTTTACCCAGTTGATTTTATATTGCTCAAAAGATTCCAACTACCCAAACCAAGGTTTATTTTGTGGGTTTTGTTCTTGTCAGATTTCTCTGAATGCCAGAGGACTTATCTGTGCAGCTTATGAAAAATGCTAATATTGATATTTATTTGTTATGATGTAGAACACTTGAAGGAAGGGGTCCTGATTCAGCAAGGCCTTTAACCTGAGTCTAACATAAAAATTCAGCGTGGCTGTTGGAATGTTTAATTTCTTTGTTGAGTTGGTACTGAAACTTTACCCATTGTTGACATCCTCAGTTCTTGCTGACTCCAGTGAGAGCCTCATGTTTGTGTGTCCTAGGGCAGATGCCTGGTAATGCCTAAATTCCAGCCCACAGAGAAAATCTGTAGTGAATGTGATGATTGTCAATCTGCAATATAAATACCTTGCAAGCTCTCTTCACTGTGTATTAGCACTTCTTGATATCAAAAGATAATACTGTTGGTTTATGAACATGGGAGAATTTACTGAACTTGTTCATATGTATGTAAGTTAGACATTTTCAAAACTGTCTAACATCTCCAATGTCTAAGGAAAAAAGAGAGAAAATTAACAGAAGTAGTATAATTGTGATGTGTCTGCAATTTTCCTTTGAATATTTATTCTGCAATTGTAAACTGATATTGTCTAATACAAATCAGAGACATGCTTGCAGATTTTAACGATTGATATTTTATATTTTGGAGTTCTGCTTACTCAGCTGTAATTTTATTGTTAAAATATGAAATCTTTACCAAGTAATTTGAAGTTTGTGACATAATGGTGGAAGGAAGAACCTTGAAGACGTCTTTATTAGATATCTCATCAAAGACACAACTAATAATATTTTACCATGACATCCAGAGGGTGTTCTGGGAGGAACAAAAAATAATCCTCTCTTTCCAAAGGATGCTATTTGGTTACTAAGCTGTTCAGCCTGTCAGGTGCAGCAGCAGTGAGTGATGTTTATGCTGACTGCCATCAAAGAAAATAAGCTGCATGTCCCTGCTTGCCTGCCACCTCCCCTGTGCTGTGGTATTCTGTCCATTTGGCCCTTAGTGCCTCCCTTTTGTGTCCCTCTGTGCAGCTTCCATCCAGCTCCTGGCCTACTTGCTCCATTTTTCCTGGACATTCCCTCCTCTTCTTCTCAACCCTCTGTGCCACTGCTCTGTGGGATTTAAACTCCGTGGGATACAAACATTCATCTTTTCTCTTTTATGTCCATCCACTACATAAGTATCTTCAGGTGTATCAGGTCCCTACAAGCCTCCTGTCAGCATTTCTTTTCTAGCTGGTTTTCTTTTAAAAGCTGTTTCATTTTCAGTGTTCTTTCTATAGTAAATTAGTATTAAGTTTGTGAGTGTACTTTTCAAAGGAAGTGGTGTTTGTTTATTTGTTTGTTTGTTGTTTTGTTTGAGATTTTTAAAAATATGCATTTACTTTATTTTACTCCTCACCTGGAAAACTCATTTTTCTTGATGAAGAAGGCTTGATCCCCACTTCTGGGAAGTGACCCAAGTCTAGTGAACTGCACTGTCTTAGAAGAATGCCTCTGGTAGTATTTCATAGATGAAAATATAGTTGAAATTTTACTCATTGAAAAATTTGATTGTGAAGAACATTCAAAATGAATATTTTAATATGAAACTTTAAAATTATCATGGAGAGTTGACAGGGAACCTGCAGGAGGAAGGCACATAATGTGCAACTGAGATTTAACCAGCCAGAGTTGATGGCTTTTGTTCCAGCTGAAAGTTCCACATTTTTTCATTCTCTCCATTTATTCCTGTGTATTGGAGCTTTTTCTGATGTATGGATAGCAGTGACCAGATCTTTATGGAGGGGAAAGTTGATAAACCTGATTATATTACTGTTTGTGTTCATCAAGTAGTCAGATGGGACCCACAGATGTTGTCACTGAGTCAGCTACCACTGGCACTTCTGTTTCCACCTCTGACTTTGCTCATGTCCCTCTCTTCATTATCAAATACTTTGTCATAGGGAAGAAGGTAAGCTGAACTCTGAACAATCATCTTTTGAGTGTCAGTACCTAAAACCTTCTATTTCTCCCTGCATTTGATACCTCTTATGTTTTCCAACAAGTATTTCCCTTCGTATCTCCATGCAGAAAGAAAGACAGGGAGATAATTATAAGAGATTTTTGATTTGTCTCTTTAAAATTAGAGATAGGATGGCCTTGTTTTCATATTACTCTGGCATCTGGAGACTCCAAAGCTTTTACTCTCACTTGCTGGTGTCATTGCAGATGGGTTTCACAAACCCACAAACTCATAAACCAGCTAACCTCATGCAGGAGGCAGGGGCAGCATGACTGCCAGTGATTCTCTCTTATTTTGCTAAATTACTTCAGCCAACAAAAAAAGAACTTACATGCTTTCTGAGAAAAATTTTGTTCTGTTAGGTGACAGAAGTGTGAAATACACAGATTTTCTTAAACTTTGCCCAAAATGTGTTCTGCCATGTCTTTTGATGCAGTTTCAATACCACATTATTGAGTGCTGATCATCCTAAGAGTGACATTTCCTGGAATTTCACCTCCAGAAGGTCTGTGGCCAGCATCTTTGCGCAAATCAACCTTGCTGACAGTAAAAAGGACTGAGCCTTGATAGCTGAGAAATCTTAATTAGTCAAGTAGACTGAAAGAGAACTTTTTAATATGGTATTTTGAAAAAAATGCATCAAAGAAATTCAGCTGTAGTGATAGCTACAGTTGGCAGTTGGCAATTTTTCATTGCATTGATATTCTGGTGGATAAAGTTGCACAAGAAAAGCTTTTATTTTGGTAAAAAGATATTACAGTGAAATTTAGAATTTTTTAACTGGCCTGAAGGGTTTAATTTTGACAAGATAATTAGAAAAAGCCCACAAGATTGACCTGTTTTAATATCTTCTGCCTTGTATTGTGGGTCAGGTTCTCTCATATATTTCCTGTACATGGTGTTCCTGAGGGACTGGAGTGCGACTGGAGGAATTTATTCAGTGGAATATGCAATATGCTTAACAACTAGTCCAGAGAAAGAAACTGAGAACTAGGATTGCAGTGGATACAAAACAGGGATATAGGTTTCAATACTGGAATGGATGAGATCAGCAAAGGATTTTTTCCAGGGATTCCACTTTGTCAAAACATTTTGCTTGAATTAAAAATGTCTAAACAAAATGTTTTGACACTGCCCAACTTAGATTCCTCTCCGTGGAAAAGCATCTCATTTCAGGGGGAAATCAAACTTCCTGGTTTCTTGCATGGTTGCAGTTCCAGCTTTTTCTCAAGTCTAATCATCACATCTGCTTTAAATATATTCATGAATTAGTGTGATATTTCAGATGGGAGGATTTCTTGTGCTTCTTCTGGAAAGGCAAGCATTCTTCTAGGGGAAGGATTCTATTTTAACAGTGGAGTTTTTCCTGGAAGGGTTCTAAGGCACGCATGTTTTGGGAAGGAGGAAGAGAGAGAAGGCATCAAGGAGATCAGTTAAGCATTCCTGCCTGCTTTTCTCACATTTGAGTGGTAAATCAGTACATCAGGAGTGCTCTAACTCAGAAGCATTTTACTAGTGAGCTGCTGTAACGAAGGAAGGCTATATTAAAGTATGCATTGGGGATTTTGGTTATTATAAATTACATTCTTTGAAATCTCATTTAGAACCAGGAACTAAAATGGTGTTGGAAGGCTCAAAGGATTAATTCTTCCTGAACAATAAACTGTCACTGATCACTCTGTAAAGTAATTATACTAAATTTAATTATAATACAAGTGCATTGTATGATAGTCATAGTGTGCCCAAAAGAGGGTTTGAAAAGGTGCCTCACAAGCATATGGACTGGCTCTGGGAGCACAGTGGCAAATTACAGATGTTGTAATTGAGTACAACTTAATATCAGGCTTTCTTAATTAAAGGTTTGGGGTTGTGTGGGGTGGTTTCTGGCTGGCACACTTTGC
Organism: Aegithalos caudatus; assembly: GCA_013389925.1. Taxonomy (NCBI): domain Eukaryota; kingdom Metazoa; phylum Chordata; class Aves; order Passeriformes; family Aegithalidae; genus Aegithalos; species Aegithalos caudatus. Next base: position 161,669 of record WEIU01007886.1, on the reverse strand, counting down.
TTTTCAACATCATCAGCCTAATGGAACATAGGAACTCTTCCCATTTTATAGGTTCTGCCAGAAGCCCTTATGACTTCCAGTGGCATTAATGCACTTAAATCAATTCCAGTATGACTGTTGTGTTGAAACCAGGAGGTCAAATTGCTACAGTAGAAGAACAACTGTTGCTCATTCTAATATTTCAGCTTCAGGAACTGCACATATCATATCAATATATTGTACTCTGATGATATTTCATTATGATCCTCTCATGAAAACCTAAGGCTTTGACTTCCCCAATTCAGTCTCCTCTCTTTTGCATCCATTTTCATGTTGGATTTGGACTAGCTATGAAATATCATTGCCCCTTGAACTATAAAATTAAGCACTGCTCCTGTTTCCAATTCCACCCTGGTGGCAGGCTGGAGCCTAAGGCACTCCCTAAACTGAGGGAGCCACCTGGGTCACAGCCTTAACAGAACTGGTCCAAATTTAGTGATATTAAGATGCTTAGCCAGAATCTTTTCTTGGCCATGACAAAAGTTGCATAAGTCATAAGTAAAGAAATGAAATGAGTGCCAATGCTTGGGGAGGAGTTTCACAACTGGAATGGCCAGGTGTGCAGTAAGCCTGAGAAGTTTCTGCTCGTGTTTTGTTAGGGCAAGTATCCTGGGAGAAAGATAACAAGATCTAGAGCATGAATATCACGAATTGTGACACAGGAATGGTGGCAGTGAGAGGTAGATCACTTAAGTTTGTGTTCCAACATGTAAGGTGTTTATTCCAAAGCAACAAAAAGGGTTAGGACCACAGGTCAGCACAAACAAAATTAGTGTGGTTCTGTTGAAGTTCCTGAATGTATTCACAGCAAGCTTCATTTTAGTTTTGCACTTCAGTGGAAAAAGTTAAAAATAGAAAACCTGTGAAGAGCAAGAAAGCCAGTATTAATATGCCTTCTTTTTTTCCTTTTTGCCTTATTTCTTTCATATGCAACTGCTTTGTTACGTAGGAAATCTGGTCAAAAATATGAGTCTGGTGTTAATCTTTTTACATCTATTTGGCTTAGTTTGATAGCCTGGAACACGTTAATAGGGAGTCTGCTGTGGTAATTTACACCATCATTGAAATGATTATCAGTTCCTAAGCCCTATCTGCCAGAGATGGGAAGAGTGTCAGTTTATTTTATTGAAGAATATTGCATGTGAAATCTTGCGTGAGCTCTGGTGTCAGCACTTTGTCCAGCATGCACGAGGTGACCTTTAACGTGACTGTGAGGAAATCTGTGTTGGTATGGTGGGCTGTTAGGGGGACAGGGGAGATGTGCTGCTGGCTGTCATTGTTTGATGTGATTGCTGGTCTCTCACTCTTGTGAGACTCCTTAACCAAAAGGTTCTGACATGTTGCTATGCAGCCCATTATGCAATTAACCCTGGTTCTCTTTGATTTTCTGTGTGCACATGCAGCCTCTGTAATGTTGCCAGACTAACACAGACTGAAGTCCTGATGAAAGTCATTAGCATGAGATTTATTCACATTTACAGCCAGCTCTTGCTTTGAGAGATCTGATATTCTTTCTCCTAACTGGTGTGGTACCAATTCAAGACCGGGAAATTTGGCATAAGGAGACAGAAGCATCCCAAAAGACAAGTAACTAGGTTAAAAAAACTATGAAAACTGGTTAGGAGTATTGAGAAAAATAGTTTCAGTCCTGTAAGTTTTTTTAAATTGTAGCTCTCTATAGTGACTGTGACATTTAGTACCGAAAGGCAATTTAAACTCAGGCAGATTCTCATGAGGGATAACTGCACAGACTTCTTTATGCATACATATATACATATATATCTGTCTACATATATCATATATAATATATATATATTTAATGACAGCTGTGTGTTTCCTAAAGAAGAGATGAAGAAATGCCATTTTTATGACAGCCCTAGGTGAATGTGGGAAGGGGTATATTTTTACAGGAGTACATTTTAGCTAATTCATTTATGATCTGAGATTTAGCCTGTGTTACTCAGCAGGGTGAAGGGAAATCCACCCACTGGGGGAGCTGTCTCTAATCTGCCTTTTGAAGGAGCTCCTGAAGAGTTGCATCTTGTCACTCTCAGGATGCAGGGTCTATGGCCTGGGTACCCATCTTTCTGGCCTTCAGGCTTTTCAATAAACTTTGGATGAGTAATAGTCAAATCTTTTCCCCTTCCTGGAATCTTAAAAACGATTGTGTACTTGTGTTGGTATCAGCCTGGCAGCCCTCAGTGTAGGAGGCCTTCTTCTGCTTGTGAGCAAGGAACAGATGTAGCTTTGTGTGGTCCAAGCTGCCACTTCTGGAAGGACCTCAGCTCTTGGAGTTTCTTCCCCATCCTGGACTGTGTCAATTTTGTAGGTCCATCAGAGCACAAATTCCTAGCTGTCACCTTGGCAGTGCTAATAAGCAGCATTTTAGTAGCATCTCCTGGGCTGAGGTGATGATTGCATTTGTCACTCACTCATTCATTCATTCATTCATTCATTCATTCATTCATTCATTCATTCATTCATTCATCCCTCCCTGCAGCTGTGCAGTTTGAAGTGAAGGTGGTTGTCAGTCTCTAATGCAGGCCTTGAGAGTTCAGGAATGGTCAAGTTTTCACTCAAGGATCACAAGCTACTAAGTTGATGGGCAGCCAGCAGATTGCAGGGCATTTCAGCCATCAGAGCTTGTCCCAAACCTGCTCCAAAGCAGCTGGGAATATTTTGCCATGGAGATGTGGACAAACCCACATAATTATTAACACACTATTAATTTTGTTTAATTAATGAGATTTGTGAGCAAAGTCTGTAGCCTTCAGCCATTCTGGGAGCTATAAGGCAATTCTGTGAGTTACAAAATATCCAAGTTGGCTGGACCACTTGTAGAGGCCTGATGTACTTTATGGAAAAGAAATACTGGAAATTGAGCAGTTGCTCTAAATTCCCCTGAACTTTATGAAAAGTTGTGGGCAGTTATTACCAACAAATTACTTTACTGTAGACCTAGTGAGAGGAAGGGGATTACTGCAGGTCCATGGCTTTTTACTTCCTATTTACCACCTTCTGCTTATGCAAGGCAAGGCATTTAGGAAGAGATCCCAATAAATACAATGGAGGGTGTTGGCATTTTTTTCTAATAAATGAAAGTGCACTTTTCTCCAAGAAACATTAAATAATTCTACATTTTACTGTGCATGTAGTAGGTAAGAATTTGTTTTTTCCATTTCCTGAGTATATATTATATAAATATATACAATTTCTATTGGTGACATTTGCTTTCTACTTTCCTTGTTCAGCTGTTTCTGCATTTTGATGCTGAAAATTTCTAAGGCAACTTTTCTAAAATGATTTTAAAATACAGGCTTAATAATGGCACTCCAAAGTTGGCTTTCTTAAGTCAGTTTTCCAATTTTCCATGGGCTGATTTTTGTCCGGTCTCTATAATTTGGATTGAGTTGAGTTTTTTGGTGATTTTTATTTCTTTCCCCCTTTCAAAAAATGTATGGAAGAACTAGAAAAGATGTAAGAGGAAGAAGGGTGACTAGAGATATCAGATTGCTTCTATATGAAGAGACACACAGGCCACAATTTTTCGGCTCAGTAAGCAGACAAAAGGAAGGAGTGTGCTTAGGAAATAAAGAGATTAAAAGACAAAATGGAAGGAATTAATTAATTTTTTTCTCATAATGGAAACCTAGGTGTCACTTAATAAAATGAACTGGTAGGCAGCTTACAACCTGTAAGAGGAAGTACATTTTCAGAGACTGCCTGCTTATATTTTGAAAGTCATTGCCATACAATGTGTGGAAGAGAGAAGTTTAAATGGACTCAGAAGACCTTAGGAAAATGAATGTCTGATGGGTCCACTGAGGAAATAGTCTTTATATTGCATTAAGGAGATATTTCTCACACTTTGAATTTCATGAGAGGGAATACTGATTTTTTTCTTTAAATGTATAAATGGCTGGATAACAATCACCATAGCAACAGTAAGAATATCAAGTTAAGGCAGTGAGAAAGGGATTTAATGAATGTAACGTGTGTGGTTTTTTCCTCCTCAGATGTGTTTGTGGTAATTCTTTGCCATATTTCTGCATCCATATTTCTCTGAGGGCATTGCCCATTTTAGCCCTAATTCTGTGTACAAATGCTCTGCTGATCATTGTTGAAAAACCACCTGCCCTGCAGTGACCAAGAGCCATTTAGAGTGTAGAAATAAATCTTGTAATGTTTTAAGGTAGGGTGATCTTCAAATGAGGTCTGAGCACTGGGTCATTCCCAGAGAGCTGCTGGCATTCCTTAGTGCATGTTCTGCTGCTTGTCTGTGGCACTCCATGGCCCCAAAGTGCTTTTCTCCCTCCTCTGAGAAGTTTGGACCAGGCATAAATCATGTCTTGTTTTCTAATTTGATCAGCTTTGACCTTTCTAGAAGCTTTTCTCAAGACTTGGAAAACAACAACGCATCAGGTGCAATATTAAATAAGCTCTGTAGTAATTACATAAACCTACTAAATTATTGAATCCTCCTAAACAAATGATGTAGGGCACTCTAATAAAGCTTCCTGGAGATGAGTGTTTATTTTTAAAGCTGCAGTAAGGAACCTGAAAGGAGAACCTTTAAGCATTACACATAGTACAAGCTATATTTCTTACCTGCTTTTATTCCTTACCTTTGACTACTTTGCTGAAATCACCACATCCTTTCTAGTGATGGAGTTTTGCAGGTACATGGCAGTTTGTGGAGCTGGGAGAAAGTATTTATTACTGTAATCTTTCTTATGTACCCTGTGTTCACTGTCTATCACTGTGCAAAATTGCTCAGAAGTTCTCATTGTCCAGTATTTTTTAAAAGCTAAAATTTCTCCTGAATGTGTATTTGAAGTAGGGGAAAATGAAGCAGGGAAATAGGCTTTAAGCAAAAGGTTTGTACACGGTAACATGGAAAAGTATTTTTCATGCTTACCACAGTTTCTGTATGAAGACTATGCCAAGACTAGCTGAGTGTATTGTTATGTTCCTTGTGAATATTTAGCAACTGGTACATAGTTTATATAAACTATAATATTAGTGGATCTGGTGTTTGTATATTCTCTGCTAATTGGCTTTGTGAGCAAGCTGATTTTATTTGCCTTACAGAACCTGTTCTATGTATGTAACAAAGCCCAAGGGATAAATATATTTTTGAAAGCTGTCTCAATATAGCTTGTTGTTAATTAAAACCATTAAATGCCTATCATTAGAGAGAAGAAAATTCATGTTTTCCTTAATACTATCTACAGTTTTTCTGTTTCTTGGAGAGGCAATTATCCATTACCAAACACCAAGTTATGGATTTTTTACTCAGTATTTTTTGTTGTAGAGGAAAAAAAAAACCTGAAACTTGTTTAAGCCATTTTGTGTCACTTTCTGTGAGAAGCAAGGATAAAGACTGAACTCATATTGTAAAGATCAAAATAAGGGGAAGTTCAGTAGAAATGGATTGTTTAAATTTATTACGAGAATTTTCAGTGTTCCATAGATGTGGATGTAGATTCCAGTGCCAATAGCCAGAACTTGTCCAAATTCACTTAAAATCTTTAGGGAAGCTTTGGCACTTAGGGGTTTGCTGATGTCAAGAGGGAGTATTAACTTGTCTTAACAGTAATTCTGATAAAATATTATTGGGGTATTTTAATTGTCATCTTTAAGTATCAACATTTCATCTAAGACTTCAACCTCTTTGTATTTAAGTTTTCATGTTTGTTTATAAATTACATTTATGAGTCCACACCTTTTGAACTAAAATCAAAAGTGGCTTTTTCTCTAGAACATTGTCCTTGTTATATCAAGGCTACCAAAATATCATGAGGTAATTAGATAATGCCAATACTTTTTTTAAAAATAAATTTCTACAAGAAGTTACTCTTGATGTTGTAGAGCTTTTCATAAGTATCTGGAGTTTGAGAGAAGAGTAGTTTTCAATACAGGATTGAGATCTGGCTTGATAGGTGATACCAGAGTGTGGGCTGAACTTTGCTTTCATTGTGAAGTGACTCAGTGTCTTTAACCAGAATCAGAAAGTGAATTCACGCTGGGCAGGCTTCAGAAGGTGAAATCACACAGTGGTCTGTACCTCAGGGGCCAGGATAGGAGAAATTCTGCTGTTAGAACTGCAGAAATTCAGATGGGTTTCTTGAATGTGAGACATCAAAAGCATTCATCTCCGATAATATCCAAGAAACCCAGTAAGGAATTGCAAAAAAAGAGAGCAGTTTTGCCATAGCCTGTTGTACCTTGCTGGTTAGTTCCTGCATGCAGAGCTCTTGCACAGAAGGACTGGGAAAAACAGGTCCTGACAACTGTCCAGCTATGCAAGCCTTTCTGTTCTTCCTCCCCAGTAAAATTCTTGGAACAGCACAGCAGGGAGCTATTTGGTTACTACACTCTGTAGAGCAGGACAAGAGCCTATAGGAAACCAACATGAATCTGTATTTGTTGTTAGATCCAACTTTTCGATGATGAGGGTTTTTGTTTACAAACGGTCTGCTGAGGTCACTATTGCATAAATATCAAGGGCAGTTCTGCTCTCAAAACCCAGTAATTTGCTACCAAAAAGCATTTGGAAGCTTTGAAAACAATCTGTTCTCTGTGTGAAACGGATTTGTTTCCACTTTACCTACACATAATGAGTTGTGGTAAAGGGAATTGGTTCAGTTTTGTCCACAAGCAGCTATTCCTGAGCAACCTGATTTTCAGTAATTGGCTGTAGCATTCAGAGTATCCTTGGAGCCCAGGACATTCCAGATTTCACTGGAAAACGACTTTGTCCTTTAAACTGCAGGAAGAAGAAGAGGGGCTTGTTTGCCTTTCAAATAGGTAACCCAGTGGCAATGTGTTCTTAGCCAGTAACTTGTGACAGCTGTTGAGGACTTTATACCTGGATTGGTCTAACTTTTATGATTACTTACCAGTTTTAATTAGAGACCTGGTTGTTCATATCATTACAATGCCCCTGGGAAGTACCTGATTCAGCAGTATCTTGGGTACTCACAGTTAATTTATTTGACCCTTCAAAGAGCTGTGATGCTGCACACACATTTTTTTTGCCACAGTAGTGCTGCCATCTGATTCAACAATGGTGTTTTTACACTATTGCACGTTGTTTGTATCTTAAATCCTTGAAAATGGCAAAACTGCAGGGGGATGGGCTGGAAGTATCTTGCCAGCTTTTCAAGAGAGAAGCCTGCGAGAGTGTAAGTAGAAAATACCTCCAATTTACTTTCAACACCTTCTTCGCCACATTTTGATTTTATGTCAGGGAAATGAAATACAAAAATCTTGGGATAGAGTAATACTTCCCTGCACTTCATAAAGAAGCCATCAGAGGATAAGATTCTTGTTCATATTGTTTTCATCACTCTCATGATTGCTTCATTTAGTACTACATCTTTCTCAGTGCCTGTGTTGCTGCACTAATAACATCAGCATGTTGCAGTCACTGTTCCTTCAAAGACTAGTATTAATTGAAGCAATTTATTCTAGCAGAGCTGAAGATGGCCTATTTATACTTTTATATAATGAATTACAGAATACATTTATCTTGTCATGTCCTTTCAGCTCATTTTTCTGCCAAGTGTGGATTTGCTGCCCTAGACAATCGTTGCCCAGGCTCAGCACAGGAGAACACAGGTGTTTTTCTGTGTTGCATAAGAGGTCAGAGATGTTCACCAGCTATCACAATATGGAAAGAGGAGCAGTCCTGAATTGGTATCAATGCTGCTTCATTACCTGCTAGCAAAATAATGTTTCATTCTGCCACATAATGGAGCAGTATCTTGTTTCAAGATAAAAAAGATAATTCTCATAATTGATGCCCTGCAACATGATATTAAACGTGATGTATATGCAATATAAAGTATATTATTGTTATTATATAGTACTGATCTATTCCCAAGGGGTATAAGAAGTCTAACACTGTGTTAATAAAACCTATAGGGTTAGAAAGAAAACTATTGCTTCAATTCTGCATGGAACTCCTCACAGTTCTGTAGAAAGCAATACATGAGCATACCTTGGCTTCCTTAATGTTGGTAGTATAGGGCAGAATGTGTCTAATCTTCATTTATGTTGTAGAGCTCTATTATGTGTAAAGTAGTTGGCTTTTAATAGTATGGTCATTACGTTTAATTGAGTTGATCTTTGGCTAATGAAAAACATAAAGGAAAACATTTCATCTCACGTCAAAATACTTGATACTCCCTGCAATGAAGGACCATAAAAATAGTGGAGCGAGGTACTGCTGAGTTATGATAGGTAGGGTTGAAATTGTTAGCTGCATTGAATGGCAGAATTTGAAGAGCAAGACCTGAATAAATGCATAGGCTTCTAGATAATTAGAATATTAATGCTGAAATACTTCTACTGAAGCACTGGTAGTCCTCTGTCCTAAACTATCCCCACAGTTTTGGGTTAACTAATGTAGTTTTTCCCCCCCTCTAGGTTTTCACTATTTATTATGTAGGAATTATTGTAAATGACATGGAGAAACTCCATATCCTATCTAGTTACTCTCTAGATAATAGCAGTTAAGTAGTGTCATTGATCTTGCATGGCAAAAATACACTTCTCATACTAATTTGCACTTTTTTCAATGCAATGTAATTTTTAGCATTTTTGCATTGGTTTTGAGCTGTTTGAATTAATTTCAAATTTTTATTCCAATTTGTGTAAATTCTCTGCTCGTTACTACGCAGCTTATGCCAAAGCACATTTTGTTGGCACAATTGGAGATTTGTTTTCTTAAATTCCAAATCAGAGTTTCATGGGACCATCTATGTGGTGATGACTCTGTTAGTGCTGCTTTTCTCTGTTAATTATGAGCCCGTTCCCTCACATCTTTGAAGGGCGTTGTGCTGCTTCAAGGGCAGGCTTCACGTGGCATCTCAGTCCTAGACATTTGCCATTTGTCTCGGGCGAGCAGTGGTGTATATCTGTTTCCTCAGATATGTCAGTTCAGGTCAATTGCTCTTTCCTACTCAAATCCCTCCTTCAGCATTCTTGAACTTTCTCTATTTTCTATTCTAGGTCTATGCTCAATTAACTTTATATAAGTGTGGCTCTCGGGACTCGGTGGTGTTACGTAGGCTTCGAAGTTAATGGTTGTAGGCTGGAACCTCAAATTGTTCCTGTGCACTTTTGATGGAATTTCTCCCTGGCAGAGTTCTAGGAATGGCTTCATTTCAGCAGTAGGGAATGTTTTTTTTTTTCTTTTAGGGATGAAAGTAGCTGAGGTTTTCAAGTATTCTGGAATTATGACATCCTTTGAAAAGACTGCACAAGTACCTTTTAACTTTGTGGATAATATGCCCCTATACCAGCCTTAAAGATGGCAATCAATCCACTCACCTGGGAAATTGCAAACTGAGGAGATCAGAGGTTAAACCATGCACTCTGGGGCTTTAATGAAATTGTTCCACGTGGAACCAAACCATCCTAATCACCTTTGGCTGGGATCCAGCATTACGTGAAACAGTTGTTTGTGTCTGCTATCTCTGATGAATTCAAGAACCACTAGAGAGTTCTTTGATTTCCCTTATCTGTGTACTTCCTTATATCCTGGATGTGCCAAGCCTTTTCTTGTGCTTTCGTTGTGCTTAGAAATACTGAAAAAATCCCTCCCTTTTTATTTATTTCCCATTTAACAGTCTGCACTGAGAATGAATAAATGTTTCTCAGAAACAATTTGTATTTCCTGTAAAAGGGTCTCTCTAGATTACAAGAAGCTTGCAGCAATAGTTCTCTTGCCATATATGTAGTTTTGTTTCTAATTTTCCCATTTCTTAATTATCATCATCTTGAATATTCACAGTTGCATCTTTCATCCTTTTTGTATGAACTGAATCCTCCATCACAGTAGCAGTTGTCCTTTTCTCCCTTGATATTCTTCCAGCATGCCTAACTCTTTTTCAGACAGATGCAAACCACAGTGCTAAGACTGTACATTCTTCTCAGCTGTGTTGTGGATGCTCTCTTCAGCCAGTGCCATGAGATGTGGAGTCCAGGACCACACTGGTACTTGTGCAGCAGTACTGTTTTACAAGCTCATCATCATTTGCATCTCATTGTCACCCTGCACAACTTGTTAATTTCTGTGTTTCTTTCTTCAGCTGAAGTATGCCTATTTCCTGTTTTTCTGTTCCATAAGTGTTCACTTCTACTTATGCAAGATGCATGTTATTGTTTCATGTCGGAGTTCTTACTACTCCTAGTTATTTTTCTCACTTGTACTAGTTTGGTGTATTTTCAGCACTCCCCAGTTTTGAGATCTCTTTTAATCTTAGACATTTAACATCAGTATTTTCCTATTTCATGTTCCAAAACAGTAAGAAAGCTATTAAGTCAAGAAGATGTTAATATTGACTTGCTCTGAGCTATTCAGAACTTTTCTTCTTGTCTTGATACATCATTCTTCATTGTTCCACAGAACCTAATCTGTAAATCATGTAATATTGTCTTTTTCCAGGAAACAAATTGCCCTAGGTGAAGGTTCATAAGACCTTGTATGAAATAATGCTAAAATTCAGATATGAGCATATTGACCTCTTCATTTCAGCTACCTATTAATTCTGCAGTACTATTGAAAAAGCAGTTAAGTTTTTGCAGAATGACTTGGTAATGTTTAGGTCTTATTGCCTCATGCTCATCTTCCTGTGATTCTCTGGAGAAATTTTATTATCATCAATATAGCACCATAAATTGGCAAAAAAATTTGCACTAAAATTGGAATAAATGGAATTCTACTTCCTGAAGGTCTTGCATTCTTAAAGACCCATTAAAGCATCAGCAGCCACATCTGTGTCCTCTGCTGTACTGGACACAAAACCAGGGTTCCCTTGTAGAAGCAGCAGTGGTAAAGCAACCCCAGGGGATGCAGCCTCTGCATTTGTTTCTAATCTTTGTGCAGCTTTCCATGGTCTCCCTGTCCTTCTCTGACCTTTTATCAAGTAGATGCAATCCTTATGGTTCCCCACAATGGCAAACTGAGCCTCTTGAGCATTGAACAGGATGGCATAAAAATTTTCACCCAAAGACTGGGAGTTTATGTACAGTTTGAGCCTTGGTTCTCAACCCTCTGCTGCACAGTTTTAATGTGTTTTGGAGTTCTCTGGCTGTGGGTGCACAGGTGTTCCAGTCACACTGCAAATGGTTGGAAGCAAGATATGTTTAATACAAACAAATGAAAAAAAATATCTGACTGGAATGACTGCATGGAGATGACTTGCTGGTGTTTTACTGCAAACAGGTTTGAATTGTGAATAACCACTTATCTTAACTTGGTTCATCTGCTGATCTTACCCAGTGTCTTATCCCTATATTGACTATAAGCTTATGCTTTAGAGTAGAAATGTTAGAATATTACTAATAATTATGTAGCTCTGATGGAAATAAATTTTATCAGTGTTTGGATTTGCTTGCAAGTAAGAGATTTGATAGCTTTTCATTTTCGGAATCCTGTTTTATATTATTGTGGATTACACAAATATGAAAGTTTTTAACAACTGCTACTACTCATTCAAACTTGTCTTGAATGGCAGAAAATTCTGTAGATTACTGTTATACTGCATTTGAAAAGGAATTGTGGACTTAAAGGTTTTAAGTGGACTTACATTTGTTTTAAGATACAAATGAAATTCCTTTTATTCCTTAGAACTGTAACAAAGAAGTGTCCAATTTGCATCATTTATTTAATGGCCCAATCCCTTATTTCATATTTGTCACCTGTAAACATTAATTTTCTTATTTATGTGTTGTTTTATTATCAGGTTCACTTAAAATCTGCTTTTAGCTGTATTGCAAGGCTTGCAAAGGGCATGAGGCTCCAATGTGTAATACACGTACCTGGCACAAGGACTTCATACTTGACATAAACTCTGTTGACTTCAAGGTTAAGAAACAAGTTGTAATTGAAATGAAATCTGTTTGAGTCTAATCTAAAAGCATTTTTAGACTCTGAATGGCATAGATGAATTTATTACACTCCATGGACAGAACAGCTTTTGTATTCACAAAAAATGTGCTCTGGTGGATATGGGTGTCTCTCTGTCATGGTGTGAGAGCTGCCTGCCTTGCACTCTTTTCACTTTCCTGTCTCTTAGAAGTTTTTCAGATTTCAAGTAAGGGGTTCCCAAATTTACTTTCTGTGGATAGTGTAACCTTAACTCCAATGAAGTAGCCCAATCAAAGTTTTTGGGTTTTGGTAAAATAGAAGATGTATGCTCTGGATAGATTGTAACCACTTCAAACATTAATATGCATCTGCTGAGAATTATCTTTTTTATTTCTTATGTGAATCATATTTTTCCTGAAAAGTAGATCACATTTAGGATGGTGTCATATTAAAACTGTGTTAGATAGATATGCATTATTTGGACAGTAACTATTGCATTGTAAACTAAAATAGTGGAGATAATTACATTCAATACTGTGGTAGAAACATTGAGTGCTTTCATTGCTAATGTCTGTTTTCAACTGAGTTTACCAGTAGTTTGGGATAATTTGCATCTCCATTTGGTTGGGCCTATGACAGACATTTGTTTTTGCTTGTGTTTTGAGTAAGTGTCTTTGTTTCATCCTGTGTTGCTTGTGGAGGGTGAAAACAATGTTAAAGTTGTTATTTTCTCCTTCCAAACCTTTTCTTGCAGTTCTAGGAAGTGCAGTAAATATTGACTCAAATTGGAAGCATGTTTTGAGTTAGAATTTTCCAACAAATTACCTTCTTATCTTAATTCCACATTTGTTTCCTCTGGGTAGTTTTTACTGGATTGTTCAGCTTCTGCTGTATGGCTAGAACTAGAGGACTCCCAGCAACAGGGCTGTTTCAGAAAGGATAGGAAGCTTTAAGTGGAAAATCTTTCATAAAGTGGCTGATTTCAAAACTTAAACTCACATAACCAGGTAACTTGAGAATCAAAAAATCCCACCCAGACTGCCATTAAATGCATGTTCCAGAGACCATTGATTTTGTTTTTTAAACACATCCTGCAAGTGCTGATTCTGCAAGCAGCTGTTTCTTGTAATCAGATCTAAAACCCCTTTATCTCCTATCAGTTGATGGCTGTGCTATAACCTTTGGCTCCAGACTTCTGATAGGAAATTTGTACATATTTCTACAAAGAATAAAGCTCTAATGGCCTTAACAGCAGTACCCATGGTGTGTAACCGTGCTGGAAATTAATTTCTCAGGCACTGAACGTGACAGGTCAGCTGTCACAAATTGATATACGTATCTGTAAATACATCACTCCTATAAACAAAATTCTGTCTGCAAGAAGTGGAAGATAAAATTGGCACAGTTCTTAACAAATGTTCCAAGTGTTCCAAGGCACAAGGATGCACAGGGAAAATCCCTTCTGGAAATGGTTTTCCTTATGTTCCGTTTATGGTTTTATCTCTATAGTTTGCTTTTAAGAGGATGAAAAGTTTGTAGTACAATACTCCAGAGTACTGTTCTGAAGCAAAACATGTTCCTTCTCCTTGTGCTTACCCCTGCTGCATAGAAGAAGAATCTTTGCTTCTTTTGAAAAAAAAGACTGAATTCATGGATTGGCACTGTCTTGTCTCCAGTGTTTTTTGGAACTCTTTGAGGTAGTGCAGAATATAAAACATAGAGTATTTGAGAAGTATAAGGCCCTTACATGAAATCAGAAAGATGCATGTGTAGGAGAAAAAATTGATGTGTCAGTCCACCAGTAATGAAGTAAACTTGAATGTCTTACATTTCCCATTTTTGATGACTATTTAATCATCACCTGTAGATTTTGCAAGCCATTTTGGCAAAAATCTTGATCATATGCCTAGGACAAGCAAAGAAGGTTTTAACAGTAAGCTTTCTTTACAGACTTGAGATCCAGTAGATGCTATACACACCTACACTGATCTTTGAAGACTGTTGAACTGTGTTGATTGATGTCAAAGGAAAAGTCTGTCCATTTGGTTTGGCAGTAGCAAGGGCTGAGGAGCATTTGGAAGTATTTCAGACCAAGCATGTGAATTCAAATTCGAAAGATACCATGGCTACAGGTATTTTTCTGCCAGTGTTGCTGCAGACACTTGATGTGCAGGCGCTCCTCTGTCACTCCAAACTGCCATCACAGGAGGAGAGTGTTCAATCTGAGATATTTTAGCTTTCAGGAGTGTCATTAGAAAGCTGAAAATTATTCATAAATTCTCCTCCTCCATCCTCCAGGTCATCTGGATAAAAGGAGGTGTACCTTAAGTCTTTACTCTTCTGTGTCTGAGCTTTCAAGACTTAGTGACTGTGGAATAATTTTCATCAGTTGTGATAGTTGCTGAATATTCACTGAATGTCTTGTTCTTTTCTAGTTCCCTGTTTATCAATTTAATGCAACAAAACAGAAATAAAACTATACAGATCTCTTCCATCACATTTTATTTGTTGATTTGATTTGTGAGGCTTTAGGATAAAACTGAAGTCATAGAAATAAATCATGTAAGACATCTAGCCATAGGCATTTTCAGTGAAGTAAGTTTTTTCCAAGAAGATTTTGACTTGTTACATGACAATTAGCTTCTGGCAGGAGGAATCCATGTTTCACAGATCTTGGACTGTGTTTAATTTCTACAGGGCATGCCTTCAGCTAACAACACTGCTTCCAAATATGTGAGCATAGTATTGGTGTTTAAGATTACAGCTGAAAAAAGAGAAGAAAACAGTTTCTACTTGATACTATTTATGTCTCCTCTGAACAAAATGACACTGTGGATTCTGTTTGAAGGCAAGAGGAGTGACTGCCGCCACTGCTGCTGCTCAGGAGCATATTTAGTTTGAATAATCCAAAGGTCACTTAAGACTGACTTTTCTGTTGAATCTGTTCTATTGAACTGAACTGTATTTCTCTTCAGAAAATGCAGTAAAATGAATTTTTAACATGATACATTTAATTGAAAAATAAAATATTTAGATGTAATGTTCCAGGGAGATATCCTTGCATATGGTACATCTGGTAGATATGAGGTACTTGTTCATCAGGAGCCTGGGAGCTCGAGAGGCTGTAATTGTTTTACAGATCACACAGAAGTAGGGCAAGAACAGAGAAAACAGGACTTAAGATAGGAGCTGAAGAAAATGTGAGTTGAGGCAGTTTGACACTGTAGAACCTGTGTCGAGAATTTATGACTGCAGGTTAGCTAAAACACTGTGGAAAAAAAGGGTTTGTCTATGATAAATATAGGGTATTTGAAAATAGGGATCTGAGCAGAGAGGGAAATCTGGGATAGTGAAACCACAGGTAATCCTGGGGACTCTCAGGCAATATGAACTTACTGAGGAGCAATGTAATGTCAGAGTGAACTAAGTGAAATGATATGATAAATACTACAGATAACAGAGCATTTATATTGCACACATCAATGGACACACATTCAGACAAGGTATTTGTTTATGTCTGGCCTCTGAATCGCACTAATTCCGATTCTACATTAAAAAACAGCCACACACCTCTCAACCTGTTCTGGATTTGGTCAGGCTGCTGTTAAACGTTTTGTAAATGCTGAGAGATTCCTGCCTGGCAGTGCTTCAGGCTCTGGGTGCTTTCTGTTGCAGCTGGCGACGTGGGACTCGGAGAAGGGACTGAACGGCAGCCTCCAGGAGCGACGGCTGGGCAACGACTTGCAAGGAGTGACACTCAAAGTGGTGACTGTCTTGGTATGATCCTTTCTGAGTTCAGGAAACAAAATGCTCAAAATAAAAAGGATCTGACTGAATATTTTGGGTACTTCCCGCAGTGTTTTCCCCTATCGTTTTCAGTCCTGTGTTTTTGGATGATCAGTTACATAAGCAAGGAAGATAGGTGATGGTCCTTCATTATTTTATGTGAACCTGTGCACTGTTAGTGATACAGTGCATTTGTTTGTTTCCTTATGCTGTTTTTCTGCATTGTAATTCCTACCAGGCATAGAACCAGCACAGGGCCTGAATGCACAGGGGTACATTCCAGATATCATCCTCCAGCTTGGATAGGCAGTTTTCAGCATTTCATGGATTTTAAGATCAGATGGGCCAATTATGATAATCTAATCTTGGCTCTTGTACGCTGCAGGCTGTAAAATTTAATCAAGTGTTTTCTGCATCAAGCTCATAAATTTCCATTGAGATAAACTATATCTTTTAGAAAGGTGTCATCTTTCAAAAAAAAATCATTATGCTTTTGGGACTGCTGTCTGTTAAACTCTGGAGTGGTTAAGAGCTCCTGTCAGCCAAGCACCACATTAGGGGCAAATCAGGGCTTGAATGCATTCCTGGCTAAGATATTGTAGTCTGCAGATTGCAGAATATGATGTCTTTTTTTGTTGTTGTTTTCAGTTCTCTTATTCTGAATCATGGTACAAATAAGCAGTACCTAATTGTACATAGGTACATGAAGGCATTCCCTCCAGCCCCCAGTTTTCTTCCCTCAGTTTATGCTGTAGCCGATGTGGGAGGTGAGAAGATGCCTTCTGTGACAGTGTGACAAAGGCAGCCAGCTGCAGTGGCTGTGCCACCAACATCCCTGGGATTCCCCTGCAGGAGAGCAGGACACCCATCCCCAGCAGAAAACGTACCATGAAATGCTGCATTTCCTTGGTCTCAAAACAGACTTCTTAAATGTAAATACTCCAGAAACCAGTACCAATAAGGGTTGTTCTTTGAATTTTCAAAATTTCAAATGTTCACAAAATTGCAGTGGTTTTAGCTTGTGTTTTAGTATGTGTCCTGGATATTGTATGTAAAAGATGGTTTTCTCAATCAGGGGTTGAATTTCTTCTGGAGTCTTTGCTTCGTCTCAAGGACTTAGGGAAAAAACAAGGCTATAGATAGGACTCAGGTGCTGAGGCAGTGATGTCTGGTTGGGAAGCTTCACAGTCTCCCATGTCACCTACAGTTTTTGCCTCAAGGTTATGGGTATCACAAAAATCTGTGCCAAGTTGTCCAGAATTAACTAAGAAAACACCTTTTTGCTCTGAGAAGCAAACTAAAAATCACGTTTCAAGTGTCAGTTAAGATACTGTTTTGTTCTCAGGAAGAACCTTTTGTGATGGTGGCAGAGAACATCCTTGGGCAGCCAAAACGATATAAAGGATTTTCCATTGATGTCCTGGATGCATTGGCCAAGAATCTGGGCTTCAAGTATGAGATATATCAAGCTCCTGATGGCAAGTATGGACACCAGCTCCAAAACAGCTCCTGGAATGGCATGATTGGAGAACTCATTAACAAGGTACACAGAGAAACTGCATTTAAAAAAAATTACAGGAGAATGAATTAGGATGAAGGCACCAGTGCAGAATGCTTCTGAGCTGTGGATGGTTTGACTGTGATATAAACTGCAATTTAAGACTCTATATATATGGTAGGAGCTAGAGAGTCTCTTGTTTTATTTGCTCCCAACTGCTCTCAACATAAATTATATTGGTAAATACGTCTTTACGTTGCTGTAAGAATAGAAGTCATCTTGGGTGTGTGAGGGACTTAGTATGGAAGATAGTGAAAAAACAAAGTATTCTCCTTAAAATATTAACTACTAGTATTTTATTCTTTGTCACTTTGTCTTTGAAAGTTGTTTGTAGATGGCACTTCATTTTGGTCATCCTGTGACAATGTGTTTAATAAAGACCAATGAGTAATGACAATGAGTTTGACTCCCAAGCAGGAAAAGTAGTCCCAGTAATAGGGGATCAGAATTTAAACTGGTCTCAAGATTATTCATTCATTTAAAACTGAGAGGAGCGAATTTCTTAATTACAGTGTTGCAAATCCAGGAGTAAGTTAATTGAACTCCATTTAAGTAAATGGGTAGAGTTTGTAGGTTAGTCTCCAAGAGAATGAAATGAGTTATTTTGTTCATGTTCTTGCAATCTGACATGGGACAAACGTTAATCAGAAGAAGAATCAAAGGAAGTAATATCCCGTGTTGCTGCTTTTTGAAGAGTAGAAACCTTGTAGAAAAGGTTACTCTTCTGCAGTGGAGGTTATTAGTGAAAGTGAAAGCTTTCTCATTATCTTGTAAATAGGTGGCTCAGTGTCTGTAAGGAGATGTTTAGGAAGAAATAGAAGCAATTAAAGCAACAGCAAAGATGTTTGTGATAATAGCATGTTCTTGGTTGGTGCTAGGGAGAATAAGAATTTTTAACTTATTTTGCATTGACATAAACCGTTTGAATTTCATGGATTTAAAAATAAGGTAAGAACTCCCGTTAAGTTTCTTTGGAAATTGCTTTCTTTGAAGCAATAAAATATCTATTTTTAAATGATATTTCTGCTACCTTTTGTTCCAGAGACTCCAAGGGGTTTCAAAGCAAACCTCCCTCCTCTAATATTGGCTTTACATTCCCAATGCAATTAGAGATAGGAAACAGAATGTATATTCTGTGTTATTTTGAAGAGAACTCTTTTTATTAAGACAAAAAATTCTGAAAATCTAATTGAAGCTCTTCAAAAGCTTTGGGAATCTTATTTGTTAACTCCTATCTTACCCTTCATCAAGTGTGCATTCTCTTTAAGGATTATCTACATGCAACACCTCCTTGTTTTAAATATTGAAGTCAAAGCAGTTTCAGGAACAAAGTTGCCTTTGTGCATTCTTCCTGTTGCGAGCTTTTTCCATCACTTTATTCATTTAAAAAAAATACCCAAAATCTTCTCCCCAGTTGTCCTATGAAATCCCTTCATGAATATGTAAAGTTGGCAATTCTGCAGGGAGAAAAACAAACATTAGCTCTTCCCACCTTGCTTATCAAATACACAAGCTAAATAAATGTTGTTTCTGTCTTTATTGCTTACAGTGCACTGGGTTAATATGGTTTGGAGTTTTAGGCCTCCTTTAGAAAACAAGTGAGGGATAAAGTTTAAATTAGCTACCCTTCCTCCAGAGAGCAGTGAGGGTCACGGTTTCTGTTCGAGAGTACCTTGACAGGTTGTGTTTCATTACTCTTCTTTAGACCAGTGCAATTACCTAATGTTTAAATGGCGAAAGCGATTCTGGTTTTATTTTTAGAGAATTGATATAAATGCTTTAAGCTCTAGAAGGAAAGGCATGGAGTCCCTTGGTTCTTAGAAGGCTTCTCGTTCAGGCTGACGCTGGCCAGACTGGTGGCGTCAGGGAGCGATGCGATGTGCTGCCTTTGTCTTGCAGAGAGCAGACCTGGCCATCTCAGCCATCACCATCACACCCGAGCGGGAGAGCGTGGTGGACTTCAGCAAGCGCTACATGGACTATTCCGTGGGCATCTTAATCAAAAAGCCCGAGGAGAAAATCAACATCTTCTCTCTGTTCGCTCCTTTCGACTTTGCGGTGTGGGCGTGCATCGCGGCGGCCATCCCCGTCGTGGGGGTGCTGATCTTCGTGCTGAACCGCATCCAGGCCGTGCGGGCGCAGGGCGCGGCGCAGCCCGGCCCCTCGGTCTCCTCCACCCTGCACAGTGCCATCTGGGTGGTGTACGGCGCCTTCGTCCAGCAAGGTACCCACCCTGCACCCTGCCTGCCCGGGACAGAGCGGGATAGAGATCCCAGACAAGGCCTCTCTGGGGAACTGCTGTGTGGTATTAGCCCAGCTGAGCAAAACCCTGGGCAAGGTTGGGGGTTTCTGTCTTTTTGTGCCTTCTCTGTCACTCACCAAGTCCAGAAAAAGCACTAGCAGGCTTTTCCTCTTTGGAAAGTTTGTCACACCAGAAATAAACTACAGAGTTGCTTGGTGCAGAATTTGCCCTTGGCAGGTCTGCCCAGAGCGGGATAGAGATCCCAGACAAGGCCTCTCTGGGGAACTGCTGTGTTCTATTAGCCCAGTTGAGCAAAAGTGGCCGAGTTTGGGGGTTTCTGTCTTTTTGTGCCTTTTCTGTCGCTCACCAAGTCCAGTAAAAGGAGGCTTTTCCTCTTTGGGAAGATTGTTACACCAGAAATAAACTACAGAGCTGCTTGGTGCAGAATTTGCCATGGGACAGGCCTGCCCAGAGTGGGATAGAGATCACAGACAAGGCCTCTCTGGGGAACTGCTGTGTTCTATTAGCCCAGCTGAGCAAAACCCTGGGCAAGGTTGGGGGTTTCTGTCTTTTTGTGCCTTCTCTGTCACTCACCAAGTCCAGAAAAAGCACTAGCAGGCTTTTCCTCTTTGGAAAGTTTGTCACACCAGAAATAAACTACAGAGTTGCTTGGTGCAGAATTTGCCCTTGGCAGGTCTGCCCAGAGTGGGATAGAGATCCCAGACAAGGCCTCTCTTGGGAACTGCTGTGTTCTATTAGCCCAGTTGAGCAAAAGTGGCCGAGTTTGGGGGTTTCTGTCTTTTTGTGCCTTTTCTGTCGCTCACCAAGTTCAGAAAAAGCACTAGCAGGATTTTTCTCTTTGGAAAGTTTGTCACACCAGAAATAAACTACAGAGCTGCTTGGTGCAGAATTTGCATCACCTCTCCGGCTCTGAAATTAGCACCTTCTTAATTGTTTCATGTATACATAGAAATACAAATGCATATGTTTTTGAACTCATGTGAGATAGTTCTTCCCTTGGTTGTTTGAACTGAGTATGTAACTAACTTTACACTCAGGAATCTCTAGGCATGGAACTAATCCTACTGAATTCAGTAGGACTGTTGCCACTAACAAAGTTATTTTTGTAACTAAGTGTTTACAAAATCTGCCCACACAGTTTTTGTGTGATATCTATAATGTTAGTTGTATTCTTGGAAGGCAGGTTTTATTGACTGCTGACATATGGGTAAAGTTGTTAACTTTTTTCTACATTTTTTTTTTTCATTGTGATTGCAAGCTTCTAAAGCTTCAGCTGGAAAATCCATCCTATTGCTATGAAACTTGGTCCCTCATCTCATTAAGATGGGTTTAAGTGCAGTAAGATATAATCAGCACAAACATATGCTGAAGTAAGTAGAACCAGCTCTGTGGTAAGGTTTAGATTCCAATGATGCTCAAGCTGAAGAAGACTGCTAGAAAGAAAGCTTCACATGGTTTAAAATCTTGTAAAGGGTAACAAGGAATGACACTAATGCTTTAGTCTTTGCAGATTTAAATACAGCAAAGACAGCACACAAACCATTAGGCAGTTCTGTGGGGTTTTTTTCCCAATTCTGAAAGGGTGACTGAAAACAGAATATTACTATATTCTGAACACTGTAATGATTTAATTCCTGCATATTAGTTGTGCTTCACCATTCAACTTTATTTAGAACATTTTTCGTGTTCTTTAGATTTGATCCTCAATAATTCTCAAGGGAAATATTTTGAAAGATGATTTTCTAGAACACTGTCTAGGGCAAAAGGTTGACTGGAGAAAATGTGTGTGAATTATCAGCATTCACAGAAACAATGCTTTTCCCACAGTGAAAGGGCAGACTGAAGGGGAAGCAGAGAGGAACTCCAACAAAGTTTAACATATCAGGGCACACAGAGGGTGATTGTAAATGCAAGCTGCTGAGAGATCCTTCATTTCTCTGTTTATTTGTAGGGGGTGAATCCACTGTCAATTCTGTGGCGATGCGCATTGTCATGGGAAGCTGGTGGCTCTTCACCCTTATTGTGTGTTCCTCCTACACAGCGAATTTAGCAGCATTTCTCACTGTATCAAGGATGGATAATCCCATAAGGTAAGAGCCTCTTCTTAACATGAAGCTGGAAACCTGGATTTCACAGGAAGGTATTATCCATTTGAGCACTCATTCTTGCAAGAAGGAGATAACTCTCTAATAAAATACTCTGCTTATTTGCAGTGGCTGTTTATCTCTCCTCTCCCCCTCTTCACTCTCACTCCAACAGCCCTCAAGCAGTTCTGATTGAGGGGACCATGGCACTTTAATTCTGTATTTTTCCAGAAGAGACATCTTTCATGTCCTTCTGGTTGTTTGGTTGCAATTTGTGTGTGTGTGTAACTTGGGTGGTTTTTTTTCTGCAAATTTAAAGGCTAAAGGTTTTAATTTTTTTTCTCACAAAATGTAGACAAAATTTCCACCTTCACGCTGGTGTGGAGTACTGGGAGTGCCATAGAAATTTCACACTTGGTGTTGACAAGGTTAGAGCCTGATATCTCATGTTTGATGTGGTAGTGATGGAGTGGAGCAGTAGCAGTGCAGCACAGGCTCTTCTAGAAAGTGCTGAGCCAACGATTTCAGATGTTACAGTTAAGCTGCTGCTCTCATTTGGGATTGCATTGGGAAGACTGGCACTGAATGTTTGTGTTCACTTCCTAAAACAGAAGAATTGTCACTGAGGTGAGCTGACACTTAGAAAAACACTTTTGCCTTCTCAGTGGTTTCTGCACAGAAGGAAATGTGTCCATTTCTTCTAAACATGAGTTCAACAGAATTTCCAATTTTTCGCTTGCCAATGTGCACGTGCAGAAAATGTAATGCTTTATGTGGATATATCATCATCATCATCATCATCATCATCAAACCAGGCCAGACCAAAAACAGGCTTTGGTTTTAAATTCACTTTCTGTTAGTTTGGCCATAATAAATGGATCTTAACAGTAACAGGAATAAGTACTTCAAGTAATTTCTGGAAATACATGAGAAACTATGCAGAATAAAACTATCTATGTGTGATGCGTGGATGTACTGGGAATAAGGTTAAGCTCAGTGAGTAAATTGCTCTTGAAAAGCAAGACACAGATAACTATCCAGTTAGCATGACTAACCATGTTCTTAAAATTTTCTAAAGGTTCTATTTCTTTCACTGCTGAAGAATTTTTTTCTGTTTGGTCTAATCAGCACTTTCCAAAACTCAGCAAAGTTCAGAGGAGGACAAAAGTTGAAATCTAATTACATGAGCAGTCTCCAAAAAAAGAGGTTTAAGAGCAGAACTATGGATTTTTAGAGGAGGCCTATGAGTCTGAGCTGTTGCAACATTTACAAGGGGTTTTAAATCACCTTCTTAAAATGAAAGGACACTGCTAAGAATCTTGAGGAGGAGAGAAGTTATTTGGGTAAAGGAAGTGCTCAGGATTGTTTCACAAGTATAAAACTCAGGCACCCTTCTACTGCTGGAGATGGCAGCTGGAGAATAGTAATTAAATGCCTTTCTATGCCTAATGGTAGCTGCCACTTCCCAGGTTCCTTTATCACATCCCTTGTACAAGATGAGGATGTAGAAGTAAGAAAACATCAGTGTGGTAATTCAGGTGCCAGAATGTAAATGACAAAATAAATTTGAGTTGCCAGAAGTTTTGCTGCCTTTGTTCCACCTACTTGGCTGTAAGGGCAGGGATCTCTAGTGGGTGCTGTCAGCCACAATGTGTATACATACATACCGCCTGAGATGTCAAAAGTGGTACTGGATGCTGTGGCTTACACTCCCAAATAATTCCTGAGGTGCCTTGGAGCGAGAAGGTGGGGTAATGAAATACTTTCTCTGGAAACTCTGGTTGAACATTCATCCATCTCTGAGCTATGATTTTTATGTCCCCACACTTTAGGTGAAACAGCTTATAAAATGTTCTGTCAGATTTAGAACAAGTATTTTTTTTCTGAGCAAGTAAATTACTGCCTTTCATGAATTAATCGTGGCCTTGTGCCTCGGCTCCCCATTCTAACTGGCTTCACATCACATGATGTGCAGTGGCTGTTTTTGCCTAACTCTGCCACTCAGCTTGCCTGCATTCTGTCTTTCATAAACTCAGAAAGGAATACTTATGTGAAATCCATTTTTTCCACCGAAAGAGTCACAATGAGCTAGAGCTGAATATTTGCTCACCAGCTGAGAACTACCAAATCCATCTGTGTACACTTCCATTGTTAAGAGAAAACAACCCCCATCCTTTCAGTAAATGTCTGCTGTTATCTCTCCCTCCATAGAGAAGTCCTCTGGTGTTCAGTGCTGCTGCCTCCAAATTGCCAGCAGGAGAGAAATAAGTATTATGGTGCTGCAGTAGCTGCAGCATAGTTAAGATTTTCATTACAAGACTGATTTTCTTCCCAAGCCCTCTCCAAAATGCCTAATAGAAGCTGTTTCAGTATCAAATTTGGCATGTGTGGTCTGTGACTAGTGAAATAAAAGTATGTTTGATTGAATAACTAGGTGTCAATCAACCCAGTGATCACTGCCTCCACAATTTCACTGCAAAACAAGTGTGTCATAGAAATCATAAACAATATTTATTAGAAGGGGCTTGGTGAGACATTCACTGAAGCGAAGTTGAACTGTTGGAAGGCAGATTTTTAGAATTATTGTGTGAGATGAAAGCCTGCTGATAAAAGAATACTTTTTTTTCAGTTTTTAAATCTGTCATTGGCAAGTCTCACAAGGCTATTCCACCTGCTGTGAGTTTCAGAGGCTTTGTGTGGCTCACGGAAAGGTGGAATACCCGGAGTAAGAGGAGTGGCAGAAAACAGCTTTGATCTGCCACCTATATTTGTTTCCTGACAGATACTTTGTAATTCCCTAACAGGAATTTTTGTCCAGGTACCTAGATACCAAGTAAGAAACGTGCTTAACTTGGAAAGAAATACTATTCTTCTCCTTGGATTTTCCCAAAACATCAAGGGCTTCATCTCAAGTGTGCTAACAAGAAAGGCACTGTCTTTCTTGTCTGGCATGACAGCACATGCTTCCTTGCTCCTCATGTGTCCTGCATCATTCACCCTGGTGTCACGTGGTGGTGGGATGGGCCCAAACATGGAGTTTGAGACCCACATGAAAACCTCTATCCCCTCAGGAGATCAAAGCTGACAGGAAATACGGTGTATGCTCCTTGGCTGCCCTCAGTTTTTCAGTTGCTAGTGCTTGGTGCTTCTGCTCCCTGTTGATCTTTTAATGATGCTTCTTAATCCCTTTGTCCAAATTACCTCCTGCACTTCTCATCTTCTCTGTGCCCCACCTCCCAACCAGGGAACAAAGGCAGTGTTGTGATTATCTCAGGATTTCTGCACTTGTGGAGATCCACAGGCAGGGCAGTGGCACATCAAGCAGATTTCCTGGCCGCTTATGGGCAGAGGAGAGAGAGATTATCCAGTTCAGTATGAAAAACAGGGAAGACAACTGCTTTGGAGCTCAGGTTAGGAAGCTGTGATGCATGTTCTAACTTTGTAAATGATTCAAAAATTCTCAATTTTTGTTTTTAATTAGAAATCTAGGTAATGTTTAGAGCCTGTGCTAATCTTAGATAAACTCGTTTAAACCCAAGTGATTTGAATTTACTATTCTAATATTTGCCTTCAGTACTGTGTGCAGCTGAGGAGTCTTCTAATGGGTCAGTCTGCCAAGTAAGGCAGAATTATTACATGTGAGTTTGTTCTTTCTTTTGTCTTATTGCATTTTCAAACAGCTCTTGGATCTGCTGTCTGACCTTCCATTTGTAATTATGAGTTTAATTAGCAGTGACTTACATTCCAGCTTCATTTCTTGTTAACAAGCAGACTACACGCAGTTCAATAGCTGCACA
The DNA here is from genome assembly GCA_013389925.1 of Aegithalos caudatus. Classification (NCBI taxonomy): domain Eukaryota; kingdom Metazoa; phylum Chordata; class Aves; order Passeriformes; family Aegithalidae; genus Aegithalos; species Aegithalos caudatus. The sequence goes on along the minus strand of WEIU01007886.1, from coordinate 136,261 downwards.
GACATTCTGAAGCTCAGGTTTAGGAGAGCTTGTCTGACAAGAGGTTAAGAATCATGCAAGAAAAACAGGATATAAAAAAGGTATTCTATTTTCAAATTAAAGAGAGTTTAAATTTAAGATTTTATCAAATTGATCCTTAACATTTGCACATGCTATGGATGCCTTGAGAAGCATCTGTATTGTATACATTCATGGACTGTATACAAATACATAATATATCTGCTTTAAGATGACAGTTGTTGTTTCATGATTTCAGATTTCCTTATTTGTATTTTAATCCCCCAACTTGTGTTTTGGTGACAGCTGAAGATTTAGAACAGCTTAGTTGGGGTGATAGGCCAACACTTGGAAGACTTGGGTGCAAATTCTTTTTCTACCACAAGCTTTGTTTGATCTTGGCAAGCTTAGCCTCCTCTCTGTCTTGGTTCTCTTTCTGTATAACACAGTAATAATATTTTCTTACATGGCATATTGTCAGTTTAGCTGTTTTAAAGATGATGGCCATAAATGGCCACGTTATAGTAGTAGCACTGCAGGTATCAAAAAAAGGTAGATTTTCTGGTTGCATACAAAGCAGAAGCAATCTCAAAATATTTTAAAATAAAATGAGAAAAGTACTTGGAAGATGCCAGCCAGAGGGAAATGAACAAACATTTTATCTGCTGTAGTTAAGTGGATTTGATAGGGTTGGTGGCAAGAACCTCACCAGAATCCCTGTGTATTCACAGCAACTTTGTCTTGAAATTCCTCATGTTTGAAAACAGCCTTTCTCTTGTTAATATCAGATGTGTCTTTTTAAATATTTCATTGGATTTTCTTTTGTTATGTTTAATTTGTACTATGTTTTGCAGTGTCTGTGCAGCACCTCAGGCATGTTGGCAGGAGGCGTATATGAATGAGCATGATAAAAAATAATTATTGTGATTATTATTAAAGGCCTGTGAGCAAAAGCTTCAATCATTAAATAACTAAATTAAGTCCCTCCAGAAAAAAACAAAGGCTAAAAAAGAGTGTAAGAAAGATGGAAGAACTCAAAACTTTTTTTCCCTTTCCAGAACATTCCCTCTCTGGAGCACAGGATGAAATTTCCTGGGAAATGCTCCATGCAGCAGGGCAGCAGTGCTCAGGGGCAGAGCTTGCCAGCATTTGCCTTCAGGCTCTGTTCAGGACAAGGCACTGGGCTGCTGCCAGTGCTCCAACTCCCATTGTTTGTCTTTTCTTTTCACTCCTATTGATGGTGCTGCCCAGTGGGTGCTGCCGGGAAAGCCACGGAGTCTGGAGCCTTTTGAAAAGCTTTCTGAATGTTGGCATATGCTGTTCAGGCACGGTTTAAAATGGATCCTAATTACGCCTCTAATTGAACAAGCAGGCAAGCATCTAAGTGCAAATATTTCCCAGGGACATTTTTCTGAGAAAAATGAGAATGCACAGCTGAAAGTCAGTCTTGCATTCCGTCTCTCCAGTTGCCATTAAAAAATGCAGTGTGGATTGGAGATCAATGGCAAACCAAGGGATCTGTGATTCCACGCCTCTCCAACTTGACTTTTGAGAGACCTGTATCATAGCATCTCTTCATTTGTTCTGGTTACTGCAAGGTTCTGTGACTGAGGTGGGTTGAGGTATTAAAATTCAGTTGCATGCACAGTTTAGGGAAGAAAATGATTTGGATATAACATTAGCAAAATCTACCATCTGTGCAGGTAATAAAATCTTTATTATTTTTTTCTTTTGCTTTGAAAGGACAAAAATCTAGCAAGAGGAGCAGCCCTCAGGAAAGCCCATCAAAATGTACGAGGATCTGTTTAAATCTGATATTTGATAGCAGACTCTCCTCGGCTTGGACGGAGTCACCTTTTGGGTCGGATTGTCTCACATTAATATAGGTTATTCCTCAGCTGTCCCCAGAGCAGCTGTATGCTTTTGCATGCATTAAATCCCACTGGCCCCTGACTTACACCTTCCTTGTTGTAGGATGAGGTTTCTTTTTTATTACATGGATAGCACCTATGACTTATTTTGTCAGGTTATATTTTCTTTTTAACTCCTAAGGGATAAACAATACATAACACGGTAATGGAAGATTTTTGCTCAATAAGATACTTAGATTTCTACTATTTTTTCTCTAAAGAAGCTGATTTAATGTCTCATATGAAGTGATATTACCATCTAATATAGCAGGATATTAAAAGAGCAAAATAATTATTACTATAGCAAATCAAACAGAAAGGGCCTTAAAGCTTCAGACATCTCCTAACGGCTCAATCCATCATCTCTAAAGACAAAAATAGGAGGAAGAAGGAAAAACTCCATAGGGAATTCTCTTTTGGAAATAATTTTGTGTCTGAACCATTAAAGAGGTTGACCAATGGGTTTTTTTTTTCCTATATTTTCAGGCAGATATCTTACTGACATTGTGAAGTGAAGCAGCTGCCTGTAAACCAAACCAAACCCCCTGTAAAATAACATGTATTTTATATAATTTATCTGTACTGGTCAGAGTCATTAGTGTAACAGTGGCCCTTATTATAAAAGTCATGCAGGTTCTGTTACTGGGTAATATAGTGAATATTACTGCACAGGTTTCCAAATTGCCAGAAGGTCTCTCTGAGAGCATTCCTGAAGCCAGACCAAGTAAATTGTAGTCACAAAACTACCAATAGGAAACACTCAATCACAGTAGGTTTCTTCCTGCAAAACCATGAGATTAAATTGGAAGTCACTGTTCTCACTTATAAGAAGGAGAAGTTGTACTTGCTTTTTTAATTACTGTCACTTCAGACAGGGCACACATAGGCTTCCAACTTTGCTAATCTCTTGAAATATTTTGGGAACTGCTTCATTTATTCATGTAAAGAAGCTGTCTTCTCACCTTGCACAATTCCTCCCCAGCATTCTGTCATTTTTGTGCCATGATTGTTCAGCATTAGATTTTCTCACCTACCTAACAGCAAAGATAATTTTCCCATCTTCTGCTCTGGACACTGAAACTTCAGTCAAGGGATGACACAAATCACTTTCTGCAGTGACAAACCAAGTTTATTGGTGTTGTGAGGAGGATTTATCTTTGCTTCTTGATTCTTTTTACCTCATGCATTTACACAATTCCCATACATTTATAGTGCGGACAGTTAGCTAGTCCAATGGCTGCACTACTCTATAAAATTTAAAGAGAATAATTTTGGGTTTCTAGGTCCTGAAAGAGCACTTTTAATAGTTCCTCATGTTAAGACAGTTTGCATCTGTGTTTTTGATTTGGTATCGTTCAGGAAATGCCAGCCCTTCTGTATCCTTTATGCTTTAAAGCAACACTTCAAGAGACTTTCTTCTCTAGTTCTTGATGTTTGTTGAGTCTGGTCTTTTGAAATCTATTATTTTTATGTTGTTAATCTTGTTTAGGTTTTTCTTCTGCCTCAGGATATTAAACTCCAACATATTGCAAATATTTTTAATCTGGATACTTTTCTCTTTGACATTTCCACTTAAATCTCTCAAATCTAAAATAGCCACTCCCCTCATAAATGTCTCCATGATAGAAGAACACGCATTCTCACACCAGACACTCTTAACACCTTAACTGATATATAGGATGATATTTCATCTGCTGAAAAAAGAGCTGTTCCAATATGTTCTAAAATATTTATCGACCATCTTGCCATGAAGTGGAAATCTGTAAACTTGCCATTTAAAGAACGGCATTAAAAATTGAATGTCTTTATAAAGAGGTTTACAAACTATTCCTGATACTGTACAAACAACCCCAAAACAAACAAACCCACAAACCAAACCAAAATAAAGCCCAGCAAAACATTTTTAATCTGTGCAGGTTATGGATGTGTAGGAGACAAAGGAACTTATCTTCCTTGAAAATTAAGATACTGCTCTTTATTACCATGCACTTACTTTATTACCGTGCACTTCTTGCACTGCAAAATATTTTCTGGAGAGAAGGAAAAGTTTTGTGGACTAGTACTGTGTTGCTAAGAGAAGGGTTGCATGTGTTCTTTCCATTTCCTGGGCTCATCTGCCTTGCTGAGCAATGTTCTCTTCTGCACGTGTGCCCCCTTTATAATATAATATAACACAGGAGTGTTTCCAGACTCATCTGGAGATGAGGGAGAGAACAGCCTTGCCTCAGAAAAGCTGTTTTGGTACAGCTGACAAAGTTTGTTGCATTTATTTTTTACAAAGAAATGTAATCACAGGCATTGAAGTTGTTTGCCTTCTAAACCATTAAAACCAGCCTGAGAGAATGTGCCACTGATTTAATTTAATTGATTTATGAATAGTCATGTCTATCTAGAAAATAGAAAACCATCAGTCAGAATGGGGTGGATGTTAAATACTGTGTTTCTTACATATGGCAATAATGCAATTTCCAAGCTCATATTTCAAGGTATATAATTAGGCTACCCAATAAACTAATTAATCTCAATATAATGAGCAGACAGTTGTTTTTGATGTGCTTTTTTTGTGCTTTCTACTGTGAGTTTCAGTATTCAGAGAGACTTGTGTTCAGTATGAGGAGAAAGAGAGAATAAAGGGTAAGGTCTCTCTTCCTGATTACTTCCCTGTAGATCAGGATGAGGTGGGAATTGCAGCATACACTGTGTGCTCAGTCTGGGTCCTCTCAGAGATAGGCGTGTGGGCCTCCAGACTTGAAAATATGCAAATGTAATGCATGCACTTCAGTAATAACTGATGAATGCTATATGTGCTTACAGTATTAATGAAGAGCCCTATATTTTGATTTCCCAGGAGTATGCAGCACGTGCTCTAGCAATCAAGATGCCTCTTCAGAGGCCCCCTGTTTTCTCTGCTTCTCCCTGTGGTAAGGGAAGAGTGTGAAGCTGTTTTCCAGCATCACATTGTACCTTTGACAGATCTGAATTCATCCAGCCCCTCCACCCCAGCTCTGAGACTGCTCACATGCAGGACTCCTGGCAAATCCAAACTTAATAAAGAGTTGTGTAGGACCTTAGTCCTCACTGGGATTTCATGGACTTTAATGATATCATAACAGTCATTGTATAAAGCACCACTAACCCCGAGTAAAGGCTTTATAAGCCAGCACCAAGAAGCCAAGCTTATCTGTTGCCCAGTGTATTTAATTAAAAAGCTACTCTTTGTCATCCAAGTGCAAAACAGAACAGCGGCGTTATCAGTACTTAGAACAGCAGTGGGAAAGGAAGAAAGCAATTTCTTCTCTCTTGATCTTAATCATTAATCTTCATTAGGGTTTTTAGCTTCTGAATGTAAGCGGTAGAAGACATCACCGTAGCAAACAATTTCAAGTGCATCTGCATATATAATAGGTAGTTTGTTATTTTCATTATAGGTAAAAGCATGTGTCAGTTGCCAGATGTGTTTGATTCAGTCAATATGATTTTCATGCCAACTTTATGATATGTTTGATTTAGGTGAAGTGACTAAAACCTGCTGCTGGGACCGAGGTGCTGTTAAACACCAGCTGCAGTTTTTATTTTAATTAATAATTTAAGGAGTAGAATACCTTCCTTTAATTAACATGTTAACCCTTTGAGCTACTCAGAGAAAGGCCACAATGGCAAAGTGGTGTAAAAGTAAAGCAAGAAAATGCTCAAAGGAAGTCCAAACAGGAGTATTTTTTCCTCCAAATATGCTCTTGAGATGTTTTCACCTTTTCTTTGCATTTTAATTTCCTTCTCACTGTTGAATGGAATATGGAGTATGGATAAAGGATCCAGGATTACCCAGATTTTTAAGCAGGACTAATTATTCTGGTTTTTCAGAGTGAACAGCAACTCCTCATAGCTGCTCTGAATCCCTTTCCAGACTTTTAACTGAATCTGCCAATGTTCTACTGATGTGTTCTTGGGCCAAATCTTTCCTCGATCTGTTCTGAAAATCTGCCCAGTCATGTAGCAGTTTAAATGTGGATCTGAGCATATAAATTAAAGATCCAGACTTTGAAAACCTGGGCCTGCATCTTAAAAGAGACCCTGATGTGTTAGACACTCTGAGTGTCCCTTTGTCAGTCTGATACTTTTCATTGTTAAATAGCAAACATGGTGGGCAAACTGGTAATATCTCAGGGTTATTAAGTTTTTAAAAATATGGAAAAATGGAGTGGTGAAGAGGGGTTCTGTAAACAGCCCTTGTAAATACAAAGGAAAGACTGCTCTCTGACTTCACTGCCTTAGTTAGACATCAGATGAATTTATATGCAGTCATAAATGTTCAGCCATGAGAGAACCTTCATCCAGGGATCACTAACCATGGGGCCTCTGGATCCAGCACTGAGATGCAAATGCTCAGAAACTAGTTTCCATTGCTATCAGTACTGATGGAATAGTTTATTATGCTATTTTTTGGTTTTAAAAACATTCCAAGCAAAACAATCATACCTTCTACTGTAAAAGACCATCACAGTTTCTTTGCAGTGTGCTAGCAATTCAGTAAACATGGGACATCCAGAAAGGAAAAAAAAAAAATTACAGATAAGTTAATGAAAAAAATCAGCAATCTATGTGACATGCTTTTATTGCCTGGAGGAGGCTTGGAGAGGAGAAGGGTTGGAAGTATAGTTAGAAACACTGGACTGGCAATCAGGAGATGCTTAGCTTATTTCTGTCTGTTTAACAGATTTCTTTATGTGCAGTGCTGGAGCAGAGCCACTGTCAGCTCTAGGCAAAATGAACTTTTAGGATCCAGTGACAAGTCAAGTCACACTCACACAGATCACTGCAGATGATTGGAGTTACTGAGGTGGTCCTGAGGGCATAATTTAGAAATAGCAATGGATAGGAATACCCAGAGGTTTAATGTTGTTTACAGAAGAACCTGTTTTACTGATTATGATGAGAATCCAGTTTGATTTTATGATCCAAATTTGAGTCTCATGGTCAGAAATAATGTTAGGTCCTTGTTTTGGAAACAGGCATGTTTCCCAAATAAACTACTGAGAGATACTAAGGACTTCTGTGAACAATGGGACACAGCCTACTTGAATGGGGTTTTGTCCTACGTCCTCCAGACTGACTTCAGCAAAAGTGCTGCAGATTGTTCTGAGATTGGTAAAGCATGGAAATCCAAGTGTTGGTAGTAGAATATTTCTGCTGCATCTCAGACTCTTAGAAAGTACACAAAGCCTCCAAATGTTTTGCCAATAAATGTGTTTAGCTAGTAATTAATTACCACTAAAATCACAAACATGACAGTGTATCATTTATTAGTGGCTTGACTGTCTTTGCATTTCAGTGGGTTTACATTCTGTTCTCTTCTTTTAAAACTTAATCATGCAGTAGCTCAGGGACAGGGTCCCAGTGAAAACAGTCTGCAGGGAAGCCAGTGCTATATCATCAGGAGTTAAGAAAACAGTTTAGTTTACTTGTCTTTCCCTTTGCATGTAGGAACAGAGGCTACTGGAAGTTGTTTGAAAGAAATGAAATCAGTTTGGAGGCTGTACAGTGCTTCTAGTGCTTTGTGTATGTATTATTTGGCTATTTTGTTTTTCATTTTTCTTACTGATGGTATTTTTGTCTCCAGTCCTGGGAACTTTGAGCATGTGCTTTTGTGTGTATAACTAGTTTCACTGAGAAAATACTGCTCTATCTATTGAATCTGCTAGTTAGCCTACAAAAGAAGTTTCTTAGGGGGCAGTAGGAGAGGGAGGGTCCTGACGCTGCACTGGGTGACAGAACAGTTGCCATCACAGGTGGCATGCAGGATGTGTACAAACTCCTTCCTCCCTGGGCAGAAATAAAGCCTCTTCCTAGAACTGAATGTTACATTTTACTTTTGGTTTCAGCTAAATTAGGGCAGCGAGTCCCAATCCAATCAGAATCTCAGAGATGCCACCACACTGGCAGCAGTGACCATTATAATGATGAAAAAAGCTGCTGCAGTGCCATTACCTGCTGGGGGGTTCAATCACTATTTGTTTTAACTATAGGAAGAGTAGGTGGTTGACATGGCAACGTGTTCTGTGACACATGTCAATTGATTGGTTTTGCCACTGGAGGAAAGTCCCTGCTTCTTTGAAATCCTGTGTAGCAGCTGTTCCTGCCCCACTGCTGAGGAAGGAGCAGACACAGCCCTGACTCTCTGCACTGTTTGTCTCCTGCTGTGATTTGGAAAGGTTCAGTCCTGGTGTGAAGGGCTGCAGCTCCATGGATTCAGTGTAGTTTAATCTGTCAATACTTTTGGCTTCCCTTGTAGAAACTCCCATGAGGCTTTTTCTGCTAAGGCTTTTGTTTAAAGTGGATAGTATTTTTCATGGAGAGCAGATAAAAATGAGTTTTATATGAAATATAAAGCAGTATATATTTGCTGGTGAAGGACTTGACCCAGTAAAGTGTATCCTAAGCATGCAAGTGCTGCTGCTGATCTCTACTGGAGTACCTTTCTTGCTAAAATTAAAATTTTGCTTAGAGTATTTGATGAAGAAACCTGTTGCTCCTCACATCACTGTACTGAGACAGAATAAAGAGCATTTAAAGTGACTTGCAGTGAAACGGAAAAATGCAGAATTTGATCACATTGCTATAAAGAAGTTGACAATTTAAGGATTGATTTAAGAGCTTGGTTTAGTTATTCATAATTTCAAAGAAAATCTGAGATGCCCAAATTAAAATCATGGACCCAGTTCTTCCGAAGTCTAAGGTTATAAGAAGTGGAGATAAACTTGTTTTCATTTTATTTCTCTGTACTAAGGGTACTGCCATTCTAAGAATAGCTTGAACAGTTTTATTGGCCCCCACTAAGAATAATATTTAAAGTAGCCCATCTTTTAGTTTTGTATGTCCAGTTCAACACACACTAATGACATTCCTATATGTACCTGGAACACATTGAAAATCTATCAGAATATGTCAAAATACTTCTTTTTTAAGTATAATTACTTTTTAGACTTGTAGGTGCTAAAGATAGATCAATTCTAATGTTACCTCATTGTTCAGCCAATATATTCCCCTTTCTTGTACAGTTGAAGGCTCATGAAATATCATTTGCACTAATGTTTGGAGACACTAACTGCTATTCTCTTCCAGTTTTAAGTGGGCTTATGCTTTTTTAACTTCAATTTAGCAACACAGTGAAACTTCATTCAAGTCTCTGAGTCAATGAGCCTATCATCCCCTAGTGGTACTTTATATCCATAACAGAGGGAATTTTTTTTTTTTTTTAGCTCCTCAGCCAGTTAAACTGTTCAACTTGGGTAGACCAGCTCTAGAGAATATCTTTTTGTCAAAGTTTGAACTCAGTTTTGGATGTCTGAAGACAAGCTTTACCCACTCATTACACACTCATAGATTTTACTTAAAACTGGAGTTCTAAAGATTGTTCATTTGTGAACAATGGACTGAGGCTCAAATCCTTTGCCTTGCAGATTGATAAATAGATTAAAAAATTAATCAGGACTCGGATCAGGACTGAGGTTCTGAATGGTGAGATCTGCTCATGTAGACATTGTCTGTACCCCCACATCACCACTTCAGCCTTGACTGAGCTTTGCAGACTCTTTTGGGGGACATCTACAAATGGGAATCTGATCTGGCAATGCTTGCTTGGCTTCCAAGTTCACCTCTCAGTGGGTGGATTTATGTGGTCAGCAACAACTAACACCATTTTCTTATTTGTCCTCATTGTCACAGGAAATTCTCCCTTGGAGGGAGGCATTCTCAGCAATTTTAGGTCTCAAAATTCTGCACTTTTCTGCAGTTCACAGTCGGCAGAATTCTCTTTCAACTCATTGCTTTTCCACTGGGTATAACTTTATCCAATAATCTCCTTTCAGATAGAATTTTATGTTCTAGGTTTTAGCTCATAGGTGTTTCTTAGGCTTACAAGCTTGTCAAATCAGTTCAGATACTCTATTTTTACTTTGAAGTTTACTGGGTTTACCGTTTCCCAGTGCATAAAACACACATTTGCCTCTCACATAATTGTGTGGAGAAAACAGTTCTTGTTAGGAACTGCACTTATGTTTAATTCTGGAGATGTAATGAATTCCTAACTTTTGGAGAAAATAAGTTTAAAAGAAAATAATTTTGCCTCAAGGAACTTAAAGATAGAAAATTAGGACTTTTACTATAAATTTGATGTGTGCATTTTTAAGAGTTCATTTAGGCAGAGCAGCTTAAAAAGTCTCATAATCTCTAGGACAGTTTATCTTGATGGCAGCCATCAGCTAGAATATTATGCTGCATTGAGCAAAAAATTTCAGGGTCACTACAAAAAAAAATCCACTTTTTTTTTTTTTAAATTACAGGAACATGTTTTTCTTTTGAAAAATGCTTTGATCACGTCTGATGATCCAAGTGCCTCCAGCTGAGTTAATTGATCAGCAGTTACCTCAAAGCACCTGGTGTCAAGTTTAGTCTGTCACTTATTATTTATCCAGAAGTCTTGGGCATATAGCAGCAACAGAGTAAAAGAAACCCATATTGGCAGCATATTTTTAGTCTGTGCACCTACAGCTACACGAGGTTTTTACAAGTAAGAACACATCTGCAAAAAGTGTATCTTAACCAGTATTTTTACTCTGGCAATTACTTCTAGTGGTCTAATTATAAATGCTAATACCACTATTGCCTATCTGTGTCTTCTGCAGCATTTGTTTTGTGTCAATAAGTCTCTAACAAAAAAAAAAAAAAAAAAAAAAAAAGCAGAGAGCCCAGTCTTCAATTGACTCTGAATCAACTAGTTGCAATTCCACTGGGAATACATATCAGTTGTGTTCATCTAGCAGGCATAAATATGGTCATTAAATATTTTGGCTGCTAATACAAGTTTAAAAGACAACATTTTTATTTAGAGTGGCTGCAGATACATTTACTTAAATCAATTGGTTTACGTGTACTTGTCAATTATAGCAATCACACCATGGATGTATTTATCTACAAATTGAAGTTGTGCTCCTGTAACTCTAAGTGAGGGGCATTGGCTTTTTCTGCTTTACTGGCTTTATCTTTAATCACTTACAAAGAGCCTTTAATGGCTTGTGAGATCCAGTAACTGAGGTGGTAAGGTTAATGGAGCATCTTGTTATGCTGTGCATTTTTGTTGCAAATAATTTTGTATATTAAATGTGTGAAATCTTTGCCATAGGCAAGTGAGACAAGAATTTAAGTGACTAAAGGAGATGGGTCCAGCTAACAGCTGATTGCACAAATAAAGCTTAAGAACAATGAGAGCAGCTGCCTTCAGAGAATGACACAACTGTGAGGTATAGTCAGTATCTGAAATGTAGCAGTGAGTGATTTTGTCTGGTAAAGGCAAATTTGAGGGAGTTAAAATAACGGTGTTTAAAACCTACCCCTGTGATTATCTTACTTCACCCTTTAAAAAGTAGGAGGTAATTCATCTCCACCCAGTGTCGTTTATGTATGTGCCCATGCCCACCATGCCACCACTTGTCCAGCCATGGAGGTGCTGAGCATCACCTCCACCTTCAGTGCAGAAATACAGCAGAGGTATTTTTTATACGGAGTAAGAACTGTGGCTGAGACCACTCTCTGTCAGGATAATCTCTGGGATAGGTTCTTGGCTAAGTCATCCAAAACATCAAAGATTTCACTGCAAGAAATCTTCCGGACATGTGATGCTCCACATTTTCTGTTCAAAGGAAATGCTGCCAGCTAAAGGGCTTACCTTACTCCGACACCCAGGCCAGTGCTGTGCTTCCCTCTGCCACCTCTATGCTTGTCTGTTTATTGGAAGCACTTGATTTAAAGCCCAGATTTGCTCTCTCTGCCCTGTGATCTTAGAGAATTGAACAAACTGTGCTGCTCGTAAAGCAACATGTACTGTGCTTTTGTGCAGTACTGATTGTCAATAAAATGTAATTTAGCTAAAATAAAAATACTGATTGCCAATAAAGTGCAATTTAGCTAAAACAAAAGGCACATTTCTGAGTAAAAGCTTCCATGGCAATAAAATAAAACAGAAAATACTGATAATATTAAAATTGCAAGTTTAATTATTTTTTTAACTATCCAAACCCTCATGTTCAAACTTTCAAACAGAATAGTGGTATCAGCAGTAGGCATTTGTAAAGTTGTTACCAGCTAAAACCTGTGTTAAAGTATATTAGCTAAACATATTTCTGCTACTGTGCTTCTACCAAACATGCTTTCCTACACACACCAAAATTTCTGCACTAAACCCTTGTGGGAAAGGGTTGCCACAGAAGACCCTCCTGAGTATACTGAGCACCTTTCTTTGCCCTGTAGGCAGAAACATGTCTTTTAGCAGCCAGATCATCCATTCCTGGAGTTTAAGCAATTCCCAGGGATATTATGAAACTTACTTTAAAAACTAAAGACAAAACTAAACGCAGCATGTAGATCAAGACTGGAGGAAAAACGGTTCCATAGAAAGTACAGGAAACAGGGGAGCAGAATAGACCTTTCAGGATTGTTAAAGAAAGAAATAAAATCTGGACAAATTCTCCCATTTTTTCATTAGCTTTTTGAGTTTCCAACGACCTCCAGGATGTTTGTTTTGTACTTTATCAACTGCCATATACAGAGCTAGGGAAATAACAGGAGGTTTGGGGGTTGGTGGAACTCCTCGAGTTAGCCCAAATCCACAAGTGTGCAATGTATATAGAGAGAAACTGTTCACACAGTCTTACTTAAAGCTGCTTAACAGCTTAAAATGATAAAAAGTCCTTAACACAATTTAAGAACTTAAACCACTTAAACTGTTTGAAGCAGCTTGTGAGTTGGAAGAGTTTGGGGCAGGGGGTGTGCTGAGGGGAAGCCCTTGGGGCTGCAGCCTGGGGACAGGGCTCCCACACCAGGACTCCCAGAGAAGGGCAGCTAACCTTGGGAGCCCTGGGGGTGATGTGAGGAAGAAGAGGGAAGAGCTTTCCATGTATTTTTATGTGCCATTGTGTATATGCCCAGATTGCTTTGCTTTAAATAGTGTAGCAGGGAACAGTGCAGGCATGTGAGGTGTCAGCAGTGGCATCTCCCCAGTGAAACAGGGAAGAGGGTGGCAGAAAAATATTGTCTATGACAAGTCTTCAGCTGTGGAAAACAGCTTTGGCTCATAGGCCAAGGGGGGGCCTCTCAGGAGCATTCTAAAGAAATCTGCACAAGCTGCAAGCTAAAATATTCTGCTTTTGTGGCCCCAAGAGCTGGAGGTGTGGGGAAAGTGGGCCTTTCAGATCTATTGATCAGGAAGTTTTTGTTTCTAAAAGATTTGGGAAAAAGAAATGGGGCAAGGCAGGAAGGGTTGCTTTAGTTTAACTGATGTCAAGCAGTATTAGTTGGTTATATCAGAAGCATGTTGGTAATATGTGAAGTCACACATTTATAAAGCATTTTAAAGGAAATAAGCCATTATTTATGAGATTCAGTTTGGTCCCTGCTGCCGTGTGTGGTTGTCAGAGGTCCAATGTGTGTTGTAGTATGCTCAGATGGAAAAGTGGTGGCACTGCACAGAGGTGATACTTGAGGACAAAGGAAGAAGGCACAGGAATGGGAATGAACCTCAGAGAGGGAAAACAGTCAGGATGCTGCTTCTCATGGCAGTGATGCCACCTTAAAGATTTTGGAGCCTGGGCTGGTTTTCATTGATGCAGGCAGTGATTTACACCTTTCAGTGCAGAAAAGGCTGTAAAACAGGAGTGAATTACATTCTGTACAATTTGAAAATAAATTGTGCATTCACAGCCACTCAGGGTGAGACCCATTTACACTTCCAGAGTGGTATATGATGAGTAAATGAAAGTTAGGCCTCTGTGTGAATGAAAAATGCCTGTTTTACCAGAGGCTGTGAAAAGAGAGAGCAAGAGAGACTTAGTGGAAATTGGAAGCAAGATTTTATTTGTTTGTTTAAAACAGTCATATTGATTTGGAGTCAGATGGAGCATTGGTATAACTGCAAACTAATTCCACTGAATTCAGCGAGGTATTTCTGGTGAAGTTGATGGGGCTGGAAGTTTATATTTATAATCTGAGCTTTTCCTGTGTTCAGGTAAGTCTTTATCACATTATATTCTTGTGCAATCTTGGTAACATATTTAACAGGAATGTTATCTGTGAAAAAAACACCAAAACTTCACTGGGGTGAAAAAGAGCTTGGGTGTAGTTAAAATCACATGATCTCAGTACAATTAAGTAACTGTTTGGTTTTCCTTTACGATGAGGAATGAAATATGGAAATGTTACTTGGTGAGGGTAAGTGCTTTCTGACAAATGACAGACATAGAAAGAAACAATTTAATTAATGAAATCTTGCTAATGTACTACGTAATACTAATTTCTCAATATTGCTTGAATTTCAGAACATTTCAGGACCTGTCCAAACAAATGGATATATCTTATGGTACAGTCAGGGACTCAGCAGTGTATGAATACTTTAAAGCAAAAGGGACCAACCCTTTGGAGCAGGATAACACATTTGCTGAACTGTGGAGAACTATCAGTAAGAATAACGGGGCAGATAATTGCGTATCAAACCCTTCTGAAGGCATCAGGAAGGTAAGACTGGATCACAGAGGTTTTTCTTTTAATTTCTGTATCAATGTTGTTTCTATGGAGTTAATGTTAAGTCACAGGAAAGAAATTACAGTCACTTAAGCCCCACCTAAATGCCTATATAAAGCTCCTTTTAGTACCTCAATGGCAGATAAGAATCATAATTTGGTGTCACTCTTCTGAATTAAAGTATTTTAGCTCTAAGTTCTTCAGTATATACATCCTTTGGATCTGGTCATAAGGTTTCTCAGTTTTGTGGGAGCTTGGATAATGCCTTTTTGGATGTAATTCTTTACATTATTCAGTACTGACTACCGTCCCTTGCTCTTTTGAGTTTGTTTTCTTTTTTTTGACTTCATGATTGGAAATACGAGTAAGAATTAAATTATCTACAGAATGCATATTCACTTCTCTTAAAACAGAAATTTAATGCAAGATTTTTCTTTGTTTATTCCAGACTTTAAAAAATGCATTCACATGACACTGCCTTTTGCCTAAATGTTATTTCTCTCAGTTAAAGCTACACCTTTTTTTGTGGAACAGAGAATTATTGTGGGGTTCAAGGACTGATGTATGCTTACATTGTGAAGATGTGCAAAGATGCAACTTAGGATGCTGCATCTTTGTTCTGAGTCCTGTGGTAAAGAGTATTGACCATTACAGATGCCTTTCTCTCTGTCTCATAGCCTGCCTCTCCCCTCTGCTCCCCATCCTGAATCTCAACAAATCCAGGCAGTAGCTTACATCAAACACGTGTCCAGGAGTACACTGCACAGAAGGGATGCAGACATGCTGAAAGCCTTGATGTGCTGCTCCTTTAGTGAAAAGTCTCCTCTTCATCTGTCAATTGATTTTTTCCCTAAAACAAGTTAACAGTTTTTATTACCATAGTGAATGTTTGATCAGAGACACTCTTGTCAGTGAAACACTGATTTACTAGTTCTTTAGTCCTTTGTACATGGGACATAATAAAATGTTTTTGGCTTGCATTTCCTATTTCTATTTTGAATTTTTGAAACCTTTTCTGAACAGTCAGAGGGACAGTATCCAAAATCTACTCTTTTTACAGTGCTGTGAAGGGGGTGAACACAAGTAATGCAAACCGTCCCATTTCCCAAATGAAATTCTTTTAGTGAGAGATTCCCAACTCTTTGCTTGACTTTTGGACAAAAGCTTTATGGGGACACTCTCATGTCTCAGTGTATGAGTATTCAATCAAAAGTTTGGGTTCACCCTGCCCATCCCTCAGAGGAGCTTCCCCAAAGCCCTCTGCCCTCAGCTCCAAAATCCTCAATTCCTTGGAGACAAGGCACAGCTCTGGCAATAGCAAAGTCTGCAGTGGTTGTTGTTTTGATTTGTTTTTTTTCTTCCTTAATCTGCTCAGCACTTTATGAAAATGAGGCATCTTTTGAGATGCTTTGGCAGCATTTAGAGGAGAAATAGAGACATTAAATACTTTTCTAGATACCCTAGCATTTAAGCCAATAATAAAACAGTTTACCTTAGAAAAATATACAATATTTTAGTTTTCTTTTATCAAACATTCTTATTGCAGTGGATGCTCTTTATCCGTGAAATTGTAAATACTCTTATTCTGTAAGCCTAGTGCATGCTGCCATTTATGATAGCTACATTTGCTAAGCCAGAAATGTAACTGTAGATTGGCAGGCAGTTGAGAATACCAATTATATTGTCTGTATGGAGCTGGCAGCTCCATCCTATCTATGTGATAATAACTTTTTATACTAAGTTTGATTTCAGTGTTGTAGGGTGATTTTTATATAACTAGATCAGCTCATTCAATTAATGTCAACAACAACTAAATTTTACTTCAGTCCCCAAAGATGACTGAGGCCGCTATTTGATTAGACACCTACATAAATTGGCATTAATATTTAATAACATTGTCAACTAAACTATTGTGTTTATAGTTTAAGTGTCACTCTTCCTAGCTCATTGGATTGTCTGAATAAACAGACAAGTTTTCTATGTCGAGTATTATGGCTAGAAATTCTGGGTTTTTTTCTAAAAGAGAATTGATGTCAGCCAAGGAAATGAGAGTTTCCATCCATAAACACGTACTGCTGCATGGAAGAGATGTAAATGTGCCTTACAAATGTCTTTCATAGGAAATGGGAACTCTAAATCTCTCTAGCATAAAAAGATTCATAAAACATTTTTCTGAATGAGGACTCACCTGACACAATACCAAAAAAAAAAAAAAGAAAAAAATCACTACTATTCTTTCTTCCCTCCTTCTCCTTTCCATTTTCTTCAGACAGTATCACAGTTCAGCTGCAGATACAAACAAAGCAATGCCACTTCAGTGCAAAACAGGGAGAGCTGGTTATTTATGCCACTGACAGGTATTTCGGGTGTTTGTCCCTCTTACATTTAACTTCCTCCATTTCATGGAGATTTCCCTACTCCCTTTGAAAACAAAGGGATGGCAGTGGAGGAAAGTCATGCCAGCTTTCATGGTGCGTGGTTGCCATGGCAGAGCTGTCTCTTCAGACACAGCAGGGTCCCTGCAGCCACAGGGACCATCTCCCATGGCCAAGGCACAGCTTTTGCAGCACTGGGAGAACCATGGAAAAGGCAGGAATGCATTTCAGTGTCACATAAGTGACAGGAGAACTCTTGAGAGCTGAGGGTGGTGGGGGGAAGGTTGCTTTGGCTGTATTCCCAAGACAGTAGAAAGTGGTCATTGAAGATGGAAAACCTCGTCCTATTCAGCAGTGCCTCTGCACAGCAAAGGAGCAGAAACCACACAAAGCACCAGTCCATACAAAATATTGTTTTACCACTTTGGACTGTCTGGGACTGTCAGAGAGGAGGATTGACTAATGCTGCCACAGGAAAGTTTCTACAGCCAGGATCTCAGTGACCTGTTTGCTTTACATCCACTGGCAATCAGGGTAATTATTGATTGGCACCAACACACATAATGACCTGTGTTTTTTATTTCCTTTGGGCGGACCCGTTTTTGCTTTGAAAGAATGAAGTAACATGATCCCCAAGTGATCCTGTATCTGCTATATATACAGACAGGAGAATTAAACTCATTATTGCATTTCATAATGCCCTGCTTTGGTTGAGATTGCTTCTTCCCCTGTCCAATCAATTTGGTGCCAAAACTTCTCTGAATTGTTTCTTTTCTTCCTGTGCATTGCTTTTGATCAAAAGCGATCAAAACCAAGTAGAGCACAAAATGAGAATGCATCATTGATTTAGGCAATGGCACAGTAAGAATTTATTCCTTTTCTTTTTTGCTTCCTTAATGATCACTGAGCATTAAATCAGAGTGATCTTCTTTCTTCATTCTAATTTTGAGAGTAGAAGTAATTTAAAAGTTCATTTAATACGATTTTTTTAAACTACTTTGTCCACAATGAGTTTTATATTGTGAATTGTGATTGCTCTCATAGAGCTTCATAAATTTCTCCATTTCTTGACCCATCAGTCTTTGAAGCAAAAGCAAATGCTTCCTTAAACCTGAATCTATTCATCTTGTAGTGATTCCTTAATTATTTTAATGTTTAAAACATTTCAGCAGGATTAAATGGTATGTTTTTCTTTTTATTAGAGTTGTGTTTCTTCTCTTAAAAGCACTTTTATATAGTTAATAAATGTTACCCAACCGTGTTTTTGAACTACTCCAGTAATGCCAATGTAAAGGTCATTTTTTGATGTTTCTGTGGTACCAGCCATATAATGGGATCAGCTACACTGACACTCTGTTCTGGCAGTAAATTAATGATGAATTTTGCATTATTCTGGCACTTCTGTCTAAAGCATGATAGCTTCTTCATAAGTTTCAGATAAATCACAGATACATCAGTGATTAATCTGGAGTCAATCTTTTTTCATGTTATTATTGTTTCTTATCATGCTTTCTTTGAAGCAACATTGTTTAACTATCAGTAAGCCAGGACCCTTTGAACAATATTCCTATATCTCAATCCATTCTGAACAATGACATTATGGGGTTGTTTACTGCTTTTCTGGAGTATTATTTTCTTTGTGGTCTTTGTCTTGTCTAGGAAGCAATCTTCTTTGGCCTTTTAATTTTTTTAGGATTGTGAAGAAGATTTTTTTTTTAATATAAGTTTTGCCTAGGGGTTTCTTTCTTCTTAAATCTGTTTTCTTAAATTTCTTAAACTAAAGATAAATCTGGTGTCGTTGGTATAAACCAAAGTAGTTTTTCCACCTGGGTGGAATAAATGAGTGCTGCTTTGGCTGACTTTCTGATAAAGAGGTTTTTGAAAGTTTAACCAAGTGATGTTTGTTTTGTAGTGCAGCATGCCTGTATGCTGAGAGTCACAGTAAAGCCACAGGAAAGGAGCAAAATATGAAGTACAATTAGAAGACTGAAGTATAAATTTGAGCACTTTATTCTGTGTTTATTTCATTCATTTTTTTTATTCAAGCTATCTCACCTAGCCTCAGCTGGCATTTGCCACAGGCCCTTTTGCCAGTCTCCCTACATTCATGGGGATTAAGAGGCAGGCACATGTGCACACATGGAATCATTCATAAAAAATAATAATAATTTAAAAAAAAATTAACTAGATTTTAAATTTGAGGTTGGTTTTTCATTGGAAATAAATTTCAGTTTGATTTTATTTG
The DNA here is from genome assembly GCA_013389925.1 of Aegithalos caudatus. NCBI lineage: Eukaryota > Metazoa > Chordata > Aves > Passeriformes > Aegithalidae > Aegithalos > Aegithalos caudatus. Next base: position 117,167 of record WEIU01007886.1, on the reverse strand, counting down.
GTTTTTACTGCTTGCCTAGGGAAAGCATATAAAAAGTCAGCCTACTTCAAACACACGTACATATATGTGTGCACTTAGGTATCTTGTACATATGTTTTTCAAAGTTTGACAGCTTTTCCTTAAATTGAACAAATGATGCTGCTTAGCTGTCACAACAGATATTAACAGGGAAGTGAAGGATGCTGAATTTAGACAGCAACTAAACATTCTGTTATGAGAAAACTTTCCACACAACGAACACACTAATAGTATGAGCTCTTCACTCTTCAGGGAAGACAATTTCACAAGTGGAAGTTTGGAAAGAACTAAGTCTTCCCTTAGGAAAAAGGGATCTTTGGAGATTCTGTCTAAAGCATGATGAGATTCTGGTTTGGCAGTCACAGAGGGAGGGAACACAGCCTTGCACCCAGGATTTCTGGGAGCTGAGATATATGCACAACCAAGAGTTTAAAAGTCAGATTCCTGATTATGCTAAAATGATCAGGCTGTCAGAGAAATAATGCTCTACAGATGTGATGACATGGGACAGACTGATATATGACATTCAAATATGTAAAATAGATGTGAAGAGATCTGGCAGACTTGGTTTATTGACCATTTACAGTTGCAGGATGTGATTTGGGATAGCAGCACTACAAACACAAGAGAAGTAGACCTTTACAAAAGATCTGCTGCCCAGTATTGAAAGTCAGTGTACAAAGCTCTTGTATATAAGATAACATACAGAGAACTGAGGATTGAAAAGTAGAATCAATAATGTGTTTTTTTCTTTAGTCATTGTGTTGCGATAGAAGTAGAATATTTGAGGAACAAATTTTGCCTTCCCCAAGTATTACTAGGAGATAAATAAGGAATATATTGTACTGTCAGTGTTCTTTTCTAAGCTGTAAATTTGAAAAGATGATTTACTGACCAGTTCTGAAATAACAGAAGATAAATACAGCTCTTTAAACTGAACAAACCACCAAAAGAACCCCAAAAAACACAAAAACCACCCAACCCCAAACCAAAACAAAAGAAAACCCAAACCAAACAAAACAGCAAAGAAAGACAACAATTCAACCAACCAACATAAAAATACCCAGAGAAATGTAAAACACATTTTACCATAATGACTTAGGCCAAATCTTTCTGGGGTGTCCAATTTCTGTATATCCATCAGACAGGACTTTTGTTCTCTAATATCATGGATTTTGAATAAATTCTGTGTACAGTAACAGGTGCTGCTGGCTTTGACCCCCGAGGACATTTTTTAATGCTGACAGTTTCCTATCAGAGGTAGCAAAATCCTATGTATTATTAGTTACCATGGAACACAGTGTAACTGAGTAATAAAAATAATATTTTGCAAGGGTTCAGTGTACAGACTCTTCCACATCTTACCAAAGAGAAAGAATATGACATTTCTATTCTGTTTCAACCCAGAAGCAAATGAATTTGTGTGTCTTTGATTGCCTTGATGCAGATAGAAGGGAAACAGGGAAAAGAGGTGGATTGCAGCAAGTGCCTTACAGAAAGTCTAGGCAACATGACTTTAATCTTTGTTTCCCTGAATTCTGCCTCCTAGAGGGTACCCCACCCATTTGATTTATTGTCATGTGTAAGCAACTGCACGGGACTTCACAAAGGTACATGTCAAACTATGGTGAAGTAAATTATCTTATTTGTTCAATTGAGGAATCCAGTGTAATGAAATAACTGATGGAGTCTTAGAAACTTACAGGTGCATTCAAAATTGAGCTTAGAAAGAACTGAAAATATGCAGAAAGATGAACTAATTCTGTGCTAGAGCTGTAGCCATTTGCTTGGGGGGCTTCTTTATGAATCAGTTTCCATAAAGAAATACATACAGCACTTCAGCTACTTAAATATATTAGGCAACCAATGGTTATTTTAATCAACAAAATGATATTTTATTTTACTTTACTGAATCCCTTTCCAAATATGTTTCTTACATCTTGTGTTAAGTAAGGTGATTTACATTCATTATATACAGTGTGTGCAGGCCTTGGTTTCAGTCCCAATTAAAGCTGATATTTAAGGATATCTATATGGATGTGTGTTAAAAGAAAAAAATATATCTCCCAAACCTGAGACAGTAGTAGATACTTGTGAATCTTCTTACTTTCAAAGAAAAGAGGGATCTCTTTCAGTTCAGTGTGTGCCTTTTGTTACAGGACTAACATAGCTCTCAGAAGAGCTGTGTTTACTTGCAAGGGAGATTTGTTTATTTACATGTTTATATGAGCAAAGCTGCAAAATTAAAATTTTGGTGCCTGTGATGCTCATCACTTAATGCTCATACTATGCCAGCTCTGTCACATAAACTCATGGAACCAGTCACATTCCATGTCTCCTACAAAAAATGCATCAAATTTCATCATCTAAAGCAGTAGCTTTCATTTATAATTAATAAGCTGTTACATAAGCCTCACCTACACTTATAGTTGGCTGTGTTATCCTATGTGCATACTAAAAAAAGAAGATATTTTAGCAAGGTTTGAAGTAGGTGAGGTCCTGCTGGGAGAGGAGACTGTTAGAAATGTATTAAGATGTTGACCTAATGAAATACCACCAAGGAGTAATGACAAGACCTGGATTTGTTTGCTGGCTTAAGTTTTGTCCTACCTGGAAACGCCGTGAGTTTACACTGTGTTGTGTTCATGCTGTATTTACAGGCAAAGAAAGGAAATTATGCTTTCCTGTGGGATGTGACAGTGGTGGAATATGCTGCACTGACAGATGATGAATGCTCTGTGACAGTCATTGGAAACAGCATCAGCAGCAAAGGATATGGGATAGCACTCCAGCATGGAAGTCCCTACAGAGATCTTTTCTCCCAGAGGTAAACTGACACAAAGCTCCCTCTATGGGATTTCTCTCTATAGCCAGCAACTGTTCACATTACTTTTGGTATTTAATTGATAAAGAACAATGAATACTCGACAGCAGAGAGGTTCTGAGTTCAGGCTCCAACAAAGCTGCTGCTCCTTCTGCTCTGTGTGCATCTGGTTTGGGAGGAGGGCACCGGAGATGACGTGTAGCCTCACACCTTCAGACAGCACTGCCTCTGGCAGAGAGGACTGATGTCCTCAGAGCTTGGTGTGAGGTACAGGAGAGATTGAAGAGGGGTCTTGAGTTCATGCCACATTCTGCAGGCTCTGAAGCAGTGTGTTGGTCCCTGCAGTAAGCAAGCAGCAATGCCCTGTGTCATCTTTTAGGGTGGAGGGACAAGTCGAACACTCACAATGGTGCAGGGAAACAAGAATTGCATGGGACTGACAAGATCAGGAGCCTATAAAATTATACTGTTTAGTAATCTTTGAGCTATCAGGGTATCTCTTGTCCACGTGGATGGGTGCCCTGGAATGAAGACACACAGTTGTGCAGGCATGCGTGGCCTTAGCAGAAGGTGAGCGGGTGCTCCGCTCCAGGCAGGGAACTGAAGCAAGATTGCCTCATCTTGCTCCTTTATAAAAAGGAGCAAAACTCCAGCTGCATAACTAGAGACAAAGCTGCCTCAAGAGAAAAGATTGTTAGTAAACAGCTAAAACAGTTATCAAACCAAATCCAAAATGAATCATTCATGCAGAGAAGGGACACTTCACAAGAGACAAAACAATGATTAATTAGCAACTGTTAACGCAGTAATTCAGGCATTAAGTAACAGCATTGAAGTTAAATCCTTTTGAATAAACTACATTTGCTAAAGTAAATGACTTGGTCGCTGCTTAAACAGATTTGTACTAAGTGGTGCACAAACAGTAGCATGTTTAGCCTCACATATTTTTGGAATTATTGTAGGAGAGCAGCAGTGGAGTGGGTTGGGCATTTCACTAGTGGGACCAGCTGCTGCAGCTGAATGTAGCCAGACCAGGCATAACTAACTGGAATGTGGTGATTTCCCTTGGAAATGCTGTTTGCACTGCAGTGGAATTTTTGACAGTCTCTTTTTTTCCTAAAGTTACTCAGTGGAGTTTACCTGCTGCTGTGAGTAGAAAGAAATCTTGGTATAAGGGAGTTTCAGATGAAGAATACAACATTCTGGTGGGGGAGGGGGGTGGAGTTTTGAATTGTGGGATGGTAGATTTAAGAGTTGCTATACATAAGGAAAAGACAAAGAAACATGTAAAAAAGTATTATTGCAAATAATACTTGTCTTTTGAACTTTCTGCAGGATCCTAGAGTTGCAAGAAAGTGGAGATTTGGATGTTCTTAAACAGAAGTGGTGGCCACGGATGGGACGTTGTGACCTGAATAGCCACACCAATGCACAGACAGATGGGAAGGCACTCAAGCTGCACAGTTTTGCAGGCGTTTTCTGCATTTTAGCAATAGGCCTTCTTCTTGCTTGCTTGGTGGCAGCATTGGAGTTGTGGTGGAACAGCAACCGTTGTCATCAAGAAACGCCAAAAGAGGTCCATAACTTTTATTCTTATCACAATTAAAAGTAGAAAACACGAAAGAAAGAGAGAGCAAGCGGAAATTGTGGGATTTTAGGGTGCTCTCATGCAATAAATTTGATTATTTTGATTTGCCATACTAAGCTTTGCATATAACTTTTTGGGTGGTTGTTTCTAAGAAAATAAAAGCAAACGAACAAAAGTGTCTTTTGTGCACATGGAAGGTGCCAAACTGACAGCCCTGGAGACTAAAGTCCTCTATTTATTTGTAGAGCAGATACAGCATGGGCAGCAGCAGTGCAAACTTCCCCTCATTGCCCCACCAATGTGCCTCAGCCCTGACCTGGAGAGACCACCTTTAGGGGTAAGAGAGTGGGTCAGAAACACGCCCTCGGCCACTCTGCTGTGAGTGACGGGGAGGCCAGGCACGGGCACCCGGCCGTGCCATCTGTGGTGATGTTTTCTCTGATCTGAGCCCCCATCCATTGCCTGGGAGATCCTTCCTGTGCAGGCTCTGCAGCTGCCAGACGTCTGGTAGCTGCTGTCCTTCATGGCTGACCTAGGCTGAGTTTGAAGAGGTACACGAGCAATTAAAAATAAATAAGCTAGTTAATAATTGAGTAAGCCATATTGCCGTGACACTGTTTAAATGCTTCCTTTCTTTTGAAGTCAGTTTTATTTCTAAAAGTAGGAGCCTCTGAGGAAGCTGACCTTCATATAACATGTTTTATCTAGGAAATTATATCTGAGAAGTTCTTGGGTTTGAAGTTTCCATGCACAGCAGCAAGCAGTAGTTAGCAATGCTAAGATAGAACAATCAGTCTGTTCTCAGATCTGTCTTGCATGAAGCCTGTATTTGTTTACATAGATTAAATGTTTAACAAACTAACCTCTTGTAGTTTTGGAAACACTGAAGCATTTGTAGGTGCTTTCATCTTGGAACAGATGTTTGTTACAAGTGAATAATAGCAGTGAGCTGCTCTACTACACCACAGCTGGAAAATAGGACATAGACCACCAATTCTAATCTCTCTTTCTCAAGCTTTAGGAGCAGTAGACTAATTGACATACCTGTCACCTGCAAGCAATTTTGGCAAATTAGCAGCCTGGTCCAGTGGGTGGCATCCCTGCCATTGACAGAGGGGTTGGAATTGAGGATCTTCAAGGTCCCTTCCAACCCAAACAGTTCCATATCCTATGATTTTGCCCTGTTGCCCTTGTATGAGTTGCTCCTGCTGTAACTGCAAAGGTTCCCCCATGCTGGCGTTGCAAAGGCCTAAACCCCAGCAGTAGGTGTTTCACTGCACACTGTGACATCCTGCAGGGCAAGGGCAGGGATGCTTTCCAAAGTGTCCTTGTGCTGTGTGCACCAGCACTTACCTGGCCATACTGTGTGGTGTGTTCCCCTCTCTATGCTCAGGAACTTGCCTTGGTGTATCTTTGTAGAGTGAGATGAGTGTATGTCCTAATGGCAGTTTCATATAGCTAAGGTGAAATAATTCTCTCTGTTATTGCAAGGAGTTCTGAATACTCAGTTTGATAGCTGAAAAAGGATCTGTCTTCCCGAGTTTAGATATTTTCTTTTTCACCCGTCTCCTTCCTTTCTTTTTTAATAACTCTAAGAAGGTTTATTGCATATCTGTACCTACCCCATCCTGTTTCTTCTCCCTTTCCCATCTTTCTCCTCCCCTTTCCCTCCAGTGTGTTCTTGAAGGTTGCTCCTGTACATCTGTAGTGCTCTTTGGCAGTTTCTGTGTCAAACAAAGAATACTTTTAACCCTCTGTGTTTTAAAGTAAACTGAAGTTACTCCCATGGTAGAGCTGTACTTGGGGAGATCGCTGTCTATGGGGCTGGACCTGCCCTTGGAGCACAACTAGGCTGGGTTAGAGGCAAATTAGAGTTAAATAGAGCATGGACAGGTTCCAGAAGGATCAGTGCTGTGGTTGCTGCCAGGAGAGGGGGAGCAGGGTCAGCAGGAGCCCTGGTGCAGCAGGTGTAGAGGCTGAAGGAGGAGGTGCATGTCCCCAGGGAAAGGCACAGGGCCAGGCTTGAGCTGGCTGGAGGGAGGCATACAGAGGGCAGGCCAGGCAGGATGGGATGGAATGGGGCTCCCATGAAAGGGACAGCTGGGTGCAGTGACAGGCAGGCAGCTAGAGGCACCTTTGGGTCAATGAGAGCAGCCAGAGGGAAGGGAGACAGCTGTCCAGAGCCAGGGACAGGCAGGATCCTCAGGAACCCTCTGCCTGGGCCAATGGCCACACGTGCCACGTGGCCACATTGCTCCGGGCCTGCTGCACACCAAGGGCTTGGGGGCTCTTGTCACACTGACCACAACATCCACTCAGCTAAAGCAGCAAATGAATGTAGCAGTTATTTCCTGGCAGATTAGTGGCCTGACATATTTTATTTATGCACTACCAGTGAGGAAGGATTGAAGAGGGATGTCTGCTGACTGCTGCAATTAAGGTAGGAAACCAAGTTTCAAAAGAGATGGTGAATATGGGTTGAAGGATTTTGATGTTTTTAGAAGAGTCAAGTTTCAAAACCATGGGAAGGACAGGTACCAGAGCTGAGAGGGGGTGTGGAGTCCTGAGTGTTCCTCTGCTTGAGCCAGGAGCAGTGGCTGAGCCTGGCATAGGGGATCAAAAGCACAAGTTTTATCTCCAGGAGGAGTGTGTTCAGGATGGCTCATTTCTAGCACTGTGTGTTAGTCAGCATTTCTATGGGAAGAGCTACAATGACAGGGCTACAGCTTGAGTAGCATACACAGAAAATACACTAAAATCTGCCTCTTAGCTGCATCTGGTACTCCAGCCAAGCCATTAGTTCAGTAAGAGCTGCAAACTTCAGTCATGCTGCTGATTTTCTTTTGTTTTTGGGAAGACTCTGGTAAAACACAAGTATTGTGATATCACCTAAAATTTTTGGGAACTGGGATGTCTTCCAGCCACTTTCTTCTGTGAAGCAGAGCTTGTGAAGGGTCACAGAAAAGGCTGATTTTCTTGCAGTCTGAGATTAGATTTTGATGTTGCCTATGAGGCAAAAAGAAGGTGGCAACATTTGGCTTCTGTGGCCCTCACCCTGTTAGGAGCTTTGTAAATCCCTTGGAAAAAATTATAGTGGAACCAGAATTGAACAAGGAGTTGTCCTGACTTTGTGAAAGCCTTGTGTAGCATTTTGACTTTGGCATGACCCATTTGGTTGGTTGTATCATGTCAACAATTGTCAACACAAAAAAAAGAAATATTAGGACAATGAATGTACTGTGGCAGATTTATGACAAGGTTGGGCAGCGTGCAGCTTGTTGGAGAGAGAGGAAATGCATTTTTTAGAGACTCTTATTTTTTATGTTGAGGGTCTGTGAAGTCTGTGTCTAGAAAAAATGTGCATTGCCTTCATTGGCATTGGAGAGATATTTTCAGCTGACATTAAGGTGGTGTTTTTAGCCAGTTTATTGTCTTTTATTTTTCCACTTTGTGTTCCTTAGGCTTTTGTGGAAGTTAGGCTGAGCCAATACATTGATTTCCAAGGACTCAGATGTCTGCATGGTATAAATCACTGATCTTAATTACACTGTGTGAAGAATGTAGTATTAACTATGAGATGAACAGAAGCTTGTCTTTTGAAACCTGACAACATAACTTGGACATTGATATTAACCTGATCTACATTTGTGGACATCTTAGGAAGAGTTATGTCAAAGGGACACTTCTTCCAATTAGATTACTTTTTACATTTTTTGCATATGAAGAAACTCTACCCCACAAATATTTTTAAAAATTAGTATTGTTCTTATAGACTAAGTCAATTCATTAAGACAGACCTCCAGGAAAGATAGATTTCCTTTATTTTTCCATGTTGCCATTGGTTCACAGTTGTGTCTTTCAAAGAATAGTGGAATTTCTTGCTAAAAGAGTGAGAGCTGGGTAGATCTTTTTCAGGATGTTGATACAAGATACCTTTATTCTATTTGAAGGAGATTTGTAAAAATGTTTCTACTGAGTTCTGCTGTACAAATCTTAATGTTATTCCTATTTAATCCTTATCAGATCAGATTAACAAAAGAAAGATTAGCTCCAGCATCAGGAAAAAAATGTACTGCTGCAACACCATGCCACATTCTTCTGTTAGGGCTCAAGTTTGCAATCTCTTCAAGCTGGAAAATATCTGGTAATGTTAAAATTGCCTTATTACTTTTTAACTCAGAAAAACTTGCACTAGGTCATCTTTTTCCAAAAAGATATTCTGGAATTTATAATCACCCTCTCCTCATTGTTAGTACCCAGTCATCCAGTACCCACAGTGACATTTAGCCAGCTCATACATCTATCTCTGTGTGTTAAAATCTTGAATTTACACAGCTGCTACTCAGCCTGAAATACTGATACCTAATCTTTTGACTTCAATAAGCTTCAGAAAATTATGGAGTTGTGAAAAATTAATATTTATTCTGGAGCCTTTGTTCAGTCACTTTATGTCCCTTTTAAATGACTGAGCAATCAGATGAAGTTATTAAAACCTGGTACCATATAAATGTCAAACTTTTGACAATTGCCTCTGGATTTCTTTAACTTTTTGTGTGAGTCCTATGCATTTATTTCACAATATCAGTAAGCCATAATGTAATTTGGATAATTTGACAGCCAAGGGCTTTGCCACATCATCAGATTGTTGCATCTTTTATCCTCTTTGAAGGAATGGAAGGCAGTTTTCTCATCTTTGTTGTGATTATGATCCAGCATGGCTGCTTTCTGCAGTGGGCTCCCCAGCATCCTCTGTGCTTTATCAGCTGTGTCTTTGTGTGATGTGCTATTCCTCTGAAGATTATTACTTCTGAGATCTCATCAGAACCATGAAGAAAGCATTCCTAGTTCATCCATATACTAAAAAACAATGGAAACTTATATGCAAAGATAACAACATATCCTACTATTCATGGACAGAAAGTTAAATTCTCATATTTTTCACTCTGCATGAGATTATTCACAAAAAAATTACTAGACAACCCCATGTTAAACAAAATTAGTCACTTGTGCAGGATGATTTTTTGTTTCCTGGGATCTGATAATTGCTGCATCTCTCGTAAGAGGTGATATTGATTCACTTATATTTGATATAGCTCTTGAAAGGCTATAGAATGACCCCAATAAATTCTTGATTTGAGTCTTTCTGTGCACAGATAATATATGTGATTAACAAAAATCTATTTTTATAAACCAGTTGTGCTATTCCTAGCAATGTGAATCAGAAACTGGACCCAGTGTGTTTGGCAAGTAGTGCAAGAAGATTTGGGGGGTTAATTGGTTAAGGCCTAGCAGAGTTTTCCACCTCCTGAGTTGCTTCTAGTCATTGTCTCATAACATGTGTCAAATTTATAATTCATTAACAATCACAGTCTTTACAGCTTAGTTTGTGATTTCTTTCCTTTCTCACGCTTCTGCAAAATCATTTTATTCAATAGACTCTTTTCACTTTTCTGTCCTTTTTATTTCAAATTATTAAAAGGGGGCAGCATTTCAGGTACTGTTCAGAAACGGTCTTGTGTACGAGTACAGCACCTTATAATTCCCATTTCCTGCTACTCCAAGCTTAATAATGTTTTGAATCTCAAAAAGTCTAGGCTCTGTGAGCTCTGTGAGATAATGGGAGGTAGCAAAATTATTCTAAAAATTGTCACAAATATTTTGGCAATACACAGTGAAAGAAAACAAACCCTGCATCTCTGGCCAGGGCAGCCTCTGTGATCTGCCTTAAACTCCCTTGTTTCCACATCCACTGTTGTGCAAATCCCAGCCTACCTCAGAAATCCATTCTTCCAACTCTAGTGGTCATGAAAGTTACCCACTTAGACTCTCCTCTGGAATTAGAAGAGCAGGAATCCCAGTGTACCCTACAAATGGAAATAGGAGCTGGCAGACACGAGTCCAATGGATCCAGGTTTGTCAGTGCTAAGAGTTGTGGTCTGTACTGTGTTCATCTCACTTTAGTTCTCCAGGCAGATACAATTCCATGGCATTAGAGGCTTCTGTACCTTCAGCGTGGTGTCTGCAGCGTTGGTTTTATTAAAGAGTCTCTTGCTTTCACCATTATTTTCACTTTCCTTGTCTTTTTCCCTGTCACTTCATTTACCTTGTCTCCTTTGTGGTGTTATCTTTTTATGTGATAATTTGATTTGCCCCAGGATGGTTCCTTTTGAGAGTGAAAGGAAACATGAGATCATCAAACTGATATTTTATTTTCCCTTCATTGCATGTTCTCTATATTTTATCTTGTTTTTATTTTAAATTATTTTTTCTGTATTTTAATGACATGTCTGAAATCTTTGTACATTTTTTGCTCAGTTGCATATAAATTATCATTTGTTTGTACTACTGTATTGTATTCTACTTTTCTAAGAATAAATAAAGGTTTGTTTGGGGAAAATAAATCATGCAAACATTGGCAAAATAATACATTTTAATGCCATCCAGAAATTCAGTTTCAAACTGGCTTTGAATGTAATAAGCTGAGGAACTTCATTTAACTAGCATTTTAAAATCAGAAAAGTGGTGTTAGGAATCAATCAACCCAGAATGCAAAGTTTAATGTTATTTGATGATAAAGTATAAGCTGGAAGAGCCAGTAAAAAAAAAA
>WEIU01007886.1:85577-106103 GCA_013389925.1 Aegithalos caudatus | reverse complement strand
AAAAAAAAAAAAAAGGAGGCTGATATAATATATAAATTACCTTGTACAGAAGCTGGTAATAGCTGGAAGGGCATCAACTAACTCCATGTTGCCTTTTTATGTTGGTAAAGAAACAAGATTTTCTCTTTGGAGGTGCCCATAGTGAAGCAGATATTCTGTAATTCTTGGTCCCAGGCAGGGTGCACATCCAGAATCCAATGAAATCACTCAGCTCCTGCTATTGATCACCACAGATTTTGATCAAGGCTGTAATAGATTTAACAGTGGCATGTCATCCCCATGATTTATGGCACTGGGCCCAGGCTTCTGCTGCCCAAAGCAGTGGTGAAGCAATTGAGTTTTGTACCAGCATATTTCCCTAACTGCAAGGAAGGGATTTTTGTGTTTGGTTTAATTTTTCTCTGTCATGTAAGAAAACCCTGCTAATGGGATCCTTAGGGATATAATCTGGATTTACCTGGCATGAACCTTGAGGGGGGAAGAAAATTATTCAGCAGAATTAAGTTTAAAAAATGAGTGTTGCCGTGCAGGGAAATCAAAAAGAAATAACTTGTTTAAAGTTTCAGTTTGGTGATGAGTGTAAGTACTTGCTTAATTTGCATTGCATTGCCTATCCCAGACAACTTCTGTGGCTACTCATGAGCTTGGCATGAGCTTATGTATTTTACTGAATTGGAGCCTTAATGTGTCAGATTCTTTTAGATTCTTCACACAATGTTTACACAGCTAATTTTTGTATGTCTTATCTCAGCCTACGGCGGTATTTTAAAATTGACTTTTTGAAGGGGGTGTAAAATAACAAAATCAGTAAAAATTTAAAATAAAAAAGCATAAAATGTGACTTTTTCTCAAATTTCTTTTGCATTTTTGTGGTTTGTAAAATGCCTTAGGTTTTGATCTGACTAACCATTTAAACATGAACATAAAGTTAAATAAGAGGTGTCTTCTAGTCTCACCCAGAGCACCAAAACACTTCCATTCCTTTTAGTGGTATAGGATCAAACTTCAGTTGCCTTGAAACCACCGTGTGTGAAGCAGAAACTGGGAGTTACATGTGCATTGAAGTTATTTGGTGAAGATTGACCTTACCATGCAAGGATATTAACATGCAATTTATGAACCTATTTATCAATTGAATTTAAATAATTCCGTAGTACCTGAAATAAACTGTGGTCAATATTACCAAAATATTGAGGTACTACAGATACCAATACTGTGGAAANGAATCAATGGCTTGGTTATGATTTTCCATAAGTCCAGACCCATATTTATAGGTACATATATAAAAAAGAGCTAAGAAAACCAACTCAACAAGTACTATTTATTCAGAATTATTCAGTATGCAAGAGTTACCTTTCAGGAAACTAGTGGCCAGATTTTTATTATGCTGAGATCTTTTAATGATTTGTCTGGTCATGTCTTGTGTTATGTCAGAATAGGAGCTTGGGCAGTTTCCAAAATACAGCCCTGAAAGGGGGTTCAGTAGCCTTTTAATAAAATTCAGTTTTTAATTGCAAAAATTGTGGCTAATAGGTGTAAGGATTTTGTAAGGCTTTCATTTTGTAAGGCTGGAGTGGAAATGAGAGGCTTTGTAAGTCAGCTAACACTGGGCATCAAGCAGGTTGTAGAAGCAGTTCTTTGTCTCCTGTGCCAACTCTCTTCTACTCCTGGCACAATAGGAAAAAATGGGAGCTTTTGAGATGTGGATGTGACTAGACAGGAATGGTGAAGAAGGAGGGTGTGGAGCAATCTGTTATGCCTGATGCTCCAGTAGAGTAATTCTGACTGTTAAAGGATAGCATTGCTTTGATTTGAGCTCACTAGAGTGAGAAATTGCATCCCTTATGGACTAGATTATAATTTAGGATTAAAAAAACGTGTAAAGCAATGTAGAGAAACCAGTAAGTTTTAGTGAATTTTGGAATAGAACCTTCATGAATTTAATTCTTCCTTCATAAAAGAGTAATCTGTCACCTCACAGTGTAATTTTAGATGATGTCAAATTCTGAGAACACCACCCTCTTGAGGGCCATCCACTTGTTGCAATGCGATTTCAGACCAGAAGTATAAGAAATTATATGTTTGCTGAAAAGTGTGAAATATTAATTACATTATTAGCCTCACTATCTTGATCCTTTTTTTTTTCTCCCCACATCTTCCTTTCCCTTTCCATCTGGAGATGGCCAATGATGTGAGGCTGGGCCTCAGAAGCATGGTGAGAATTTCTAATAAACATACACATGATTGGTTTCTTGTTGAAAATGCCTGCACAGATGAATCCCTGTTAGTTTCCTCCTCATCTTTACCTTCCTCTGGAACTGCCCTTGATCCTAACCTCTGTGTTGTTGGAAATGCCTGTAACTGCAGTCTGTAGTGTGCACACAGTAGAGGTTTCTCCACTTGCAAGTTCTCCTTTCTCCCGAGTTCCTTTGCAGAGACATTGGCATGCTCATCAACCAGCACTCATTCTGTACTGCATTTTGCTGCCTGTGCTGAGAAATGTTTCTTTGCGTTCTCTTATTGTCCTGTTTATTTTTAACGTCATGAAAACTGTGGAAACATCCGTACCATGTGAACCACTCACTCATTCTCTTTGTCGTTGGGTTACCAGCTGGTGAACCAAGGTTGGTAAGGATTATAAAGACTGAATATCTCAGCATGAGGCTGAATGTCCTCTTTCATATTGAGTAACAAATGAAAATGCTATCACAGCCTCCTCTTCCCTGGCAGGTCTGGGTCTGTTTGAGGTGTAGACTGTGCTCTCTGTGATTGCACTTATTTAATGGAATGTGGGAAAAGATCACTGCAAGACACTTTGGGGTGACCTGCTGTCCCCCATCAGGACTGTGTCCTGTGTATTTATTCACAGAGACAGGGGTGCAGTTGAAGAGGATAAATAAGACAAAGAGAGAGGTTTAGCTGGTTTAAAGTGGTCTGCATTGTCAGCTTCACTGTCCTGCTGGGGAGATCACTGTCTGGGGAATTCATGGCAAGGCTCACAGGCAGGACCCGTGGGACATGTCAGAATTAGACCTCTGGTTAGATGAGATTTCAGGTTAGATAAATCCAACCTGGGTAAGGTGTGCAACAGGAGCATGGGGAGATGTTCAAGAAGGTTCTTGCTACTTGCACCAGTTCTGTATCAATCACTTACTTATTTGGTGTCTAGGCTTATGGTAATAATTTACACCTATTTTCTAGCTGAGGGTAGCTGGAAATAAACTTTGGCAATGTATTTGAAACAATTTTCTATCACGTTAACATCATCTTTGCAGTATTCTGTAACATCTCACTTTTTTTTCAGGTTTACTTACAAGGAAAAAGAGTATTACTGTCTCTTCATAAGGAATTTCTGCTCTCTGGTGAAGGAGAGCATCACCTAGTGAATAAGGTGGCATAATTTTATGCAGTTTTGTTTCTTTGCAGATGATTCCACACTGAATGAAATTAACATATTGCAAAACTTTCATTTCTTTTATTCTTTCAGTTAGGTAACAGCCAACTGGACCTCACCTGATGTCAGTCTCAGTGCCTTCGTCTAACAGCTGGTTTATGGAAGATAATTTAGCTAATTGCTAATTTAAAATACATGGTAGAGCTTCCACTTGTAAGGGCAGAAGCTTGATTGCAGGATTGGGCCTATTTCTAAAAGCAGGTTTTCAAGTAGACTCTTGAGGTGCATCCCTGCGTATTTCTAATAAGATTCTGTTATGGTCAAACCAGCTTTGAGCAGAGCACACTCAGAAACCACTCAGCAAATTTTATGTAACATTAAGTGCTATTTGACTGGGTCAGTTGCCTGTGTTAAATTAATGGCAGCAGACATACATCACCAGTGCATCTGTTTACATCTCTCTGCATTTCACTGCATTGTCGGCTGCAGGATCTCCAGAATAATGACTGTCACACAGTGAGTCATGTTAAAAAAGTCATGTTAGAAATTTGTATTAATGCAACACCATACTGGATTGTCATTGTTTTGCAGCATGTCTACTACATATATCATCTCTGCTTTTTCTTCTTGAGCAAGCCAGTTATGCCTGGTTGTGCCAGTGTGTCAGAGCCTCCTGGAATACATTAAAATTACAGGTTTGCATATGCAGGAGCTATAACTGAAAGTAATCATAATGACCCTAGGTGGATGCAGGATTTCAAAATAATCCTAAACAATTGCACGTATGCAGAGCTGCTACTGCTTTATTTCTCTTTAACAAGCTAAATGTTGGAGGCCACAATGTCTGAAACCCCACAGACTGAAGCTGGGTGCTGGGTGTAGCTGTGGGTTTTGAAGAGGATAGTTTGTGGGTACCTGAGCATGGAAACTTTGCTGTTTCAGTTTTTTTCTCTGCCTCCTTGTTTCAGTTTTGCAGTATGGCTTTCTGTGCCTGGAAGTGCCTCAGAGTGTTCCTTTCTAAGTGGGTACGGGTGTGCCTGCCAGCACCTGTGCCTCATGACCTCTGGCACCTGTCATTATGGACACACAGGCATCACTCAAAAGGACTTCCATATGGCTGAGAGAGAGACCAGCGTGTTTCCTGGTCAAGGGCAGAAGAGGAAGTGAAAGTCTGACACTGGGGTTTGTCTCAAATTTTGAAACCCAGTCCTAATCACAAAATTACCTATTTTTTTAAAAAATGGGTTTGCACAGAATGAAAACCTAATATTAGCATTTGTGTCTTGGTTTCTTTCTCTCACCAAAAGATATTCATGTTGTCACCCAGGACAGGAAACAAAAAAGAAAAACCAAACAAATCAGAAATATGCCCTGATTGATGATTAAGGCTATATTACCTTAAAAGCATTGTTTTCTGCATTTCTCCTGAGTCTTATTAACTATTTTAACAGGCTTTTAATTCTTGGCACAGCACCTGACTGGGAGGTGTTGACATATGAAAGATCTTCCCTCCCTATGAGCCTGTCTGCCCATATTGGCTACGTGTCTGAAATTTCAGTCCTTCTGGGGTCAGGGCCATCAATCTTTTTCTTTTCTAGTCTAGTGTGCTTTTATTTGCATGTGTTGGATGCTGATACAACTTATCACAGTTTTGGCATAGTTTTAGCATCACATTTCTGCAGATATTAGACTTTTCTGTTTGGGCATTTGTCTTCCTTTTTTTGCCTTACTGGAACTGCTTCATCATCTTACAGCATTTTTATGCCTTGGAGTGGCTTTTCTTGAAGTCTGTGATAAGCTCACACAAATCACAAGTAAAAAGTCAGACACCACAGTGGTGTCTTTACTAAAAATATTTTTCTTGGAAAATCCTAAGTGTTGGGAGCCAGTCAGCTGAGCAGTATTACCTTTTAATTAATTGTGTGTAGAGTGATGTAGGCACTTTCTTAAGAACATAAGCCAGTAGCAGCTCCTTTCCAACATCCTTGAATGTGATCATCTTAACTGACTCCAAGCCTCCCAGTTAGTAGCATATTCTTTCAATATGACTGCCCACAGGCATTTTTTTAGAACCCATTGTCAAGAGTCACTGAAAATAAGCTAGGAAAAAAATATTGATTACTCTGTAAATCATGGTGCATTCATCTCTTGCCATAATTTCACTGTGTGAAAAGGCCAGACTTTGTTAGTCCTGAAAGGGAGTCACAGTTCCCTGCAGGTGTGGCCATGCACGTTTAGTCATTCCCAGATAATTCTGGTGAGCATCCTCCAGATCCACTCCAAGCCAGGGTGTGCTCCTGCTGTCAGTCAGAGGCCATTGACCCTGTTCTTCATGATCAAGTGCTTGGGACATGTCATAAATCTGCCCTTCAAATGCCCTTCCAGAACTCAAGCTCACTGGGGGACATTGACATTTCACTTGGTATTTATGAATAAGAGAATTTCCTGACCAGGAGCAATGTTTGGTTAGCTGTTTTCCTTAAGCCTGCAGAGGATAAACCTTATTTTAGGTGTATAATTAATTTTCCTTAGACATTTCTTTCCTTCACTGATTAATTTTTTCAACTGATCTATTTGGAGTACAACATTAATATTGAAAATAGAATTATGAAGCCAGCAAAGGAAAAATATTTTTTCTTCTGGCAACACAAGCATGAAGGTGTGTCCAATACAGCCATAGTTGAGAAGTGAAGTTGAGTTGGCATGAAATGTCTGAGATGTGACATATTTATAATATTAACTAAATTATATATATTATGTGCAAAAAAAGAAATTTTAACAAATTACTGATATATAATGAGAAGCACAGAACTAAAAATAAGGGAGAACATGGAGCTGACAATGGAGCAAAACATCATAACTTTTAGGATTTATTTTTCTGGCTTTATTGCCATTTAAGCCTTTCTCCATTTAGCTTGTTAGTTTTCAGTAACATACGCCATGTTACTGAATTTCCCAGAAGAACAATAAAGGGAGAAAAGATTAGGTTTACAGAATTTACAGATTCTGAAAGGGTTGACTTGTTACATAAAGCAATCCCAAAACCTCTGCTTCTGGAAATCTTGGGATTCAAAGCAGTCTTATGGTGTGCAATGACAGACTAGTATTTTCAAAGGTTTCTGAATTTTATTTTAGGGGTTTTTTTAAAGTATTTGAAGAATCATTCAATCACCATTAAGGTAGTCTCATACAAACCTTGACATTTAGTTATTTAGCTGCTCTTTGTCTAATAAGACAAAGAAAAAAGGAAGAACCTTTAAAAATGTGGTTTTGTAATTCCTGAGAGACAAGTTGTTTTCCATAACCTTTGCAAACATTTTATTTTGACAATGGAAAGAAGGAATAATGTGAGTTCCTGGTCTGTTGAAAGCCTTTAAAAAGTTTTCTCTGATCTTAATAAGGCCAGCAAGTTGTCTGCAATGCTGAAGAAAGAGAAGTAGGCAAATGAAATCATCACCCCTACCTCTTAAAGAGGTCACAATTGTTCACCTCTCTGTTATGGTGTAGATAGAATGTGATGTATGTGTGCAGGGACTGGTTTTAATCTGTATTGAGAATGAAAATTCTAGCACAGTGAAACACTGAGTCTGTATTGTGGGGCATGAGCAACTGCAAATCCACCATTTCCTGAGGAATTCTGTCCTTGGGTGGACTGTGCATAGCAGAGGAAAAGGCCTGGCAGGAGAGGGGAACATTCCAAAGGATGTGGTCCTTAATAATCCCTATGGTCTGGGCCTGGAGATGTGTATTAAGAGTATCCCAGCTGTGGCTCTTCATGTTTACATCTTAAAAGGGCTCAGCTAAATATGTAACCAGGATTAATTCATGCTTTGAATTTTATGACCTTCTGTGCCCAGATGCTCCAAATGAAGATCCTGCTTCATTCACTAATTTATTTTTGCTCTGCAAACAATTTATGACTGCTGGTTGCAATTATTGAAACCTTAACTTTCCCTCTGGCTTGGCTTTATCCAAGTCACATTTTATTTGTTCCAGTAGCAAAGCAGGATGAATACACTTAGGATGTACTTGAAATCAAAAAAAAAATTGAAATATAAATAAAATGTTGGTGTATATTTTCACTTGAAAGGATCTGAAGAAGGCATTAGTATTTGGCAAAAGCTCAAAAAAATGTAAATGAGTGTTGAGCATTTTGCCAAAGCCTCATTTAGGAATATTTGCTCTAATATTTGCTCAAATCTAACCCGAGTTCTCTTTTGTTTTCTTATTTTGTAGTGGAAGCTTGACAAGAATATGAGTCCCAGATACCCAGAATACCATCTAGGAGTCTGCATCCCAGCTAGGAGCATCATTTAGGAATAGTACAGGATACCCAAAGAGGCATTGCATAATGGGCTTCTGGGAGTTAGCTCCATAGACACAATAACATCATACATGGTGCTAGCTGGAGTTTGTGGACAAGCAGAACTTTGCAGAAAGCCTTTTTTGGCAAACAGGTCAGGAATGTGCAGCAGTGAGTGGTTGGACACTTGTTCCAAAGGAACCCACCCAAAGAGGTTGAGCTCTTATTTCCATCAGGGAATAATGCAAGAATTTTTCTCACGTTTGCCCCAGGACTACACTTTTATTTCAAGAAAAAAGAACTGAGGATATTATGAATTAAATCCATGTAATCCTCTGGCCACTGTACCATAAATCCATAAGTTTCCTAGCTACAGAATTTAGGAAAGAGCCTGTGAGTTATCATCAGCTTAGTGCATTGTCTAATGTATTGAATGAAGGGCTTGACAGGTGAGGTGTGTTTGTAGTCAGGAAGGGCTTGATACAGCTGTAGGGGTTATCTGATCAAGTGTTGTGTGATCCCTTCATGTCAAAAAAGTTTATTTTTTATTTTATTATCCATTGATTTTTCTCTAACTCAAAATTATCCGATTAGGGGATTTGGCTGAAAAAGCAGGACTTTTTAAAAGTTATTTGTTTCTTTGGTGAGTAAGGTTATATCCCCCCAGGTTTCTGGGAGCTTCATTGGGATTTTGGTGAATTTATGACATAAATTAAATAGGAATTCATTTTCTACTGATTAGCAAAGAATTTGCAACATGCAGCTCAGCCCTGTAATTGTAGAGCAATTGTATTCCAGTTGAAATCAATATGGATTTAGCCTAAGCTAAGGACACAGGTTTGGACTGTACATCGTGTAACACTAATCCATTTCCAAACCCATGCAGGGATCAGCAAATTCAATGGTTCTTGAGTAATGTAGAAGGGGTGTTAAATCACAAGGTTAGAACTGAATCTGTAGTTGACATGACTGGAATCAAGGACTTTGGAGTTGGCTTGTCAATTTACAGGGGAAAGCAAAGTTGCATAGCAGAGGATACCACTGGAATAAGACTGTAATTCCCTGTGCTCCACCTGAACACCAGTGATGAAAGATTAAGAGGAGTGAGTGGCAGTGACACCTTGTACTTCATTCCCTGAGCCTAGATCTTGGTATGAATCAGTAACGCTGCTGATGTTGGCTTAAACCAACATTTAAGCACAGGTTGACCTTGGGCAATCAGGGATTGCTGGAACACAAAAGTTTTGGGTAGTCCTGCTCCCTAGAGATTGGAGTCTTGCTGTCTGGGTAACATAATTACAGGTTTCTTTAGGCCCAGGGAATTTCCTCAGTTCCAGGGTTGTTGGACTGTTATGCTTTGCTGCTGTTCTGCTGTGTGTTACACTTGCATCAAATAACTACAACTGCAATCATGGCTTTGCTTTATGAAATGTAGAGAATTATATAATGTAATACCATTTTATTGGCAATACAATGCTAGCTGTTAGAATTCAGTCAGCATCCCAGGTGGTTGACTTCACCCTGCCAGTTTTGTTGCTTCCCAATTTGAGCATCTTGAATGCCGTGCTGAGGTGATAAACAGCCCACTGTAGGTCTCTGCTACCTCAGGATTTAAAGACAGCTCCGTTTGCTGTATTTCCTCGTGGAAGCTAAAATGTGTTGAGTGAGTGGTTCTGACAGTCAGTTGAAGAGACCACTCTGAGAACCTTAGGAAATGCGTTCTCAGAAGATGGCGATGCATTTTGTAAGAGCAACACTCTTTTCCTGAGCTCTGCCCACAGACAGACTTTTCCCAGATGACATATCAAGGTGACAGCCTATGGTCTGTCATGCAGCTGCTCCAAACACAAATGTGTGGTCAGGGCTCCCAGAGTAGGCCTCTCTCAGTGCTGTTCCAGTGGGTTTATATCCTGTGCCACACAGGTGACCCAGGGCTTCCTGGTGGGAAGGCAAGAATTCATCACCACCTCAGCCCCTGGCCAGTAGATTTCGACACCTGAAGCAACTACCCTGAGGTCAGGGATTTTTTACTGATGTGTTCTTTAGAAAATGCTCTGCAGATAGATGAGATAGCGGTGAGCTGTCACGTGGTGACAAGGGGCTGGAACTTGGAATCCCAGGTCAGCTCTTTGCCTGCTATAGGCTTTTTTTCTCAGCTTGTGCAGGGTGTGAGGGATGTGCTGGTCCCTGATGTTAGCTTAAGCACAGCCATGGGTTTACCTCCCAGGAGGATGGGATTGACAACATCAGGAGCTCCAGCAGGCTGAGACCGAGCTGGTGTTTTCTCCAGCAGGTTTTTCATCTGGAGATGTCGCCGGACCTCGAGGTTGTGTTAAAATCCAGTGATGCAATGAGCGATCAGCACCTCTGGTCACGCGGAGGAGAGGAAGGGGGGCCGGACGGGGTCGGAGATCGTGTTTGGACTGATTGTTGTGGTTTCTTCCTCACTAGGACAAAGAGGTGAACCTGGAGCAGGTGCACAGACGCATGAACAGTTTAATCGACGAGGACATAGCCCACAAGCAGATCTCCCCGGCGTCCATCGAGATCTCGGCGCTGGAGATCGGCGGCATGCAGCCCGCTCAGCCCCTGGAGCCGGTGCGCGAGTACCAGAACACACAACTGTCCGTCAGCACCTTTTTACCAGAACAGACAGCGCACGGGGCCAGCAGGACACTCACGGCTGCCTCGGGCAGCAACCTGCCCCTGCCCCTCAGCAGCTCAGCCACCATGCCCTCCATACAGTGCAAACACAGGTCGCCCAACGGGGGACTATTCCGGCAGAGCCCCGTGAAAACCCCCATCCCAATGTCATTCCAGTCCGTGCCGGGCGGAGTCATTCCAGAAGCGATGGAGCCCTCGCACGGAACGTCCATATGATGAAAACAAACAGTACAAACAACCAGCAGAGATTTTTAATACAAAATTTAAAAGAAACAAACAAACAAAAAAATTAAAAAAAAAAAACCAAAAAAAAAAAAAAAAAAAAAAATAAAAAAAAAAAAACAAAAAAAAAAAAAAAAAAAAACCAACAAAAAAAAAAGAGAAAAAAAAGGAAAAAGAAAATGAACTCTTACGTTTTTCTTGTATATACTTGTAAATAACGAAAGAATGAAGTGGGGTAAAAGTGTATTTTGAATATTCCCAATTTTCGAAGTAAGTAAAAAACAAAAAACAAACAAAAATGTATGAATGACTTTGTAAATTTTGTTCTATATGAATAAAAAGGCAAACTACTTGTGGTTGTTCTCAAGTGCCAAAGAAGACCTGTTACTGGGACTGAGGGCCATACTTTTCTTTCTTTTTTTTTTCTTTTTTCCCATGGATTTCAGCACTTGTTCCCTTACAGGTATGGTTTTCTAAGAGAAAAATATTTATCTATTTCTTGCTAGAAAAATTCACCGTGCTCAGATTTCTCCTTTCCCCAGAACCCTGTTTTATAGCCAAGAAGACAATTCAGTCAGAGAACTTAGCAGCTGGTATTAGCATAGCAGTAAAAAATGCTTTAAAGGTGAATTATAACTCAAATCCAAAAAACAATAAACAGAGAACGTTTTCCTTCTAACAAGGATTTAAACTTCCACACAGTTTCTAAATTCAAGCACAGGATTATTGGATTGTGTTTTTACATGTCTGCTGTGCTGTGTGGCTCTTTTTATTTAACTTCCTGTGTTTTGTTATACATATATATATAATATATATTATATATATTATGACGTATATATTATATATATAAATGCTTTGATGAACAACAGGTTTTAAGTTAAGGGGAAAGCTTTTAAGAAAAACTGCTCAGCTCTTTTTTGATTCTTGTGTACATGACTGAAAATGGGGAGGAACCAATGGAGTGAGGCAAGGAGGAATTGTAGAGGCAGGAGATAATGGCAGTGCAGTGACTGTGCCCTCTGGTGCCATCCCTTTCTTTAAGATTTCACTGAATTTGTTGCATAATGGATGCAATGCTCCCTGTTGACGTCATATCCCTGAATGACAAGACTATAAGCACAGCTCTGCTTTTTTTCCATTGATTTTTGTAAAGAGGAACATTTTAATGGCCATGTCTATAATCATGGTAGAAATGGCTGTACAAAACTTTTTTTTTTTTCTGTGAAACACAGAAAACAAAGATAGATCAACACATATAGCTTATTTAATGTCTTGTCATGCAAATGTTACCAGTGTAATGTGGTATGACAAGAAAAAACCCAACCAAAATCTAACACATTGTTTCCTTCCCAAACAGAAGTTTGAGTGCCAAACATAATGGATCCCTGTCCCCCCTCTCCTACTCTTCATGGACCATCTCTCTCCTTCAAAATTGGCATAATTTAGTGTCTTCTCAAATGTATCCCTAATACTAGGTTGGAATTTCCCTTTGTAGCTGGATTTCTTCACTTTGTTAGAGCACCGCTACTTGGAAAAGGCTGTAGATCCTGGTGCAGCAAAAGCACTGTCTACATTAGGGTGAAAAATACTGTTTGAACAGAGGTAAAAATGCATTCACATACCAGGAAAGTCAGCAGGCAATCTGGGTCAGGTTTTTGGATAAATAAACATTCCTAATTTGATTTGCATAATTACACAACAGATATATTTACGGGGTGATTGAAGTCCCCACATTTTTTATTTCTACTTGAAGCAGTAGGGAGGAAAAGTCAAACTGTGACATAAAACCAGCCTTATGGAAGAGTGTACTCAGCCCACCACTTTTAAAATGAGGAATATTGATGGTGGGCTTAGAGGAGTACTGTTTAGAGGGAGTAATTTGTCTCTGTGGTCTAGGTGGTTCCTCATGAAGATGGTGCAATTTTGTAGCTTGGCACAAATTACACTATTTGCTTCACAGTAATTAAAAATGAATAATAAAGCTGACTAAATTTATACTATTTAGATAGAGGTTGGCCCACAAAAGCTTTGGATTTTTTTTTTTTCTTCTTTTGTGGTATTTTTTTCTTTTTGTTGTCTTGACCAACCTATGGCCACAGGAAAAAAAAAAAAAAAACCAACAAAACAACTTCCATAAATACACTAATTAGTTATGGCAGAAACAGCTGGTCTAAAAGACTACACACAGAGAGGAATCTGTAAAGATGCTTTGGAGAAAGAGTGCAAGGTTTTGCATGGAAAAATCTCTCGTTTCGTGACCAACTTAAGACTTTAGCAGCAGCAGAGGACATGCTGCAGACAAGGTGCAAGGAGGTGCTTGAGTGGCTGCAAGGGTGCAATCTGTTGTGGCACACAAACCTCCTGGAGGTTTCCTGAGCTGCTGCCCTGCTGTTACTCACAAAACATGCTGCTGGCTTACTGCAGCCAGGCCCAGAGCAGGGGCTTGAAACCCTCTTTTACTGAGGCATCTTTGCTTTCATGTTAGACCTTTTGCATATTCTAGACTAAAACACTGTAATTTTAACTGACCTGCATTTGTGGTATAAATTGTGAGTACAATATATTTTGGGGATTAACTTTAGAATTCTTCATATTCAGTGTTCTCTCCTGGCTTACTCTTGCTATGTGCTGTAAAGTTTGGAAGTGTGGTTTAACTTAAAAGCAATGTTAGAGCTCCTTAATTCTCATGCACAGAATATGATTCACGTGTTTGAATGCTTTGCAGGACTACATCTAAGATGAGCAGGACCTTGAAGAATCAAACCACGCAGCCCTCTTTCAAAAAGTATTTAAGGCATGTGTGAGCCCTATAGGGAGCACCTGCTTTATGCACAGGTGAAGTGCATTGCTAATTAATGGTGGAGTTAAAATGCACGTCTCAAATTAAACATGTGCCTAATTTTAAGCAGGTGAGTGAGCTGGCCAAACTCCTAGGGACTACTCAGCTGCTTTAAGTTAACCTTAAGTTTTGAGTGCTTTGCTGCTCCAGGGTCTACACTGCAAAACTAGGAATCTGCAATGGATCTCTCACTGTCTAGTGTTTATTTGTTTATATAAAAGTTAGCAAGTCGTAGCTTGAGCCTGTCAGCCCTGACAGGAAGCTGTTAAATTCTTCATGTGCTAGTGGTTTGGTTTTAGATTATTTAAGCAAATCACCAGGTTCTCCTTGAACATAAACAATGTTTCTTTCCCCATAACTTTCAGTTTTCAAAGTAAATGGAGAATGTATAATTTTCATATCCTGTCTCCTGTTTTATATTTGTATCTTCTTTTGACAGATCAAAGCATTCACTTTCTATATAATATGTATTCACCACACACATGCATATATATATACATGTGCAATTACTCACAGAAGAAGTGAGAAATATAATTTCCATGTGATGTAAATGAGCATAAGGTGAAAACTCTCACAGAGCTGTGCTTATTTACACCACCTGCAGATTTGACCCTTCACCTTTAATATCTGGCAAGTTGAAATAGGAAAACTGCAGAAGTTTCTGAAAACTTTGAAGACCAAACTGTGCTCTGATTTTTCAACTGGAACTTCCCCAAGTGTACTTAAAAACGGAATAACATATGATCCCAAATATTCCAACTCCTCTGGAATGTTTACATTGCAAAGGTGATTGTACATGAAATGTACCTTCCTTTTATTGTGCTCTTTTGATGATGAGCTTTCACAAAATGACATCTGTGGCACAGCACTTCTGGTGTGTCTTGTTCTATCAACCCATTAGTTGAGAAATTATTTTCTTAGAAAAATGTGACTCAGTTTCTTCTATTTGCTTGCAATCCATGGGCAATCTGCTTTCAATCTGAAGAATGCATTGCTCTTATTTCTTAGTATGTCATGTTTTCCTATTGCAATGAAAAAAAAAAAAAAAAAAGAGTAATTGTGCTTTTAATTTCAGAGTTGAAACTTGATAGGATGCTTTTATGCTGAGTTACAACTACGTGTGTGCAGTACTTGTCTTGCAAAGTGAAGTTCCCAGTATTTGCCTTGCTTTGATAACCATTGCTGCATTGCAGGTGAAGTCTCAGCAAAACAACTCACTTTTTCTTAGTCTGCTGATAGAATAAACCACTTAAACCTGGGTTCTCACCTGTGTAAATCAGCTTCCCTCCAGGGAATGGGTCAAGCATACTGAGTTTCAGCAGGTGAAGGTTTAGCTCTTAATATTGGGCTCAGCAGCACTGCTTTCCATAAACTGGTGTTCAGGGGTAGCTCTGAAAAGGAAAATGTCTCAGAAATTAACCTGAAGGAGGAACTTGATTAAAATTTTGAGCATGTAACATGGATCACAGTTTAAACTTTATGCTGGGATTGCTTAAACAAAGAAAATTATTCTTAAAATCTGTTTAAATTTTGGAATAGCTCTCTTCTGAGATAGGTTTAAAGCTGTTGGGTTGGTGACAAGTGGAGCATTCAGAGGAAATCAGGTTAGTGGGGTGGTACAGCCACCACAGTGTTCAGACCTTTTCTTTTATTTTGCTTTACTGACTTGGACTTACATTGTGAGCAGCTAAAGAGTGACATAAATATAAACACAACACATTTGGGGACCCTGTTGGAAATTTCTCAGAGAAACCACATCCTTTGGCATCATCCTGGGAAAGGCAAGGAGAAAGTCAGAAGAAAACTCTGAAGAAAGGCAAAATTGAAGGTAAAAACTGACATGTGGTGAAGGGGGAGGGAGAAAAGGATGGTTACAACTCATGTTTAGTAAAGCTTTATTACTTGTACGAGAAGCCTCAATTCCATCATACAAGCAGTTGCCTCAGCTAATTATTATTTTTCTTAATTTTTAGGAAACAAATAAAAACAGCATTTGTTCTACCAGAAACAGTTGTTATATTATTTAAGAGTTGAAATTGTTTGTTTGGTGGTGCCTGTTTTTTGGCTTGATTGTTGCTCAGCTGGGGAGAATCAGCTTTAATCAGTGATTTCACCCAAAGCAGCTGTAGGCTGTTTGCTGGGAGACACTCCCAAGGGCTGTTTAGGTCTGCAGCTGGGACAAATCAGCCTCAATCAGCTCCAATCAGCTCCCCATAAAGCTCTGACTTCTGGGGCTGTGGGGAAGAGTTTGGGTTTTGTGCTCAGAGCTGCACGTGTCTCTGGATCCCTGGAGATGGAGGGTGCTTTTTCTGGTGTTGGAGAGAAGCAGAACAGAAATGTGGGCTCTCCAAGCTTGCAAGGTAACCAATAAGAGAAGCAAGTAATGCATAAAGCTTTAACTTTTAATGGAATTTTGTTTTTTCCTAAATTTACTGTCAGCCTTAGTAGAGGTTTTTTTTTTTTTTTTTTTTTTTTTTTTTTTTTTTTTTTTTTTAACTGTACTTTCAGGTGTACTACCTAAATTATTTTCTTTTGTCCCCACTGAAATTGATAGCTTTCTTTGAAATCCATTAATGCTGGTAGAAACTTCCTGTTGTGTTGTAGAAGAGCACAACTGTGAGGGAGTTACTTTGTCTTTTTTAATTTGGTTTTTTTTATAGGTTTCTCTAAAAGATGTTTTATCTTTTAGTACCTGGTCCTGTTGTTATAGTTATAAAGCTCTGTAGTTTTGAGGATGTCCATTTGGCTTCTACACCACCTAAGGAGGAAAAGTCCTCAGAATATATACAGCTAGGTAAAGAAGAAGCTTGAACAAAAAACTAAAAGAAAAAATCTTTGCCTGTCTTGCCAAAGTTCCAAACGCTTGGCTGAGTAGCTGGGGTAGAATCTGATTTCTGAATAATATGCTTCATGTGACTGTAGTGTAGATACCACCTGGAACATTTCTAGGTGAAAACCCCACAACACAGCTCATTGTGCTCCCAAGTTATTTTCAAGATAAAGAATTTTGTTTAAGTTTTTAACTGTTTTGTTGTAGTGCCATAATAGGAAATGTATGGGAGGGGAGATGGAACCTGAGGGTTTATTACCTACAGCTGTAGGTAATTACCAGTCTGCTTTTGGACTCTTGATTCTAAAGAGTCAGTCAGCAAAGGAAGCATCCTAGAAATTTTTCTACATTTCAGTATTTTTCTAAAATTCTTTTTGTTGTGTTAAATGTATATTTGTTTCCTGATGGAATTGTTTCCAAAGTGGTTAAGTAGAACACAACAGAGCCCCATGCTTCAGGTGAGAATTGCAGCTACAAGAACAAAAGGGATTGATGGTGGAGGTAAAATGCACATTTCAAATTAAATATGTGCCTGATTTTAAGCATTTGAGTGAGGTCCTTAAACTCCCTGAGACTACTCAGCTGCTTTAAGTTAACCTTAAGTCTTGAGTGCTCTGCTGCACCAGGGTCTGTACTGAACTGCAAGTCTACACACCATGACAACTGTGAAGAAGAGAGATCCCAGATTTATATAGCTTTTTCTGTATATCAGCAGAAAAGAAATTGACTTTTGTTTAATTTGGTTTTATATGATTTATATTGAAATAATTATGTCAAAATGTCAGCCCACCAAAGTGCTGAAATGTGTACTTGCAAGTAAATCAAAGCAGACACTGAGATGTTTCTGTGTTTGGTCTGCTCTAGGCTGTGGTTACAGCTTGCAGACCCTTTTTCATCATGGGGCATTCCTAGGGATTCCAGGGGGCTTGGTCCTGGTTGCTGCCCATGGCCCCAGAGGAAGGGAGAGGGCTGAGGCTGTGTCCATGTGTGCTGTGGGCTTTGCCTGTGCAGAAGGATGCTGCTTTGCAGGCTTGGCTCTGTTGCTGTTGTGCTGGGCAGATAACAGGACAGGAGAAACTCCTGACAAGGGCTGGGTATGGGCAGGTAGAGCACTTGCAGGCTGTTGAAATTTAGTGCTTCCTGCATTTCAGCTGCCATTTAAGACCTGGCCAGGAAAATATATTGCAGTGTTTGGCTTGATTCTAAAGCTAGCTTGGACGATGGTTAGAATTTTTTGGGAGGGTGCTTTGGTGTCATGAAGGCTTTCATCTTCTAGTCTAGCAGACAGCAAAGTGGCAGTAGAGTCCCCAGCTCTCCTGACAGTGCAGTGAGGTGGCATTTAAAGGCAGTGTTTGCTGCAAGCTTCCCAGAGAGCTGCTGCCTCCTGTGGGAGCAGGGCAGGGAACCCTGGGGCAGCACTGAGATGGGGAGCTGCTGGGGAAAGGGAATTGGAGACATCCATGGAGAGCAGGGGGGCTGCCAGTCTCCAGAGAGGAGTGCTGAGGATGCAGGCCTATCAACAAGGGTTGGTGAGGCCTGGAAATAAAAAGGAAAAAAACCTGTATTTTGAGTGTGCCTGTGGTCTGGGGAGCACTTGAGTTGCTGGATGCTGCTGTCACTATTTACAAAAAGGTTTCCTGAAATTCATGTGATTCTACATGGTGGAACTCACTGTTAAGACTGATCCTGGCAAAGGGAGAGAACAAATAGTGATTGTACTGGGCTGTGCAGATCCTCAGGCTGTTGTAAGTCCATGCTGTCAGATTTCCCCTCCTGTTCTGTGTCTGTAGGTCAGCTCACACATCTTTCTGGGCTGTGATTAGTTGTGCAACATTTACCAAGTCTTTGGCAGGGGGCATGTGCTTTTACAACAGAAGAACATTTTCGTCTTGTGCATTTGCATTCCTAGCTTTGTCTTGTCATTCATGTCAAAATGTCAAGCAGAGAAACGTATGCTTTCAAATGGAGTTTCTGCAAACCATTTGGATCAATAAGGACTGTCTGTCTGCATATTTGTAACATCTGCCACGGAGGAATATGAAGCTCTATCAGTTCAGTGGCTTAGTAAACCATATTTTACTCCAGACTGTAGCTTGTTGACGTTCAGTGACAGAAAAATATCGCTGCTCTGGGCAATGCAGAGGTCTATTGTAAAGCAAATCCTGCTTTTTGGAAAGTAGATGTTTCATCTTCTGCACACAGCAAATACATGCCATCCTGACAGGCCGGGCCATTAATCCACAGACATGTCATTTTTGGTTCCTGACAGCTCAATGCAGCTGCTGATCATCCCTGGGCTGCTCTAAGGCTGGTGCAGTCAATAACTTCAGCTATTGTGAGACAATACCTGAACTTCCAGGGTTTCAGAGATAAACCACCTGCCTGAGGACAGACAGAGGGGTTTGGATTGAAGGCCACATTCTGTAGGAGCACAGAAGTTGAAGGCTCCCCTGTGCCCTGCCTGGTGAGATTGGGATGTTGAGGTACACCCCTAAGGGCTGGAATATCACATCCAGAAAATGGTGGTGGAAGGCAGGGTAGGAGAAAGATCTCACAGCTAGGGAGAGCCAGTGCCAGAGTGTGGGACAGGTAAACAGCTTGCTTGGTCCCAGAGCAAAACTTCCACCAGGGTGTAGATATTCTGCCATGAAAAGCTATGAGGTTGCAAAAGAAGCACCCTAAAGTGCCAGCCTGGATATTAAACGGTTGGGCAAGTCCTAGACCTTTAGTTATAAAGCTGCTTAGTTCCACAGTATTAAGTGCCATGAAAAGTGTATTAAACCTTTTATTAAGAACTCAGACAGCACACAGGGAAAGCACGCAAAATGGAGAGTGTTAAAATAGACTGTCAATTTAATTGCTCTTCATCACGTAATCCCTTTACCTGTGTGGATTGTCAAAGGCAAACCCTTCTCTGCTTTTCAGGGAAGAATTGCAGAGGTCCTGCAGGAGAGAGGGAAGGAGGGGCATTGGGGAATGCTGTCACACAGGTGTGGAGGCAGACCTGAGCAGGGGCTGAGGTGGAGCAGGCAAACCTGGCCAGCAGGGAGCCTGGCTTTCCCTTGCCCTGTGGGGCAGGAGGCACAGTGCCAGCAGCTGGGAATTGCACCTCTCAGGGACTGGAATCCTGGGGGGTTAGTTCAGTTTGGCTCAGGGTGGGGAACAGGCATTGGTTTATTCTGGCACTGAGCCAGCAGTGCCTGTCAGGGAACACTGGTGCCTTTGGCAGGAATGGGCTCAGCACCGGGCACTTGGGGCTGGCAGTGGCTTCACTTCACTGGCTGGGACTTGAGATTTTTTGGGGGGCTTAACCTCAAATTGTTACAAGTACAAACATTAAGACAAATTTTTAAAAAGAATTATTGATAAAGTTTAAGGGAGAATTATTTTCCTCACCAATCAAGTGCTTATTTTCTCAAAGACAAAAGCCTCTGTATATGTGGGATTTGATGAAAAGATAACAATGTACTAAAAAATACCTGAAAAAAAATTTCCTCCTCTGCAACTCCCGTGCTTCTGGATTTTTTTTTTTTAATTATTTTTTTTTTTATTTTTTTGCATTGGAGTATATTACTTGAAATTTTCTGAAGCTGGGATTTGATCAAAGCTTACATTGGAACTGAGGGTCTGTAATTCATCTAGTTGAGAATTGTATAGGATTTTGGTTTTAAATTAGCTGGTCAATATTATATAAACACCAGTGAAAGTCAAAATTATTGCTCTGTGAATTGCAAATTAGAAGTATTCATAGTTGATAAAGAAACATTAAAATTTCACTTTGCTTTTGTTTTTAAAAAAGCAGTTAATTGGAAATAATTAGCATTAAATTACTCACCTGGCTTTAGTTATGATGGGTTTATTAAGTCGTTATTGAGAGATTGAATGCTGGCACATGTTGATTATGTTTAGATGTCACTTGCCTTTGTTTTTCGAGCACTAGAAAGAAATTGCTGAAGTCTTTTGACAACCAAGAAAAAAAAGGTAAAAGTTAGTGCTATGATGGAGTCAAAGACATTTAAAAATCTCCCAACTATTAAATTTCAATAGGACTTAGAAGCAGAGCCCCTTTGATAGTCCTGGATCAAAGCAGAAGTCAGTTCACCATTATCTTGTGCTTGTCACGTCAGATGCTTGGATTGAGATTTCCACGCCGTCTCACTATTTTGGATGAATAATTCAAGCCCCCCCAATATTTGTGGAAGTTGGGGCTTTTCTTTTCTTTTTTAAATTTTTTTTTGCGGGGAGGTTGGTGGTTTTTTGTTGGTTTTTTTTTT
>WEIU01007886.1:50754-85513 GCA_013389925.1 Aegithalos caudatus | reverse complement strand
TTTTTTTTTTTTTTTTTTAATTTGATAAGTTTCATTATTTGAATATGTTTTCATCTTAAAAACTGGAAAACTTCAGACAAGTTTTGCATCCACCTGCAAGGAGAAAATGAAAAAAGAGGGCTTTAAAGCACAATTATTACCCAAAACCCTCTAAGTACTTTCAGCCTTATTCTGTCTCTGGGAGGAGGCTCATACCATGGCCTTTGGTCTCTGTTGTGGTGCAATATATAATATAGAAAGAGATGTGCACTTGTGAATTCTGATAATGTAAAATATTTCAGATTGATTGGATCTTTAAATGCTTAATATTTGCCTTTGTCTCCTATTAGATGTCCTGTATAGTCCTCCTTTGTGGGCCATAGAGACCTTAAATCTCATGGAAAAACCCAACTGTTCAAAAATAAAAGCAGTATAGAAGCCTTTCAGCAGTGTAAACAGCTATTACTTCACTCCTAATGCTGTGTATAGAGAGAGAAAGTGCATTTCAAGGACTATTAATGCAGAGGCCATTAAATAAACTGCAGTAAATATTGTTTATGATCTATTAATGCTAATGTTGTTTGTACATTTCAGTCCTCTTTAGCAAATTTAGTTCAATAATTTCTGCAGCTTCTGATGGAATAGATTTTTGAAATATTATATTAGTGTATAAATACAAAGGTGATGTTACCTCTTTCAATGAGATAAGGAAGGAATATTTATTTTTACCTGTTTTCTCTATTGCAGCTATTGTTCAAAGTGCACTGATTTTAAGAGCACGAAGGACTGCCTTGTGTTAATGAATCAATCTGGCTGAAAAAGCAAAAGCACTTTTGAGTAATGGGGCACGTAATAGGGTCCTTCTGCCTTTCAGAAAACCTTGAAATTAAAATGTTATTTATGTAGATTTTTAGTTTCTCTATCAAGTGATTGAATTTGGGGGGTTTAGTTTTGCTTGGTTGTTTGGGTTTTTTATGTTTTAATCTTGGATGGGAAGAGGGAAAAAAAAAGTGCAGTGTTTCTCTGGCTTTACTTTGCATGTTTTTTTTAAGGTTGCTGTGACATGTGGCATATGAAGATTTTGGGGCATTATAAGGTTGGGATTTTTGTAGTTTGTTGGTTGTGTAAGTGTTTTAAGTTATTATGAAAAAAAATGGCCACCACAGTCTCAGCCTTAAGAGCAGGGAATTATTTTCTGTCTAGCAGGATCTGTCCTCTCTGTGACAGTCATAATGAGTTCTTACTCAGCTTCCCAGAGAACTAAAAGCTTTGATGTATTGCTATGGCTGGTGTAAATGAGGATAATTTTCTGTGGATTGTGATCTATCACGCAGTGCCTAATTATGTCACCTTCAGGCTTGACCCCTCTGCACTGTCACAGGCACAGTTGGCAATTTTCTCAGATGTTCCAACCAGAATGAGCCCCCACTTGGTTATAAGGGAAGGAAAAGCAAAGCAGTGGGCAAGAGAAGCATTCCCCTGCTCCCAGGGCTGCTGCTGCTGTCCTGTGTGCCTGCACATCAGCTGTGGCTCCTTGCTGGGGCTGCAGGTGGACAATTTGCCAGCAAGATGTGCTGGAACTGGAGGTCTGCCCCAGGAAGAGGAGGTTTCTAACTGGGTTTTTTCTTTTGTCTTTCCCATGTACTGTGGCAATAGCTGTGGTTATCCAGGAGAGCCTATCCATGCTTTCCAGCTGCTCCTTGCTTCTCTTTTTGGATCTGCCTGCATGAAAATCCCTTTCCTTCCTGAAGGAGTGATCTGCTGTACGTTTGACATGGCTCCCATAAACAATATTTCTTCCACTGGAGTCACTTATTTTTTCACAGAGTAATTTGGGAATACCTACATTCTTGTTGGCTGATATACTTGTGCAGCTGATGGAATGGAAAAGTGATGAGGGATGTGCGTGGAGCAATTCAGCAGAAAATGAATAGTAAAATAATTTCAAAATCTAAATTTCAGTGTCTGGGGGTAATTCTGTTTAGCCAGTAAAGATTTGCAAGCTTGTCCCTTGAGCAGGGTGTATTAGCAGTTTTGCATTAAAATAATCATCACTGTAATCAAGAGGGTTTCTCAGCCTGGCCTGTGCCTCTCCTTGAGGTCGGTTTTGTACAAAGGAGCTGTACCAGAGCATGGCCTCACCCACGGGGTCACTGCTGATGGAGTGGTAAGCTAACAAAGTTGTCATGCTCTGTGACATGGTAATTTCTGCTTTCTTTTGTTTTTCTTTTCCCCCCTCAGTAAGTTACCTTGTCAGCCCTCACACTGAGAAATCACTGA
Source organism: Aegithalos caudatus (assembly GCA_013389925.1). NCBI lineage: Eukaryota > Metazoa > Chordata > Aves > Passeriformes > Aegithalidae > Aegithalos > Aegithalos caudatus. The sequence goes on along the minus strand of WEIU01007886.1, from coordinate 83,254 downwards.
AGGATGGGATTTTCTCTGAAATCACACCAGGATGGGAAGCTAGGGTGCCTGGGCAGGGGCTTGGCCCTCACTGGGGCTCTGCAGGACTGCCTGGGGCTGCTCCCCCACTGCTCCACACCAGGACTCTCCTCCCCACCCGGGGGCAGGAGCATTTGGGGTCTGATTCTACCCATGCTTCGTGTCCCATGATCCTTGGAGCATCTCTTGGAATGTCCCTGCAGACCCTGAAGGGCTCACACCTGAGTTGGGGCACCCAGGACTGATCCCAGCTGTGAGTGCTTCAGTGCAGTCTGATCCAGAGGGCAGGCAATCAGCTTCTGGGGAGGGAGGGCTGCATGGAATCTTCATCTATCATTCACAACCCTAATCTTGTCATATAACTTTTTTCTGTTTAGGTTTTATTGTAGACAATTATCAGACATTGATGAAATCACAGGCTGGGTGCATGTCTCTGTGACTCTTTTCTGAACTTACATGTGCAGTGTCACTCATTCCTGTTTGCCTGTGTGGATTTGTTTTCTGCTGGGTAGTTCAATTTGCATGAAATGCCAAAGTTTTAGTTGTGTGACCTTTTTAATTGTTTGGCTTTTACATGTAAATTGGTTCTATGTCAGCCAAATATTACCTTAATTAGAAAACAAAATATGCAGCCTGACACCTAATGTTTCCATTAGCTTGTTTAAATAGTCTGGAGATTTGGATTTGGGCCAGACTGTTTATTCAGAGTGCATTTTTAATTGGATTATTGGTACGTAATAATTGATATCTCTCTGATACATTATTAAAATATAGATGTGTTTGGAATTGTTCTGACACATCCCAATGGAGTTCAAATTGAAATATTTACTCTTATGCAATGGTATAGGCCTTTCTTCTTTCCATGCTAAATAATAAAGAAAAAAAAAAATTTGTGGTATATTAAAAAAATCTCCCATTTCCAAAAATGGATTACTCTTTTACTGTTATTTGAGATGTATCTTTGAGCTTTTTTTTTTTTTTTTTAATTTATAAAGAAAGCTATTGTTTTTCTCTAGACCTTCAGAATTGATATTCATGTTTTTGAAGTATGAAGCTGGAATGAGGACTGGTTTTTGGCCAGAAACCTAGAAGATATCTTTTCTTGGAATGTGCTTCCTTTGCAAACTGACCACTCGCTTATCCTGATTTCTATATTTTTTTAGTCATGTAAAGAGATAAGTTGCTCAAACTTTAATCCATTCTTAGGCCAAGAAAAGATCTTTTGCTATCTCTTAACAACTGAGTTTTACACTAAGAAGCACTTTCAAGAAACAGCTTCAAATGCTTTTTTTGAAAATGCACCTTTGTTATGTTAACTGGCTCATCCTCTGTGATCCTTTCAAAAGGACAGAGGTTTAAGAAGTGTGGCTTTCTCTTGCTGAAAAGCCGGGTGGTGTGTGCGGGGTTTTTGTCCCGCCTCACAGGCTTGTTCCTGCACAGCCCCCGCTGCATGGGCTGTGCTGGTAATTCGAGAGGATGGGGCTGCAAACAGAGCCAGACCTGAGCGTTTCCCTGCTCCGTGATGGTTTCCCTGCCCAGCTCCTGTTCCCCTCTGCCGTGGTGCTGTGCTCCTCTGGGCAGTGACTGTCTCTGCCTGGGTCAGTAAAACACAATTGGTGGGCCTGAAGCAGAAATGTTCTGAGGAGGGATCAATGTGCAGCAAACAGTACTGGACGGGATCCTCATTACTTGATCCAGCTCTGCATCACTTTCATTTCTACTTTACCTGGCTGTAGACATCTTCCATCTCATAAAGCTGCTGGCCATGGTGAGTTCCCATCCTCTGAACCTTGTTAGTGTTTGCTTTGGAGATTTCTGGTCCAAAATACTTCTTGGCTTAGAGCTGAGCCAGTGCCTCTGTGAGAAGAGATTTCATAAAGAAGCTGCTTGTCTTTGTGTCCTTGTCTGGAAGGATGTAATAATTCCCTGTCACTCAAAGCTGCTCTGTATTTTGGAGACAGTGATGATATTTCACCGCACTTCTTCAGTAATGCACTGAGTATTATTGTCCTAAGTAAAGTTCATGATAAAGCTAAAACTGTTTTAAGCAGACATTGGCTTCCAGAACACTGTTATTCATCCAGCTGGAGTCAGATGGGTTTGTGGTGGTGTTGGTATTTTGATTTCAAACACCCGTATTTCAAACAGTGCCAATATAGTTAAAATCCCTACAGGCAGCCTTTGGAAACTCTTCTCCCTAGGGGAATGTGCTCTAAGGATAGTGCCCAAGGGATCACCAGAGCTAGATTCTCTCCCCGGTGCTGTTTAAAGCCCAAAGTCTGCAAGCTTGGGGTGCACAATTTTCTGCTATCACCAGCCTATACAGCTGTGGAGAAAGTGAATTTGCTTCACCTGGCTTCAGTGCCTGCTATGTGGATGGTTATTTGTGTGCTTTCAAGATGAAAGTGGGGTGCAGTGGTGAGGAACTTGCTGCCTTACTGCCAGGTGGAGCTTTCCCTCAGGAGTGTGCAGGGGTAATGATCTCCTTGTGTTTCCAGCTGGAATCTGACCCACAGCTCGCTATGTGCTCCTGAGCCAAGAGTGACCGAGGGTACTGAGGCATGGAAAATGGCAAGAAAGTGTCCCTTGCTGGCCATCTTGTGGGAAGCTTCTGTGTCAGATGTTGTTAAAAATCTGAACAAGCTAGAAAGAGGTTTTGCTGTCCTTTTAGTCTGCTTGGATTCAAAGTTTCTTCCCTTTGCCACATTGTTGTATACCTTGCTATCTTTTTGTTGTCACCAACTATATGTCTACATCCTTTCAATGCTTTCTTTGGTAAATTGAAGTCTTATGATTTGTGGGTTTAGGGTAAATCCTCTGTTTCCAGTTACTAGGCAATATATTTTTATTTGTACCAGTAGCTAATTAGGGGAATGAAGCCTCTTTAATGACACCTATTGCTGAAGACTCAGTGCCCCTGTCTGAGAAACAGTGATTCTGATGGAAGATGAAATATTTTTAGTCCAATGCAGTGACAAATCCATTCTAGAATATCAGTTTATCTTTTGCAGCATTGCCTTTCTTGCCTAGCAAAGTCATTAGATTGTTTTAGTCTGAGGCATGTCTAAAAGGCCAACCCTGCTGTAAAGGTTAATTATGGAGGAGCTGGGCCTGGGGACCACCTACTGCTCAGGATGAAAAACCAAAATGCCATTTTTGTAGCTTGTTAACTGCTGTAATCTGCCTGTTCTGGTCAGGATAAAGAATCATTGCCTCATCTGTCACTCAGGTTTCCTTCAGCTAGAAACAGTTTATAGCTGTTGCCTTCTCCATCCCAGGGCAGCTCTTTAAAAGCTAAGGCTGGCTGTGTGTATGCTGAGCACTCACAGGTACAAAGCACTTGGATGCACCTCAAAGCAGAAAGCCCTTTCCCTGTTTGACATGAGAGCTCACTGTCACTGTGGTTTTTGCAATCCAAATAATCATTATGGGTGTCACAATTGGAGTATGGCAAAGGTGACCCTCCTGGTTACTGCTAAGTCACTGTGGGACCTGATTGTCAGTGGAGAGATGTATATTAATATAAATATGTTTTCAGAGTGATCTCGCTGAAAGGATTTCTGTGCTGCCTATGAAATCTGAGCTTTTATAGGATTCAGAGCCCCAGTCAGGGGAGGAATAGTAAGAAAATACAGCCATTTCTAGCACAGAGAGCCAGTATTAGGTGTTATCATGGTTCTTAAATGTGAAAAAAACCCAACAATTTCTGTGTAGAATGAGGAAAGATGCCCTGGAGGATTACACAAATAGAGGTTTCAGCTCTTGCCTCAGAAGGTTAAAGAGTGAAAATATACCAGAAGCACCTTCTGTTCACATATGGCACAGATTCACTTATTCTTCTCTCTGTAGTAAGGCCAATGGTCAATTGAATCTGAGGTCTTTTAAGGGTAGGGAAAGCTTTGGCACCAACATCTCTAATTCAGCCTGGCATTTCCAGAAGGCACTATCTCTTTGCAAGAAGCCTTTTTTCCTGGAAAAAGGAGCAATTAATACCTAATATTCTGTCTATATTCCTAGATACTGTTGTTATTATTACATTATTGCCTGAGCAATTTTGGATTAAAAAAGCTGCTCTGACTGTGAGTGTGGGATGTGCAGGAGTCGAGCACGACTTGTCAGGTCACTGCAGCCACCTGATGTGAAGGGGCTTCAGCCCCAGGAGTGAAAATCTTGGAGTTGGGAGTGTGACTGCCAGGGAATCTCAGGAATGGTCACACTGGGAAGTTTCCTTAAGGTTTTGGTGACCAGGTGGGACATGAGGCCACCACTTTCTGGTCCTCCCTTCTCCAAACATCCAACTGCTGGCACTGTGTGAGTTTACCTGGCGTCTTTGGGTTAAAATTCCCTGAGCAAATTCTGGATTCGAGTCTCCATTGGTGTAGCATTTTCTGTCTGCATTTATCAATCACTTATTGCCTCTGGAAGGCTCCCAACAATCTCTGTGGAAGTCCCTGTGCCTGTTCTTCAGCCAGGATTTATGGTCCTTGCTAGGTTCCCAACACCAATGTGCTGTTCCTTAAATGAATCTTAAAGGGCTCATTTCCTTAGTTATATTCCCAATTTTATTTAATTACATTTCCTGAAGAGAAGCCATTCTGTTTTATGTTTAATATTGCTGTCGGTATGGGAAGTGAGAGGTAGATGGAGCTGGGAAAAGTCTATAGCAATTAAGCTTTTTTTGACGGTAATGGAGCTGTGACCATGCCATCATGATATCTGGAAAATAAATTTCTCTAGAGTTGTTTGATTTGGTTTTGTGCTTTGAAAGCTCTTTATATGAGGTATTTATTTAAATATTTTTAGAAAGCAATGCTTTTTTCTTTTTTCCAAGGTTTTGCTTGCTGTAAAATTTCCTCTGGTTATAACTCCTTTGTCTGAAAAGCTTGAAATTGCTTAGTTGAAATAAATCTTTCTGTGAATCCAAAGGGGAATTTAGTGTTTGCTCCAAAAGAGACTGTGTTTAACCCTTTACTGCAAGCAAGAAGGCAGCTTAAAGGAAATAGAACTGATCTTTGAGATGCATCAGCTGCAGATTGCTAAGATACAGTCCCCTCTCTGTAAGTGGGTGATGCAAAGAGGAGTTTTCCTTGGTATCTCTGAAATGCCCATCGTGGTTTGTGCAGCCTCTCACAGCACATACTCTCCCTTAGTGGAAGACAGAGAGCACTCAGCAGAATTGCTTTTGGAGGTGGTGGCTGTGGGCAGAGCCTGGCCCCAGAGCTCAGCAGCAGCAGCCTGGCAGGCAGAGCTGTGTCCACCCTGTCCTGGCAGGGCAGCACCTTCAGCAGGCCCGGGGGGCTGCGGGCACAGGGCCCGGGGGGCTGCGGGCACAGGGCCCGGGGGGCTGCGGGCACAGGGCCCGGGGGGCTGCGGGCCGGGCCAGGGCTCTCAGGGCACTCCAGTGCTGTCTGCCAGCATTTCAGCCCCTGCCTGTTAATTTGAGCTGCATGCAGAAACACAAGGTTCATCTTCATTTAAAGGCAACATTTTGACTTCTGTTTTGTTGTAGTCAGGGGTTGGGTTTTTTTTTTTTTAGGTTTTATTTTTAAAGTGAGATTCGGAGGGTGGTTTGGTTTCCTTGAGTTGGTTGGTTTTGTTATAAATAAAGTTTATGTTTATGTTTAATGTTTGTTTACCCCTTTGGGTGTATACCTACCCGTTCTTGTTCCAACCCCCAGTTCAAGTCCCTAGTTGATGTACCTACCTTTTTGTACTTACCTTTTTAAAACCCAAGAGTTTATTGTTAAAAATACTTGCCTGTTTTATCTGTTGTATCCCTTTTCCCCTTCCCTTAGTCATTTGTACCCCTGTCCCGTCGGGTAATTCAGTCGCTGCTCCCCAGAATGGGCTTCCGCATTTCCCATGAGGGCTTGTGCAAGTATGCATATTAAAATCATATTGCCGCCCAGGAATAAGACCACCCTGGACAACGAGCCACCCCAAATGGACACTTAAAAACCACATCATGGAGACAACAGGACCTCCAGGAGACCAAATGGGCCAAATCCAACTGCACGAGCAGGTCACCATGACCACAGAACTGAAATAAAAGAAACTTTGCTGGAATATTTTCTACCACAAAATGTGTGCTTTCAATTCATCCTTCTGCATGAGAAAAGCTCTTCATCACTGAGGACAGCTGAACTCCATGGCAAAAGACTGGAGTCATTTTTGGCTGCAATAGATTCAATAGCTACTTCCTGGGAAATAGAACAGATGCTTGAATAATGCTAGCAAATACCTCAGAATTTAATTACTACGGTTTATGGTTTGGGAATCACCTCAGCACACTCTTTTGGGATGCTGTAAAACTTGGAGCCTAAACTTTTTTCCGGTTACCCTGGAAACCCACAGTGATGTCACCAACCTTTGCACAGAAAACCTTCTGAAGTGAGTCCAAATTCTTTAGGTTCTCCTCCATTGGGTGAGCTGAATGCATAATGAACATCTCAGGTTAATTATTAAAAAGGAAAAGAACTAGAGAGTCACCTGATGGACAGCATTTGTTGTAAACTCTGACTGCTTTACTTTGCAGTGAGAAACCGACTGCCCAAAAAATGGCCAGGAGGTCCTGCAGTGTTAACCATATTATTTTTGCTGGAAAAGGATGGCAAAAAATGAAGGTGTATGAAGCTTAGCCTCATTCAGAAACTGTCTTATTAGGCCTCAGTGCACAAATAACACATGAAAACTTTTGTCAGCCCTAACTCTGGACAGTAATCTGATTTCTGGGGCAAACTGATGCAGGTCCAATGATAATGTAATTTGTATTCACCTCTGCTGGGTATTTGTCTGCAGTAGCAAATGATACTTGTGGCCTCCTTGGCATCCTCAACCCAACTTACCTTCCCTCTGAATGCCTGCCCTGTGAACATCTGGGCTGGAGCTGGCAGGCCTGAGTAGTTTTTACAAGCACACCTCCACTTACGTGTGACGGAAAATCAGCTGACGTGTAAGCAATTTATTTCTCTGGTGCCAAGAAATAATGGCTTGCAACTGGTTACCATTTTCTAATGATCTCTGTGCACTGAAAGAGTCATCAGCTTTGTTCCATGTAATTGCATTCTCTAAATGTGGCTATTTGTGGTAGATTACAGCTTGCAAGTACAAGCACATTTGAGTAGGGAGCTGATGAAGTCCATTGGTTCTCTTTTTAGCCTTACTCAAGCAGCTTTTCTTGCTTTTAGTGTGGTGGCTGCTTGCTTAACTCCATGAGAGGGCAAAACAGTGTCGGAGGTGCTTTTCAATTTCACAAAATATATCGCATTGTCTTGGCCTGGTCTTTTTGCTCATAGAGTTATATAACTACAAAAACTTTAGTTTCCACTGCTGTGAAATACTCCTTAGAAAACTGCAGAATTAGCAAGGAACTCGATGCTAAATCTCCAAGCACCCTTTCGTTATGCATTGCATTATTTTATGTAACATGTAAAATACAGAGAAAAAAAAAAAAAAAAAAATCAGAGCTCCTGTGGTTGGGAAAGGTCTTCTCTGTCTTTGCTGTAGGCTGTACCATGTTAAAGTCAACACTGATCCTATTTTCAGTGCATCAGGTAAATTACAAACCCAAAGAGCAGAAGTTGCTGTTTTTAACCTTTAGTTCTTATGCAGTAATATAGGCTAGTTAGCTATTTTTTTCCAATTTATTATAAGACTTGAGCACTAATTCAGTCTTCATGCTAGCTTAATCTTCAGCTCAGCGACTGCCAATTACCAACAGAAACACGGTGATGCTGCTTTAGCAATTATGATCTCAAGGTTAAACAGAAATGAGAACTGCCCTCATTTCAAGGTGCCCAGGCCTGAGATCTGTAAATGCCCCTTCCAAACACTGATCCTGTTCCACTGACAAAGAACCCCACCCTTCAGGCTTTCCCAAAATTTTAAAGGTTTTCTACCTCTTCTGCTCTACTTTTCCAGTATTTATTAAAATTATGTGGATGTCTCTGGATATAAAACATGGGACTGTTTCACACTGAGTCCATGGGGAACCCTTTCCCCTAAAGTACCCAGCAAGCAGGGTCTGTCTTTCCCCTGTGCATGTGACTGCCTGTATGCACAATTTATTTAAAATATGGGGGAACACAGTGTGTGGGCAGGGAGATGCTTCCCCCATAGTCTGGGATTAACCAGCAGTTACATTTCCTGTGTGGAAGTGTGATCTCCAGAATCCATCCCCACCTGCATCCCTGCAGACACAGCAAGACACCTCACCTGGAACTGTCTTGCACAGAGGGAAAGGTAGTGGGCATCTATTGCCTCTTACAGAAAAAGGGTCCCTTTTTCTCCTCACTAAAAAGTGGAGATGTCAGATGAAATCCCTGTTTGTTTATTTGCACATGCCAAGAGGTGTTGACTCCCTGAAAAGTAGGCCTATCTCCAAATGTTGTGTGTCTTGTTCTTTGATTAGCAATGACCTTGGCTTCCAGCCCGGAGACTCATCTTTCCTCTAAAAGAGAGGCTAATTGTCTACAGCTCTAAAACTCCCCTGAAAAATTATCCCTCTTTTCTTGTGTAGGAGCCCTTGTATCTTTGAAGGGCAAGCTGTTTGAGAATCCAGAGGAAACTGTACTGTTCTCCTCAAAAAGGAGGGACTTGAGGACTGTGCCTTATCTAGACAGGGGAAAAACAGAGCATGTACTGCACACCGGCCATGCTCAGCAGCACACCTTGCACAGTCCTAGCTCCTGTGTACCACAAGTCCTGTCTCTTAAATCCACAGACCTTGGCTTCATGTCTTAGCTTTAATTTTCTGCCAACACATGCAAACTTAGATAGCAAGTGCAGTTTGTTTTTTTAAGAGATTGTGCTAATAATTTGCATGGAAAAATACCATTTTCAGAACTTAGAGGCAGTTCAGGAACTCTTGCACTGAAATTCCAGTAGCAGATGGCAGTGGAGTATGAGGAGATACACCAAGCCCAGGTGGCAGCTAGGCAATGCCTTGCCCTTTGGGGAGAGAACTCATGCTGGGGAAGAGCAACAGTTTGCAGTAGTGTAAAAGCTGATTTGACTTCCCCATCTGGCTCCTTTCCTTCTTTTACACTGTTGCAGGTACCTCTGTTTTACCTTTTCCAGGTTCTCATGTTGTTAACAAGCATTCAGTAAAGAGTGATGCTGTGAGAGCTCTGTCTGTGCCCTGTCCACTGGCCAGCACTACCCCCACAGCTGCTGCTGCCTTTCTCTAGTTATTATAGTTTGCCTTGGGCATTGCTCCTTTAGTTGAATGCGGTTTTTCTGGTCAGAAGCAAAAGCCTTGATATCAGAGTGGATGGCACCAGTTGCACAGTGTACCAGAAATCATGTCTTGGAAGGAATATCTACTCCAGAAGCTTCCTAAAACACCACAAATGTTATGTCACCTGCTGGTTTTGAATGGGGTGCTGTGTCAGGACCTCTGTGTATGTGACAGGTAATCCTTGTGGATTGTTTTTGGCTATTGTCTTGCAACAGTGAAGTGTGGTAGAGGTTTGTGGATTTAGAGGAATGTAGAGCCTTTGTGGTTTTCATAGAAAAAAATAAAGGCAATAATTTTTTACCATTTCCTTGACAAAACAAAACATGTATGGACAGCCAGCATATCAGAAAATGTACAGCAGACTCAACTGAGGGAACCTAATGAAGTCTTTTCTTTGAAAATATTCTTGGTGAATCATGTTATATGTCTATCAAATTAGTTATTATCCATTTATAGTAAGATGGATGAAGACATAAAATTAACCTAGATTGTAAAATCCAAAATTATTAAGAGGAAAAAAACCCACTCAAATTTGACCCCAAGAGGTACCTACAGCAGAAATAAATTTCAAAAATTAAGCCATAAGTTTCCATGCAAGTAATCTTGTGGTTTTACAGTATTAAATCCTTGGTAAAAACCTTGTACTCATCCTTAGCGTAGGAAACAGACTGGCAATATTTCCAGCTCATGTAAAGCATTGCTATTTCTTTACATACTGTTAAGTTCTGACCATAAATACTTCATTTTAGTTCTATATATTCATATTTCCCATCAGTGAAACTGTTCTCATTTATAATTAAGGAAGAAGGGCTACAGTGTCCTAGGAAGGTACCTCCCAATGCTGCTGCCTGCCTTGTCTAGCAAAGGCATGAATGAGGCAGCAGCCCCTGACAGACAGGAGTGTATCAAGATAGATTACCAAACATTTACCAAATAGATCAAGCAGAACAAGAACTTTGTTTGAGAAATGTTATACTAATGCTTCACTAGACAAGCCTAACTACTGTAGAGTATTAATAAATGAGGTATTATTTGTTAAATACACAGTGGATGGGTGTGGATGCATGTGTCCATGACTATATATTATAGAAGAGCATTTATTTTGTTTTATGGAAGATAAACCCCTCTAATTTTCAGGAACAGGGGCCTCTTTCTAATTGATCACAGTAATTTATTACAGAAATACCCAGAGCCACCACAAATACTGTGGGATGCTTACCTGAGTTATGTGTCCACATTGTAATGGATTGGAGCAAAACTTGGCAAGTTCTCCAAGTAAAAGGAAAAAACAAGAAAAACACAAACCCCCCTCCCACCCCTCCACCAAAAACCAAGGGAAAAAAAAAAAAAGAAAAAAAAACCCAAAAAAAAAACCAAACAAAAAAACAAACCCAAAAACAAAACCACAACAACAACAAAACAATCAACCCCAAAATCTGTTTGGTTTGAAGCTTACCTCCAGTGCTGATAGGAACCTCTGGTGTTTCCCCTCTATCCAGAGAGGGATGCTCCTGTAGTTTGGGGGTGAAACATCCACTACCAAATGGTGGCATAAGGTTATCCAGAGCTAGATACTTCTGTAAACTTTTCCAAAGTGAGTGTTTTGGAGAGCCAACAGGGATAACTTAACATGTTCAAGGCTTCACTCAAAAGAGATTCACATGCTGGAGTTGGTTTGTCAGCTCCAGCACAGAGCTGGACCCAGCAGTGGCTTACATTGTAATGCTGCTCATAGGTGTGCAGGGTTTCCAATATTTTCCTTTTTGGAAGGAGCAGATATCAAAACCTTTTTTTACATATATCTTTGACATTTCCCAGTGAGTGCATTTGTTCATCAAGTGGATGTGGTTTATAGGTGCCTTTATGTTGTCCCCACTGTGTACGAGGGATTGCCTGGAACATTGGCAGCAGCAGAGGAGGCTGTGGCTAATCCTGGTAATCCCTCTGACTTGTTTGTGCTGAACATATTTATCCACTGTAAGTGTATTTTTGATGGGCCCGGGGTTCAGTAAAAGAGAATTTGTGTCTGACCCTGTAACACCACAGCTGTTGTCACATAACTTTGGGCACAGAGGTCTCTGCAGGCTGAAATGCTGCTGGGAGTGCTGCTCCCCAGCCCTGCTAACATCCATATGAGCCTCCTCCTTGCAAGCAGCATCTCTGTGCTCAACTCAGGGTGAATTATTTGTGGTTACATGTTGGCAGTAAAGCTATGGGGACACTGTGCACCCTGGGACAGTGGCTTGGTGTTATGTCCAGCCTCAGCTCAGTCTCCTAGGCTGCCAGCAAACTCTATTATCTGGGTTGGCTCAGGCCACCTTTATACCTATTACAGAGCTTTACAGCAAAGCTGTGCCTCACAGAATGAAGCAGGGTTTTATCAGAGAGTTTGTGAGTTCCTGCTCACCACAGTAAGGGCTGTGTTGTTGCTGCCAGTCCCGTTATCACCTGATGAATTCCTAAACCTGTTGTTCCCCAGGCTGCAGCCACACATGGATGGGGCTGCTGGAGGAGCCTGAAAGCCTCTGAGGAAAGCAGAGAAATGTCAGAATTATAGAGCTGGGCTTGGCTTGAAAACAAACTCCCACTTAACCAAAAGAAATATACAGACTTTTCACCCCTCGCTTATTCGAATTCTCTGGAATTGAGATTAAGCATGTGAACATTCAAAGTTCTGAGGGTGATCTCCAGAAATAGTGCTGGAGTTTAGAGCATCCCAGGGGGGAGATGCCACATTACTGGCAGATGCCTTTTTGGCAAACAGGGTGAGGTTTAAGTCATGTTCTGCTCAGCTGTATGTCCTGACTTTTTTTCAGGGGTTAGCACTGGTCTCCCTTTAGTATGCTGGCCTGAGAAATACTTTGTTCTCCATCTGATATTTTCTCACAGAAAGCTTCTGCTTTAATAAATCCTCAGAATGAAAAGGGAAAGAACAGCGGCTCTTTTTTTTTTTTTTTTTTTTTTTTTTTTTTTTTTTTTTTTTTTTTTTTTTTTTTTTTTGTGGAAGGTTTTTGACCTGCTGTATTTCAGAGGCTGTATTACTATGAAGGCCTGGATACCACAGAAGTAAAGCTCCTGCTATTACTTCTCAATGGAGATCCTAAATCCTTTAACACTTGAGAGGTGAATCAAAGCTCAGTTGAAGTGAGAGTCTGAGGCTTTTGCTACCATGGGGTGTGATGTTTCCAAAGCACGTCTCTGGATGTAGGGAAGCCACATGTAAGCTGTGATGGTTGCAGTTAAAGGTCTTCTCCAAAGCCAGTGACTTCAATAGATTCCCAATTAGCCCTTATGGCATGCTTTTCTCTTGGTGGGCAGCTGGAGAGAGGGTCATAAATAACTTGGCTTGGCCTTAGGGAGCTGCTTTGGATTTTGTTCATGTGTGGGTGAATGCTCTTGCTCCTGCAGAATGCTTTCCCCTCTCACAATACACCAAGGATGATGAAAATCTGTGTGCCACCTGTAGGAAAGGTGATGATGAAGAGATAGGGGATTGAGCACATTTTGGTAGGCTGATGCAGAAAGGTGATGAGCATCCAAAATCTCCTCTTGGCCTGGAGCTGCTCAGCACTTCCAGAGTTTGAGTGAAACCCCTGCTTGGTTTATGTGCATGATCAGTGCCAGTCTCCCTGCCTTGTTATTTACCTGTGAAGTGCAGTAATGCAGGATAAGCTTTGAGGTTCCCTAAATTCCCTGTGCTCCCAAAGGAGGTACAACAATTGTAAAAGTGCGGTTTTTCTGCATACAGAATTGCTATCTGGGAAAAAAACCCAGCTGCAGAAATAAGTACCAGAAAGATATTTTGGGTTTTAGGCTTTTGGCTAATGCTTCTTAGTGTTCAGTAATAAGAGAAGAAATGGGACTTTGGGGTGGAATAGGAGTCACCTTTGCTATTGGTGGGGGGGAATAAAAATAAATCCCTGTGCATTGGTAGCTGTTTCAGGTGAGGAAACAGTCACCATGGCACTAATTTGCCCCTGGAGCAGAAGTGTCAGGAAGGGTTGTGAAAAAACACTGATGGCAGCAATTATATTGATAACCTACCATTCCCAGAGGGACAGAAATCAATCTTGCACTGCCAAGATTCTGACAAATTCCTATGAAAATCAGAAAGCAATCAATATTAATTGTGGGATAGAAATAGTGCTTAAGACTTTCTTGTTTTGCATGGTTTCCCACTTTCTTTATCCTTTTTTCATCTTTCTCCAAATAGCATGGTTGAAAACACTGTAAATGAGAGAAGTAAGAGATTTTAAAAGACAACTGTCATTAGATTCATGGAGTGGCCACCTGACTAACCTGGCTTTCTTTATACTTAGCTTTATATAGTATTTTAATAGCTCTGACATTTAGGAATGCTCTTTGTGAGTCCCTTGTTCTGTGCTGAGGAGTGTGGGGGGCCACATTACAGACATTGAGTTTTACACCTTTTCCCCTCTGATAGTTCTACATCAGAGAATTAGAAACAATTTACCTTTTGTCCTGACATTAGTCAATGAGATGAGTTAATTGCTCTGTTAAAGGAATACTCTCCTACAACTTCATCTGATCCTTTACTCACAGCTGTGTGCCAGGTAATAATTCTATTTGGTAGTAAATGAAAATTTTGATGCTCCACAAGCTTATCTTGCCTCCCCTTTTCAGCACTGCTAAAAAAACTTTTGCAATGCTGGTTTCCAGCCCTTTGGTGTGTCACCAGCCATACACTTTGCACTGCATTTCATTTTCTTTTTCACACTGTAGTGGATTTTATTTTAGTTCTAACACATATGGAAAAGAAGCTTTTGGACCTCAGGAGAGTTTTCCAGTTTGAAATAGAAGTGAATTTGTGATTGGGAAGCTGAAATAAAAACAAATTGTTTTGAATGCACTGAATGTGTGGGGTTTTTTTTTTCTTCAGATTTTCAGTTGGCTCCTCTGGGAACTTTCTTTTTAACCCAGTTTGTAGAGGCAAGAGCTGCAGAATTGTTCTGTAGGTCTGTGAGCTGAAGTGGGTCATGCAGGCTTACAGTGATGGAAATAAGGGAATGAAGTTCCCTGTCCTGCCTGCACTCTGCTGCTCCCTTGTTGCTTGCTGTGCTGAGAACAAGGCATATTTGGCAAAAATAGGTAAAGTGAAAGTGAAGCCATCTGAATTCTGCCAGATTAGAAATTATTGCAAAAGACATGAAGGAGATGGTTAAAAGTCCATGAGCTGAAACCAAATCACACACCATTAACTGAGAACCTGCCACTTTTCAGCACTGTGGGAAAGAAAACTAGAGGCTTTGGAATATATTAGATCGAGAGCATTAAGTTTAGCTAGAAATTGCAAAATGAAATGTTTTAATAAAATCTGAGAAAAGAAAGAATGCTTTGTTCCTCAAAGCTGTATCTCCTAGGAAATGTACATGCACCCAGCTGACTGGGCAGAGCACTGACTCTGTGTTGCAAATTTTTGTGATGGAGGTATGTGGCTTTGAACTTCTGGAGAGGTCCAGGAAAGACTAATTTATTCTTGCTATGAGTAATAACCCACAGACCAGGAGGGATTCTGGGACTAGGTCTAGAGCAGGAGGCTGTAGGTGGGAGGAGAATATTCTGTCATCCCAGGAGCATCTGGGGTTCAGGGAGTGCCTGTAATGGGTACAGTAGCTTTATGCATAGTTGCAAGATTGTTTTTTCCAGGAGCAGAGTTAGTTAAAATAACCCTGATATTCAATATCTACTGCCCTCTTCAATTTATCCTCTTTTTTCTGTCTAATGGTTGGAATTTTAAAATAATCCTGACATGGGGAAGCAGTAGCATACTGCTGTGAGTGTCGTGCCAAGACAGAGATCACACACCCCACTTTGTTCTACAGTAAATGGATTTAAAGGACGTGTAGCTGCTGTAATTAGAATATTGCAACAGGCTTTGGAAGCCTTAATTAGCATCACCAGATTAGCAACTCAAAGAAAAACTGTAATGCCAGCACCTAACGAGCTTCTTGAGTCAAGGAAAGTTAATCCGGAGTTACTCACAAGTGACTGCATCATGAACACAAAGCAGGGGAAGTGACTCCTAAAAAACCCAAGTAATTGTTCCAGTGGCAATGGGATAAATTAGTTTAGTTTGCCATGCAGAATCTTGCACATGAGAGTTGCTCCTCAGGTCAATAAACTGGTCTGGTTCTGTTTTCAACAGAACTGGTTGCTGAAATGAATTTGTAATGCAAAATGTTTTCAATGAGGTTTTAGTTCTGGATCTCCAATTAGCATGAACAGCCTGTCTTGGAAACTTTCAGGAGTTCATGATGCCCAATAGATAAATAAAATTAATTTAGAGCACTTATTTTCTAGTTTCCTTAACTCTAATTTAACCTGTCTTCTGAGGAAAAAAAAAGATGTTCTCCTTCATCAAAAAGGAGCTGTGTTTAGCAGGGTCATAATATTCCACTCTTTCAACTTAAATATTTTAAAAGGCCTGGCAAACAAAACTTGTAAGTGACTCTCTTTCCACAAGTAGCTGAGCTTTAACAGAGTATTGTTTTCTGGTGAAGAAATGTCTCTGTAAAAGCAGCAAAAGATGTTCCATAGGAACTGATGCATTTTGTTTTGGCATCCCAGTGCATTTTTAATACTTTTAGTGGAGCAAAATGTGTGTTGAACCAGTCATGCCTGGAATATTCCATGTCATGTGAATGTTTCTGTTGTGTAGAACCACAATGCTTGTGTTTCTCTTCTTGTAGTATTTTGACATGCTTTGGCATTCTTTCTTTCTTGTTGAGTGCATGACAAAACATAGTTCTTTGTAGCTTGCAGCTCAGAAGTGGAGGTTTTCCTGCCTTTTAGGGCAGGTCAATGTCACTCTCTCTAGCTGTGAAGATTATCTGGTGGCTGATGGTGACTGGGTGTAACACTGGAAACACAAGAGCAGCATGGTTTATTTGTTAGAAAAAGCACCCTGAACTTAAGGATTACTGACTGGCCAAGCAGGTTCCAAACCCTGTTTATTGAAATCTTTGTATGTGGCAAAAAAAACAAAAAACAAACAAACAAAACAAACAAAACAAAACAAAACAAAACAAAACAAACAAACAAACAAAAAAAAACAACCACAAAAAACCCACAAAAAAACCCAAACCCCCAAATACGCTTTCAGTGTCCCCATGAAATGTGCAACATCAGTACATGGACCATCTTTACGTGGAGGAATGGGGCTCTGGTTTCCCCTGAGCATAGGGATCATTTGAATTGCTCCATGCTTCTGTGCACTTCCCTAATCTGGACATTATTGCCTCTCTCTATTTAAGCAGGGCTGTTTAAATTCTGGGAAACTCACCCTTATATTGGGCAGCACCAACTCCTGGCACAGGCAGCCAGCTGAGTGTAGTATATCTGAAGAATATCTATTATTCTATGTCCATGTAAAAACATAGCACTGGATTTATCTTTTTTTTGAGACTAATGACTTATTGTGCTAACAAAAAAAAAAAAAAAAAAAAATCATTGATGCCCATGCTCATGAAATTGCTAAATGACTTTGTCCATTACATATACTAAGTTTTATTTTCAAGTACAGATATTGCATTTTACTACTTAAGTCTATTATACTCTCTTTAAGGCAAGTTTGGCCTTCCTTGACTTCCCAAACTGAGATAAGTAATCAAAATAGTGCTGAAAAAGTAAAAGTGCTGAAAATTCCTTACAATTTTTTTCCTTAAACGTGGCTTAGTTACCTTGTTCTTGTGCACAGAAGCTCTGACATTCTTGACTAAGACTAGAAGATTGTCAAATACAGAGGTCTTGCTCAGGTTTGAGGCTAAGGATATGGAATATTTTATCTTCCTTTGCTAACTCTTTTGCTATTTGGTAAAAAAAATGGTGTTTGGCTTCAGTTAAATTTCTGTCGATTATCTTTTTTTGGTTTGTGCTTTTGCCAAAACATTGTCTTTTACAGACAGCATTTGATCTCTGGCAAAGAAAAATAAAAAGTGAAAATTCTGAGTCCACTATATCTAATCCAACTTCATACAGATTCAAATCTGAGTTACAAACTTCACTCCATTCAAACTGAAATTTCTCTGGGCTTTTGTGTTAGACCTTGGCTCCCTCTTAAATAAAGGACCTTCTCTCTTTCTGCTAGACCATCTCCATTTAATTTTGGAGCAGAGGTATGAAAGCCACTTGACAAACACTTGCCCATCTGTTGGCACTGACCTTTCAGTACTTTAGCAGCATGGGTGGAGTGGTAGCATCCTCTGAGAACCACAGCACAGGGTCTCTCAAGTGTTAGTTTTCCACATTTTGTGCATTTTTGCATAGCCTTATGATGAAATCTTCCTGCCCTGATCTGGACTAAAGGTTCTTAAATATCTCTTGTTTCCATTTCAAGGAATGGTCATTTACTTTTCTTTCTGAAATGGTCTTTAGAAAAGTCAACCATATGCCTCATTGCTTATAAGAATAATAAATACCTTTGGGCTTTGGCAAATCCTTAGCTAAATGACTCGAAGGTCAATTTTCTCTAATAGACTTTGTCACTTGGTGCATGCTAATTTCTGAGGGGAAAAGAACAAAGGAAATTTCTGAGGAAAAACCATGGTTAAGAGTGGCTGTGTAGTTGTTTTCATGAGTGTGAAAGATTTCCAGAGAAGGGCTCTGGGCCCTGTTTGACCTGCCTTCACCTGACTCTTCTCAGATCCTGTTCCTGAGCACAGCAGATGATGCTGAATTAAATAGAAGTGGGCACTGACCATATTTCTCTCTTTGGGTGCACAGGAGCCAAGTGCTCAGCAGAGGCTGTCACCAGTTCTGTCAGGTTTTAAACCTGGCCATGGAGGCAAATCAGACCAAGGTCACCACAGGTGCCTCACCTGTACCTGGGAGCAGGGTCTGAGGTCAGGGTGACCTTCCCTGTCCCCCTTCTGCCTCGGGGGACACTGAGCCTTGCTCTTACCCTTTGGCCATGGCAAATACCTGTGCTGTTTCCCATCTGTCGTGGTTGTTCCTGCTTTTCTTGACCTGATTCACCCAGTCAAGCCTCACACTTTTACTTTTGCTCACAACTTCTCTTTGAAAGGGAAGAACAAAAGCAAAACGCTTGCTGCTTTGGCCGATGGCTGATCGGCGGGAGGGCAGGGACAAATGGCTGTGTTTACTGGGAAAGCTTTCCTAAGTTACATTTGATGGTGCTAGCAGGTTTTGTCAAGAGCAGCTTGGAGTTTCAGAGGTGCTCGTGGCACTGATGGTCAGCAGTTGTCAGATGAAATGGAATGGCAGTGAGGGAGGCAGTGCTTCAAAGGGATCTGTCTTGGGCACAGAGAAATGAGACTCCAGTTGAGGTGCTCCAGAGGTCCTTCCACTCTGACCTCCTAAGATAATTAGTGAGAAAGATTCAGGAGCTTTCCCTTGTGTTCAAAGTTTTGCTTCTCTCTAATGTGATCCTGATAGTGAAACCTAAACCATGCAGGAGCGTTGGCACTGGAAGGAAGGTTTCTGAATGCCTGTGCAGGGACTGGAAATATTTCCTTGATGTTCTTGTGTTTGAAGAAGCACTCTGGAGGTAGCAGCTTCTGCAGAAGTTGGTGACACTGGGTCAGTGCTTTTGATACCTGAGTGTTGTTAGACCCAGTACAAAATCACCCTGTGCAGCAGAGGTTTGACAGTGTGTGCAGATTTTTTGGGATATAATTGTCCCCAGGGATTATTTTGATTGCTGAGAGACTGTCCAAGTCCTCTCTGGCCCCTTACCAGTTTATTTTGCTGTGTAAGACCCCAGGATTACAGTCTCCTTGAAGGCAGCAGCTCCAAGACTTCTGGGTCAGGTGTCTGTCTAAGTCCTCTCCATTAGTTTGTTGAGGGGGAGACAAAAATCCAAAAACTCTGGAAAAATGTATCTGGTGCTCTGGGGTCCTGAAGCATTGAAGGTTCCCAATGTATCCAAACTGGAATAAAGCAAAACACTAAAACTCCCCAAGCGCTCTGGGAATTATCATTCTCTGCACAGCTCCCAGATATATTTAGAAAATTAATTTCAGGCTCTTTTGGTTTCAGCTTTTCCCTCTTTCTTCTTTAGAAGCCCCCAGAGCTGAATTAACTTCCAGAATCTTCAGTGTGAATTCAGCTTCTAGTGCTGCTGTGGCCAGGAGCTGAGCAGGGAGAGAAATGAACCCCTGGTCACACATGGGTCCCCTCCTGGCAGTTGTCATTGTCTCACCTGATGTAGATTGGCTGTTTCAGCTGGAGCCTCATTAGAGATCTATGAATAATGAATGAGCCCAGGAGATGAATTGTCCTTTCCTCCCTATTGCTGGATAAGGCCAGGTAGGAACTGAATGTTTTCAACAGGGCAGAAAGAGCTGCTCTCCAGATAAATAAATTATTTCAGCTTAGAGAGTTGTTGAACCAGAACTTAGGACCAGTGCAGAATTGAAAAAAGCTCCTTGGCACGGGTGCAGGTATAAAATAAACTGGGGGGAAAGGTGCCCTGCAGAAGTCACACAGAAGCTGCCAAGTCTTCATGTTATTCATGCTAGGCAAGCACAGCTTCCTCTTCCTCCCATCTCTGACCCAGGGCCCACAGTGTTGTATTTTATAAGGCTATTGTACAGAAGGATTTGCTCTATCACGGAATAATGTGGGAGAATTCCATACATAAGAAAATTTAACATCAGGCATGACTCCTGGGAACATCCTTGTTTTAATGAAGAACAATATCTTGCTTCCATGATGTTTCTGGCAGGGCCAGCTTCACTAGAAGCAGCAGGTATATTCCACTGCTTTGCAGTAACATGTCCCATGTAAGTGAAGAGAATTCTCTTGAGGGCTTTTTACAAGGCAGACACTGACATGACAGCTTTAGATGGCATAAAAAAATGTGTGGGTTTATCTTGTCAGCATTGAACTCTGGTGCCCTGAATAGTCTCTGTGTTTCCTACATATCTCCCCTGGCTACACAGGAAATTTAGGTACCTGCTTTTGAAACTGCAATGGATGTCTGCTCTGACAGAGTGAAGAAACCCTGAGCTATGCTTTAGCACTATTGGTGTGATTTTGGTCACTCTCTTTTCTATTAAGGTCCTGCTTTCAAAGTCAAGTAGAGAGGACTTGTGGTTATCTCCTGTTATTAATGATGGAACATGTGTCACTTTATTTGTATCTCAGCTGTTGTTAATGGGAGAAGCAAAGAACTGCAGTGCCTGGGGAGACAGCACAGATTACATTGGTTTGGCACAAATTACTTTGGTTTGGTGAACCTCCCACCTAAGGAGAGCTTCTTCCTCTCTCTGACCCTTTTTTTGTTTTGTTTTTTGTTTTTTGTTTAATGATGCTGTTGTGGAGTCTGAGTTCTGAGTTGTAAGTCCTTCACTGATGTTAAAGATTATGGAGAAGGCTGAGGAGAAAAGGAAAATGTTTAAACAACGCTTTGAACTTCAAGTGGAAGTTTTGGGGGGTGGGTTAAGGAAAAATGGAGTGAAAAACCCAACAGCAGCTATAAAATCTGTGTAGAATACCCCAAATCTAAATAAAAGTATGGCAATAGTAATGCATTTTTTCATATTTTTCAATATTTTAACAGATGTAAAGAAACCAGTAAAATTCAAAGATAAAAGCTAAACCATCAACATTTCTCAAATTAAAGGCTGACTCTTTTATAGTCAAGAACACTGTATACTCAAGACACGCTCATAAAAGGATGCAAAATAAACACTAAAGCATCAGTGACTTCAGCAATAATTGGAGCAGTGTGGTTCAAAGGAAGCAAAAAATCAGGGGAAGTCAAAGCTTAGCTGGAACTGCTGAGATAAAGAGGGGAATATACAGTAAAGTACAAGGCAAAACAAGGACAATTACATTTGCTGAACTTGTCAAAGTGCCTGTTAGTAATTGTCCTGGTGCCATGGCAGAGCTCCTGATGGACCCACACCCTGGCACTGAGCAGCGCAGGGCTGGGCTGTGGTGCCAGGGCAGAATCCCTCTGTGTGGGCTGCATCCAGCACAGATGTGGCTCAATAACTTAAAAATTGCCTAAATGATAAGCAGGAATATATCTGTGAGAATGGCAGCTGGCGAGTTCCATCCCAGGGCAGATAGAATTTTGTGATTGTGAGATGTGTGGAAAATCCATCAATTGAGGCAGGAAGCTGCTTGCATTGGGTGTGACCCAATTCTTTCACCCTTGACTGAGCTGGGTTTGGTTGAAGTTACCACGCATGCAGGATCTAGGTAAATAAATAAATATTTGCCTTGAGAGTTGAAAAACCTGCTCTTTCTTCCTGACTCTACTCCAAAATTAATAGGTGCAAATGGCTCCAGATGTTGTCTGCACTGGAAGGAGCTTTGATGTTCCTCCATCTATTTTTGGGAAGTGAGGCCTCACACTGCAGGTAATATCAACAATAAAACTTCTCAGCCTCTTAGGCTACATCTTGTGGATGTTGCTCCTGTCTTGGCTAATAGATGAGTGTCTCTCAGACCCCATAATGCTGATGGGCACCTGCAGCAGAAGAACAAAGCTTTTCCTCATTATTGTGCAGATGGCAAGGCACAGCAGGGTGGCCTGTGCAGAGGTGTAAAGGGAGATTTCTCTCTTTCTTGTTTGAACAGACTTTTATTTTCTGATTGCATTTAATTTTTATAAGGTTTTCCAACTCGTTGAAGGCTGTATTTCCTTTTTCTTGACAAGGAGCCTGAGGCTATGCTATTCCTTGTGATAGGTACATTGTCACCAAGGCTGGGACAGTTTTGTTCTCACTGTTCTGCCTTGCACAAGTTCACACCCGTCAGGGTGAGCTGTGCATGGGGGGCTCCAGCTCACCACAGGCACCCAGGAATCTTCTACACCTGCATGGAGGGAGAAAAGTCCATGGGCATGGGAGGAATGTGGGGCAGAGCTGGATGGTTTAACATTTTACTGGAGATGGTTTCAGTGAGGAGGAGAGGGCAGCCAGGACATTGGCTTCAGAGGGGACAGCAGAGATTTATCAGGGTCCAAAGTGCACTGCACTCTGTCTAGCGACTGAGGATGTTATTGAGCAAATAAAATTGTCATGAATCTGCCTGAAAAGACAAAGCAGGTGGGAGGACAGCTGGTCAAGACTTCAGTAGATTTTTTTCTCTCTTCGATGATCTATCTTACTCTGAGTTGTATGTGTGTCAGGAGTTAATAATTTTAGCTTTTTCTTTTGCAAAGCTCAACAAAAGATGTTTATAATCCTGTACATTTGATGTTTTCAGCCAACTCAGGGCTGTGGTAAGTGCATTCATTTCTAGATACAGTCACCCTTTCCAGATGCCCAAGAAGTGTGTTTGGAGCTAAATGTGGTTATGTAGGTATGACAATGCTCAGTAGTGCTCGACTACCAGAAATGCAGAGTACAGTGGGGATGAGAGATGAAAGCAGAAACATGCCAAGCAGTAATACTGAGCTGAACAAAATGTGAAGAAATCAATATTTCCCACTTGTGCAGCTCCCACAAAGGGAATGAATGGCAGCAATTTTCTCAGTTATTGTGAAAAGCATAAAAAAATAATTGTTGCTATAGTAAGGAATGTATTTAAAAGAAGTCATGGGGAAATTTGCCGTGATGAGGGAAAAAAACCCAAAACAGGCTTCAGATTGCCATTGTAGCCCCGTGGGTGTTCTGTACTTGGAGTACATTGGAAAAGAGGTTGCCATGCCACTTGTTCATCATGCAAGGCCCCAACTGAGTCCAAGCTCATTTGTTTTTATGATCAAAGCACAAACCCCTTCAGTAAGTTTAATGTAGTGATAAGAGAACATTTACCACCACACAGAGCAGCTATGTGTTCCCAGCCAATGTCAGAGATATGCTGGTTGGTGTTGGTGTCAAGGACCACCCAAAAATTAAAAATCAAGGGGGTATTGCTAAATTATATATGTTTCGTCCTGGATTTCAGTCATAAATTAGTAGAATGTGGAATCTGAATAGTAAAGAACTTATAAGAAAACATCCAGCACACAAAGTATTCCTGTAAAGGAACCAATACAGTAGCCTTGAAGGAATCACTGAAAGGATTTCAGTACAATGAAAGACAGCAGATAAGCAGCAATCAGAAGATGGCAATTAATCCAGTGATCTAGGCAAGCAAGTACATCTCAGACATGCATATAGGACTGATGGTAATATGCATTTCCATGATGTCTGGCTTAGACCCTTAACAGGATGGAAAGCTGAAAGAAGTACTGGCATTTAGCATTGCAGGTTGCCTTTGCAAATCTCTGCTTTTGTTAAAGTACAGCAGGAGGGTAAGCAGGCAGAACAAGTCACCTCATTCATAGCTTGTTGATCACTCAGTGAAAATATTTGATGATAGATGTGTGAGAGCAACCAGGAGCAAAGGAAGAATTGCTGAGAGAAATGCTGCAGGAGCGACTATTAAACTTCCTTAGCTTGTTCTCTTTTGCATTTCTGTCTGAGACATATGTTCATATAGTTTGAAACTTGTCTAGTCAGACCTTTCTTTACTTTAATTCCATGGGATCTGGAAGATGTTCTGTAGGTCATATAAATTATGAGGGGGAAAAAAATGCCCAGGTGAAGATTTCCTAAAGTTTGCTCAGAGAATTAAGAAAAGAGGGGAATGAGAGTTGTAGGAAGCATTTGCTGCTTTTGGCTTTTTCAGATTTCAGGAATACAGGACAATCTACAAGGACTGCAATAAGCCATTTTTGCAGTATAAGATGTTTCTTGTTGGATTATAAGTCAGTTATCCAGCATCATACCTTGGTCACCTTTGCCACATGAAAGGCACTGCTAATGTGTTTACTTTCTCAGCAGAACGGCATTAACTATTTAGGCTGCATTTTGAATTTTAAAAGATTTTAAAATGGAAAGCACTTGTAATGGAAATTAGTCTATTTTCTTTCCCTCTGGTTCAGGAAGGGCTGCTTGAAGCCACAGCAATCTTGCACCAGTGTTCTTAGCAGAGATAAGGGTGGCTTAAGAAATATTGTTCCTGTGTCCCTATTACTGAAGTAGCATTTTGTCTGCATGAATGGTTCTTCTAAAAGTCTTTTTAACCAAAAAGAGTAAAAGAGTTCCTTAACTGTGTTTACATGAGACTCCATTGCTTTTATGCCAAATAGGAGTGTGGGGAAAGGGCTGCTCTGCTAGGGCAGGACAAAGGAGAGCAGGAATCCTGTTGCACTTAAGGAAGGGAGAGCTGCCTGCCTACCCTTGCAGGCATCCCTTGCCATGTGCTTCCCAAGGCCCTGGCTAGGAGCAGAGCTGCTGCACACAGCCCTGCCATCTGCTCTTCATGCAACCACAGAACTGGGGGCAGGGATAAAAGGTGCCATTAATTTCCTTTAAGCAGGGTTATATCTTTCAGTACGTGCCTTTTGCAGGGAATTAATGTCCTCTTACTGCCTTTGTCAAGTACAGAAGTGCAATGCAGGTCTCAGGCTCTTGCCTGGGGTTGTTTATGCACAGTGACAGGCTCCAGCAATCCCAGCATTGGGCTAATTTCTGCCAAAATTAAGGCAGCCTGATCATGCACAAAATGAAGCCAAATTAGGTCCACTGTGCTTCTCTGCATCCAATTTTGGATGTAACTCAGATCAATAGTTTTGACTTTGTTGATTTGTTTGGGTTTTTTTGTCAGCCATGTACAAATTTCTGGAAAAGAGCTATTAGTATAAAACCAACCACATTCATGTAATTGCAGAAGATGCACGGGTTACTGGTGTACCCTCCACAGAAATAAATGGGATAATGAATGAGTGCAACCATGGGAAACTGAAGGGAAGGACTTCTCTGAGGTGCTTTGCAAGCTTGGAAGATTTTGGCTGGCAGCCATTTCCTCTCTTCTGCTCTTTGGTTAAATGCTGACACCACCCAAGAGTGTGTTTGGTCTGTGTCTGCAAAGCCTGGGCTCTTCAGGCATGGGAAAGGGATTGTGCTGAGACCTGGCCCCAGCCTGAGCAGTGGAGGGGCTGCTGGTGAGAGTTCCTGGCAGATGCAGCCTTGCCTGGGTCTTGCTCCCAACACTGCACTGTCACAGTTGTGTTATTTGACATCATCTAGAGATTAAAGATGAGTTGTGCCAAGACTTGCAAAAATATGTGCTGAGAAAAAGCCTCCTGAAGAACTTGTTTCTAAATCAGAAAACTTGTGAAGAGTCAGAGGGGACACAGGGAAACAAAGCTTTGCAAAAGGTCTCACAGCAGGGTCGGTGGCAGAGCTGGCAATACGAGCTGGTCAGGAAAGTCAATCTCTTCCCCACTGAATGTTTTCCTTGAAAGCAATGAAATTTCAAGAGCTTTCAAGGACCTTGTTGGAAGCTAAACAGTCTGACCCTTTGCTTTCTCAGCTCTCTGTGGTCTCTCAGCTGTTGGAGAGGTAGCCAAGCCTTGTTTAGGAACAAAACATTCCCAGTTTGTTGCTTAAAATTGTATCGAAAAGCACAGGACAGAAATTCTAAATGCATCGCTATTTATTAGCAAATCTTCACAGATGTGAGGTGTATTCATGGGGTTCTCAATGCATTGGTTTCTGTGTTTAGGAAATCACCTATGTTAGCTGGCTAAATGCATGTTTTTTAATAGATGAGGAGCATTCATTGACTGTCAACTTGCTGGCAATTGACTGGTTGTAACATGAGTGAGATTCCATTTCTGGGGAAAATAGTCAACACCACTGCAAGTTAGCACTAGCCATAAATACAAGTGAGATAGTAACACACAGGACTTCTCTATTGCACATTTGTTAACTAAAGGGTTAGAGGAAGAAAAGCAGAATGGCAAAAGAAAGAAGTGCACTAAAATCCAGGAAATCTGTCTCCATTTGCCCCTTTTGTGCTGCCTTTTCTTCTGCCTGGAGGAGACCTTAGTGGGACCTTATTGCTCCCTAGAACTACCAGAGGTCGAGGTCAGTGTCAGTAACAAGTGACAGGAGGAGAGGAAATGGACTCAAGTTGTGCCAGGGGATGTCTAGATTGGAAATTAGGGAAAATTTCTTCTCTGAAAAGTGGTCAGGCATTGGAACAGGCTGCTCAGGGAAGTGGTGGCATCACATCCCCTATTAATAAGGCCGGTGGATGTGGCACCTTGGGGACATGATTTAGTGGTCAACATGCCTGTATGGGGTTAACAGTTGGACTCTGAGACCTGAGAATTCTTTTCCAGCCTTAATGATTCTTAATGATTCTGTGATTTATATTTGATGAGCAGATTTCATCAGTGGTGGCCATACCAGCCTGGGACTTTGGCCTGGGGTTCTTCCCCCAGCTGTGCCTGCATGAGGACCTTGCTAGCTGTGCTTAACTCCTGAGGCTGGGAGAGCCCCACTGCTGTGCAGACTCCTCTCCTGCTCTAATTAGGCCACTGTTTCCAGCATTCCTGCCACCCTGGCCCAGCTGAATTTACCCCTGCTGAAATCCTGAGAGCTGCAGGAAGGTTTTAGGAGCGTTCTTACCTCAGCTTTCCCCTGTGGCAGCCTTGTGCCATCACCCACCCAGCTCCGCTCCGGAGCCGCAGACGTGTCCAGCCACCCGCCTTGCTTGTATCCCACCCAGGAGCCAGCACCTTTGCCAGGGCATTCCTGCCCCCAGCCCTGCCTGCTGCTGTGCTTCAGTGGGTTAGGAATCACCTGAAGTCCCTGCTGCACACACAAGGTGCTCCTGGATTTGGACTCTGTTGTTTCTGCTCGGTTCTCCAAAGCTGCTGCTGCAGAGTCCCTTCTGTGCAGGGACTTCACCCTTTGGATTTTTCAGGAGGTGCCATTCCCTGCATGTTACCAAAGGCATGAAGTGACTTAGCCAGGCTGGCCTAGGCAAACACTGCCTATGTTAAACATTGGTTTAACTTTGTATTTGTCTCAGGCATACAGAAACATAACCTTTATAAAAAAGTGCAGTACTTCTATCACAGGTGTATTTTAGCTTTTTCTCTTCTCCTTTCATCTTTCTTTTTGTCTTTTGAGAAGGTGATTCAAAATCAATAATTGTCCTCTGAATTTAATCTTGTAAATATATCTAGTTTTCTTGATACAATGTTTGATAAAAGACATTTCTGTTAAGGAAGTCAGTAAAAATATTCTTCAGGGTGATGTTCCAGGCACATCTTTCAAGGTTTATATCACCTTGTACTGGACTATAAGCCAGTTTTGAATTGAAATCATATTCTCAGTGGAATTAAAGTGGTTTCCTTTCACAAACAAACCTTTTTTTGTTGTTCTCATTTTCTCTTGAACACACTTTGCAAAGTCTGTTCACCTTTTGCAGCTTTGTTAGCACTCACCACTTTCCAAGCAATTTCTGTGGGAGAGCAAAAGAGTTTGCCTGCTCTCTGGTTCTGGGAAGATCAAGCAGTAACTTACCCCTTTTCTGAGGAAGAAGTCCCTGGGAATCTCTGTTTTCCTTCTGGAGCTCATTCATGTTTCTCGGAGTGTTTCATGGACAGCTGTTCCCAGCCATCTGTTGCTCAGTCTGGGATGCTGCTCGAGCACATATGGATTAAGATATGGTGGTTGGGAGTGAGGGCTCTGAGTGCCAGCCTGGTGCTGAGCTCTGCTGCCTTCAGCAGGGCTGCAGGGTCAGTGCAGAGCTGGGGGTGAGGGATCAATGGATGCAGCCTTGGATGCAGCAGGCCTGTGTCTGCTCTCCATGAGCTATCAGAGATTACATGCCTTATCTGGAATAACTCCTTGGCCTTTCCAGATTTGAGGCAAACCCTTGACTTAGCTGAGATTAGATTCTGTTGTGTGTATGTGCTCTGTCACAGATGAACTGCCTTGGGGGGCTGAGTGTGGCTCAGTCTGGTTTTCTGGGGAGAGATTTGCATTCAGTTGGGAGGAAGGAATGAAGTGCCCCAGATTTAGAGCAGAAGCAAGCAGAGGCTGGTTGCTTATCTGAAGAAAAGTCAGGCAAAGCTGCTGCCTACCATGCCTGCATCAGCCCCAGGGGCTGCAAAAACCTTTGTGGAGTCTAAAACTGCTGCCCTGCATAGGGAGTGTATCACGGGTATTTTCAGTGCTGTCTCCTGGGAGAATGATTTGTGTTTTCCTGAGTTACTTATGTTTTGACAAGGAATGCTGAGATCTCTGAAAGACTGACCACAGACTATGATCACAACCTGGATCAGGTTCATCTGTCTGATATTGATTCTCCTTTATTGTTACAACTTTTACTTTTGCTACTTAAATCCTGGCCCCTCAGTATCTTTTCCTTTCAAGCAAAGTAGCGGCTGCCCCTGCTGACAGGCAGGACTTGGATTTTAGAAAAGTTCAGGGAAATGTTAAGCCTATGAAGAATTACCTTAAAAAAATCAATGACTCAGAATAATTGACATAAATATAGCCAGTGTTTACAGACACATCTATATGAGGAAGTTCTTTTGGGTCACCATGGTATAAATAAAAATGGCATAAGTAAAATGTTAACATTCTTTCCGCGTTCTCCAACTCATTTTCCATCCTCATGGGTGCACATCAGATCAGTGCAAGTAAAACTGGGAGGGAAAGCCAGACAACAGTGTTTTAGGTCTGCAAAACACAATGGCAGTGCCTGGGGTGCAGCTTACAGTGTAGCTTGGCTTTAAGCTTTGAGCACAGGGTGAGTGAATTGGGCTGAGCTTCCTGCTTTGGTGTCTGGATTACTGCTCAGCTTGCACTGGATCTGCTGGGCCTGGCTGGGCTTTGCTAAACTGTGCTGCAGGTACAACTACACCTGAACAGAACAAAAACAGCGGGCATGGGCTAGGCTGCAGAACAAAGTACATAAAAGAAGAAAGTTTTCTGCCTTGCATGTCTTTTTTATATTGTGTTATTGAAGTGAGAGGGCTCAGGAGTTAGAGGGCAAGACACTATCCCAAGATTAGGCAAGAAAATGCCTAGTATTTAGGAAGTCCAAATATTCTTAAGTTGCATCCAAACATTAGCTCCAAACATTATTTTTTTTAAGTGTAGCTTGTTGTTTTGATGCTTTTTTTTTTTTGGTTTTTTTTTTTTTGGTGTGTTTTTTGGGGTTTTTTTTTTTTTTTTTTTTTTTACTTTGGTGTATTTTAAAAACAAGCTTTTTTGATTTGTCTCACAGCTAGTGTAAAAGTTCTTTTCCACAGTTCTCTGATTCCCTACTGTTCTTCCCTTCCCACTAACAATTTTTGTATCTCCTCCTTTAACTTCTGCTAAAGCTCTGTAACTCAGATGTTTCATGTTTCTTTCCTTCCCCTCCTTTGCTGAGTTTAGATGTAAGTACCTAAGTTGTAGATGATAAGAGCTTGCTGTGACAGATGCTTGAAGGAGCCCTCTTCCCAAGTGCTTCCAGCTTTGCAGTTCAGCACCGTCGGTGCTCTGCTCTGTTCCCTTGTTGTGCAGTTCCCTGTCATTTCACTTTAACTGGAAATAAAAGGAAATTCCTGAAGCAGTCAACCCGCTTGCTTGTTGGGGTGAAGTGAGGCCACCTCCACTGACACATGATGGAGATCAAGAGGCAAAGCACAGGGTAGAAGATGGCAGGTTGGGGAAAAAAAACAAAATCAGGATTAGAGATCACGTTTTCAGTAGAGTCTGGTGGGAACAGCCATTATGAAAATGATCTAATTTGCTCCATGTGCCTGCAGTTTGGATGCTGTGTTGCCCTGGCCTGTGAATCCCAAACTGCTTCCTCCTACTGCAAACACAAAGGACACACACTGAATTTGCACGAGGGTCAGTCAGGATCCATGTGCATGTACACATGACTGTCCAGCAGGTTTCAGTCTGTGCCAGTAACACACTGAGTTACAGCCCCACTGGTTCTTCATAGCAGACTAAATCCTACTCTAAAATGTCCCTTCCCACCTGTCCCTGCTGTCCTGTGCTGTGACCTGAGCATTTCCCATCAGTTTCAGGGAGGATGTCACTGCTGGCTCTTTAGGCAGCAGCCCAGTTTTTCTAGGGTTGAATCACCTTGGCTGCCTGGGAACAGGGAGTGCCTTACCAGGGCTTTTATTCATTTAGCTGTTGGATACATCGTGCCATTCCTTTATTTCCTGTCACATTTTCCCTGCCTTGCTTCATGAGGAGCCCCCTCCTGCAGCAGGACCCTGGGGTCCCTGGCAGGAGGACAGAGGTTTTGCTCCATGCAGCAGTCAGGAGAACAGTAGGAGCATGGCACATGTCTGGCATCTCTTTCCTTTCCCCCACTGGCTGTGTATTATACAGCTTGAAAGTCCCTGGGCAAGAGCACAGAAGTCCAGCTGACATCTCAGAGTTTGAAAGGTAGTAAGACAAAGTGTGAGTACTAATAGCTTAAGTAAATTGTGCCTGTAAACTTCTTGGGAAAGAATTACACTGGGGACACAGAACTAGCAATCGTCAAGGACTGCTGATGTCTACACTCTCGCTCTTTGATATGTTGGTATTTTGACAGCACTGGCAAACCACTTCAGAAAGCAAAGTAGGCAAGCAAAGGGTATTGCAACTGATAACTGAAAAAAAGTCACCAGGAAATATCTTTACATAACTAGCAAATATGTCAAAAAGTGCTCCATGCTGCAGATCCAGCATCCAGCCCTGTCCTTGACTGAGTGCTGCTCTTGCTAGAAAGAAAATCACAGACAAATTAACTGCTGATGTGTGCTCTGCAGTCACAGACCTGGCAGGGTCAGAATTAATGATGTTACTGAGTTCAAGAGGTCTTTGTTGCCTAATTTTACATGTGTGTAAATGGTGGAGTGTGGAGCAAACTGGTGGAGAAGCTGGCAGGCAGGATTAGTGTCTGTGGACTGGATTCACCTCTGCCTGCCTGCAAATGCCAAAAGGGTGGTGGAGCACTGTGGAGAGAGCCTCTTCTGCTTGGGGAAAGAAAACACTTTCAGAGCTCAAATTGTTTCCTTCAGAATGATCTATCTTGGGTGCTGATAAATTCTTAGTTTTATTCCTTACTGACAAACAAAAATGTAGATAACCCATTCAGATGGAAAAAGCTGTATTTGTCTATATTTATATTTAATTGCAACCTGTGTGCCTGCAACTTCCCTGAAAACAATGCCAATTACCAACTCCTGGGGATTTGAGCTTTTGTGTGACATTTCAGCAAGGAACAAAAAATGCCTCCAAGCATTAACTCTGAGAGGAATGCTGAAGAGGTTCATGTATTAGAAGCATCTTTTCTATCACAACTTTGTTCACTAAAATTAGACTGGTTTGTAAATTTGGGGGGGGGAATGTACCTGTACACACTCATCCTTCTTGACCTTCTTCCCCTCTTGTTGTTCTGTAGCTGTGGGGTAGATGGAGAATGGAGCAGGATAGATATCCTCATTAACACTCTCCTGACTCATCTTCTTAGGATTTGATTGTTTTCTTCTAGAGGGTCATCAGAAAGTTGGTATTTTTCTGATAAAACTAGCTTAACCTATGTACCTCTCTTCCTTTTGGAATTTCCCCTCCATTAGAAAACTGTGATGATTAATGTTCAGAATATGCCATAGTTGATCCTGGATTTTTGATAAACATAAGGTTTCTAACTACATGACCATCCAAAATTGCATCCAGAAGTTTTTCACCTCCAGGAAAAGGAAAACGATGATTTTCCAGGATGACAGCACTTTCTTCACATTCCGGTGGGTTGTGAGTTCTGAGAAAGTAAAAGCTGACAGCAGTAAGTTTGAGACGTGTTTTAAATTTTCTGTACCTCTGAGCACAGTACAGCATGGCTTATTTTAATTAAAGCCTGGTTTGCAGCTGCAAGGAGAGAAGAAATGGTCCCCATAAAATTTTTTAAGACTCTCTAAAAAGTGTCTTATACAGAGTTTTGCCTGTCCTGTAAAATAAGTTGCATATGTAGAATATACGGCAATCCCATATAAAAAAGGTTTTATTGGCACTTGTAGTAATGACTTTCATAACTTATTCATGAGTTCACTGCTCATGAGTAATTTGGTCAGCCAAAATACAGGCCAATAAAACTTTTATACCATACTGTCATGTCTTCTGCTCTTGGGGTGGAGATGTAAACAGGGGCATAGCAGAAAACACTTTGTATATCCTCTAAGGGAAGAATTAAAATAGACACTAAGTTCAATGTGATTAAAAGAAAAGTTGACTAGCTGAAGAGGGGCTGTTAAAAACACTAGGACCAAAGCAAGTATGTTCCATTTTTTACCTGATACAATTGATATCATTTTTGAAATGTCTGGGGTTGTGCAGTTTTGGATCAGAAAGTGCTGCTGCATATTCCTGCAGATCTACCCTCATTCTCCCTTTAGGCATTGTATTTAAGATATTGTTTTGAGGTTTTTTTGTTTATGTGGTTTCTTTTTTTTTTTTTTTTTTT